>VWZZ01001633.1:1883008-1927797 GCA_013399095.1 Psophia crepitans | reverse complement strand
GGTTGGAACTAGGTGATCTTTGAGGTCCCTTCCAGCCCAAACCATTATATGATTCTATCTCAAAACCTTGATCACAATGGATATTCCTTAGCTGATCATAAACTAAATCAACTTTGTTCTCACAGAATTAAATGCTGCAGTCTGCTCTAAAATACAGCTTTTCTGTACAGAAAATTAGTTCTATGATTCTATCCCAATAAACCAGGACAAGTATTAAACACATTTTCCCACTAGCCAAGAACAGATCCAAATGCAGAACTGGAACAGATCCAAGTCCATGTGTCAGGCAAAAATAATCATTAAAAATAAAAACAACAAACACACACACATTAAAAAAAAACCTACCACAGCAAGAATATGCACAAATAGGATTCAATAACAATATTCCAGCATGCACAGGAATCACTGATCTCAATATAGCAAGAGCAGGAGACTGGAACTGAAATATGGACTTGTGCTGAGACTTTGAAGGGAAAGCTCTCACACCCATTATCCAAATGATATTCAAGCTGTAATAAAAAAAATTCATAGGCATTTTGCAATAAAAAATGTTTATTTTATTTATGTATATATTAAAGGAAGGAAAAAGTTCCCAACTGACCATATAATACTGCATCTCAAATTATTCACAAAATTGCACATGCTGAATTAGGAGCTGAGGGCCAAAGATATAGAGGCAAAAGAACCTTACCTACACAAATGCAGAATAGCCCCACCAAAGTAATCAGGATTAAGATTTTTTTCTAGAAATAGTCATGATTTTCAGAGCTGTCAGAATTTCACTGGGCACTTAAGCTTACTTACTCACAAAAGTGTGCCTTGCATCCAATGATTTTGGAGATACAGTACCTGCTTAAAATACCTGTTTGTATCCTCAGGAATGCATGGAGGGACATGCTATTTTTATATGGAATTTCCTCCCAGTAACACAACTCTGTCAATCTGTCTTATTGAGCATAGAAGCCGATTTTCAAAGTATTTCTTTTTCCTGCAATGCGGTTGGTTATGAGAAAATATTCAATCAGAATAAGAGGAACTAAACAAAAAAGATCCAATGAGTCAATGTCTCTATGGATGAAGCATCTAGGTTTTTGTGGCAACGGAGCCATGGCTGAAAAAAAGGAAGGAAGGACAAGTTGCAGAAGCAATACAAAAACCTTTAACAGGCCTGACCTGGGAGTACAAGAAGCCACCCCCACAATTTCACACATTGGTCTTCACTTTCTTATTTTGCTCCTCTGCTTTGAATTTGATAGCTTGGACTCCAACCTACCTGTTCCCAAGGTAGGCTTGGGCATCCCACCTTCTGATGCTTTTAACATGAATCCATTCACGGTGCCTGTACCATTTTGTTGATGCCTGATGTAGCCTGCACCAGTGCTGGCTGGTGTGACACAGAGCTCTACAGTTTAGCCCAGAAGTTATGGGAATCCCCAGGGAACATGCTGGGTAATTACTTCTCCCCAGGAAGCCAATAGCTTCTCACCTGATATCCTTAATATGAGGGACATGGAATCCACCTGCTGAAAACTAAAGCCAATTAATCTCACTCCTTCAGAGCTTCACCCACAGAGAGCTGCCAGTTCCCAGATTTGCAGAACTACAAGCAGATTGCTTAAGTTCTAGCAAGTTTTGAAACCAGAAAATGACAGCCGTACACTCATAAACATGATTTAGAAAACCTAACACTTCTCAGCTCCTCTCTCAAGGACACCAAAAATGCTTTACATTTAAGTTTAAATTAAATTAAAAATAATGCTTCTATCTCTGTGACTACAAGGTACCAAAAGCCAAGGCATAGACTTATCTGCAAGACTCTGGTGCTGACAATGAGAGGACTACACCTACGCAGCCTACTTGGTCACACCCATGAAGTCCATGTGGGCCATATAACAGTACCAAAACAGCTGAGCAGCCTTGCCCATTCAGCCTGCACCCATGTCCTACCTACTCCATGAAGTCCCATTACTTTTATCAGGCATCGTTTGTACAGCAGTAGCGTCTGCAGATCTCCATCAAGAGGTCCTACATCAGGAAAATCTCACCAGAAATTCTCTCTAGAAATCATAGGATACTATAGAAAACTCCTAAAGGGGAAGAAAACATTGCAAATTTCTCCTCTAGAGAGAGCCCTTTAAGTTGAGAGCAGGCAGTGTTACCGTAATTGTAATCCTCAGCAGATGAGCTAGAACTTTGTCCTGGAATGATATGTGTAAGGTTTCTCCTGAAGAAACAGAGAAACTGTTAAGAGAAATTCTCTCAAGTTTGATTAAGATGCAGTTGAGCTAAGGACAGGTCTCCATGTCAAGCAAAAGCTTCATATAAGCTGCTGTCTGGGTGACAGGAAGGAATTATATCCTGTGGAGGACATAGCTATCCACAGGGCAAACAGAGTGAGCAGGGTGGAAGGTGGCTATAACAGGTGTGAATACACTTGTGTGCTTGTTTCAGCTGGAGGCTCATAAGCAAAGGAATTCATTTCAGGGGGAGTCACCTTTTTCAATTAAAAAGATAAAAATATCACAGAGAAGGTGCAGATTTTAACATTTATTCTTTTTAAACTCCAATCTCCATTTTTTGCACAAGTGGATTTTGTTTAACAATAGTTCAAGAAGTGTTATGATGCTGACTACAGTTAAAAGGAAACATTTTGGCACAAGACTGTGCCAAAGAAGTAGCAAAATAAACAGAATAAATAACCCACTTTACACATGCTGAACAAACCAAAAATAACATGCAATAAACTAACAAAATTCATACTCTGTACAACAGCTTAAGGTAGTCCTTACTACTACTTTTATGTCATATTAGTAACATACACATATTAGTAAAAATTGAAAGTTTAACAAAACGCTTAATTCAAGCAAAACAGCGATGCAATATGAATCAACTCAAGAAGTTCGATGGTTCCAAAGAAGCCAGAGATAGTGGTAAGCACACAACAGTGTACAAGACGACGATCTCAACCAAGAGAGGTTGAACGTAATGGTTCTTCAGCCATGTCTGTGCGTAGTTCCCTGCTGGAAACCATATCACATTGACATCTTCTTGAGTTTGTGGCTGTTAAAAGAATGAGAGAACACATATAAATAATGACCTCAGCCACAGGTTTCTCTCTCCAAGACATAGCACTGCCTGAGAGAATAGCTCGGGTAGAAAAAAAGGACATGTGACATGACTGTCCGCAAGAAGACTCTAAAAAGAAGTAGCCATATCTAACAGAAGATGGAAGGACAAACGTGTTGAGCACTGCCATCAAAAGTGGCATTCAGGAGATGTAAGAAACAGGCTTTCATATGTGCTTTGTTTTCATCAGCCTAGTAGTATTCAGATTTTTAGATTCCTACCTCAGGAAAAGAAGATGCTTCTTCACCCAGCCTTCCCTAGGATTTACGCAGGCGTTCAGTCCACTGTGGGTGTGGAAACTGGAAAAGAAATAGTGATAAAGGGGTCCGTAAACCATCAGAAATCCCTGCGAGTAAATACTATGAAGATGCATTTGGTCAAAAACACGCATCATAGTGACTATATATATATATAGTAAAATAGCAACTGCTTTTGTAAATGCCAAGGATGCTCCACAACCCCTCCAATACTGTATGAACAAAGAGAAACACCTACTGAAATCAAAATGTAATATCTGCTTCAGTCACAGGGATCATTTTTTGCACCAGAAAGTTGTGTTCCACTTATCAGAACTACCAAGACAAAGAACTTTGCTGGAGGCCAGAAATAATTTGTGAGACTAAGAAGAATAGTTGCTGCCAAGCTAAGGTGACAGATCAACATTTAGGAGGGCTAAAGCCTTGTGGGTAAAAAAAAAATCCGGTCTCTGTGTCTGCGAACAGATTTTGGCAACTCCCTGTTGGCTGGAGTAGTTCTTAGCTGGAGACGAAGCCTGTCTTTGCACAGCTGATTCCTGAAGAGTCAGATTTATTATTTACATTGTACAGCTGTCCTGTGAGTTAGCAGCCTCTATCAAATCAAGGCTGTGTGTTTTGTTTACAGGTATCATACACAATTTATTTATTTAATTTAACATTTTGAAAAAGCAAGAAAAATCATGCTTATCTTGCTCAAATCATTGTTTCTGCCCGAACAGACGTCCTAAGGTTAATACATGTCAGAAAAAACAGAGGATCTTCTGAAGAGCAACTTACATGATCGCATGGATATCGCAGACTTCACTGGAGAGCTGTTCAGTATAACCCTTTAGGGCCCAACGAGGCAGACGCACTTTGGTGTAAGACAGGCAGCAATCCTGGTTGCTTTGTGCTGGAATGAAGGAAAATGACAAAGTTATCAAACCCATGTGGACCACACTGCCATGCTGCCTAGGGTACTCGCTCTTCAGCCCCCCGACTATCCAGCTCCCCATCAACAGAAGAGGAGGACTGGGCAGCGTATTTTGCTGAAATAATGCCTTTCCCCTTCTCCCTCATCCAGCTGTAAGCACATACACCCTGGCATGACAAGCACGCTGCAGAGCGGCGCCAAGAACCGCTTCCTGGGGCTGAACGCCTGCGCTCACTCACCTTCGGAGGTGCCACACAGGAGCAGTGCCAGGAGCCCCAAGAGGGAAACCAGGACCAAGCTCTTGCTGCTAAAGCCAGCCATTTCCACTCCACACAGCAGCTGTGCTCCAGTGAGTGCTCGGCTGCTGCCTGCTTGTCCTGCCAGCCTTGCTGCACCTCCACCTGCTTATAAAGAGGTGGTGGGAGCCGGGAATTCATACGCGGGCGGGTTCCACTGTCATCAGCGGGTTTCCCCACGGCAAATTCCATCGTGCCCGATGCGGCCCCAGCACACCTTCCTGGTGCTATAACCGGAGATAACAGCGTGCTGGGGATTTTTTTTTTTTTTTTTTTTAAGTAGGTTAGAAGATTGAGCCAAAAAGAAAAGGAAATAAAAGTCTGTGAGGTAATGGTTCTGTGGGTGAAGCATGTGTATTTTCAAGGGTAGGAGTGTGGGTTGTGAAATGAGGAAAGTCAAATGTAGGTAACTCTTGATGTTACCTACAGAAACTGCGTATCTGCTGTGCTCTAGTTTAATAAGCCCAGCTTGGGGGCAGAGAGGTGTGGGCCTAACCCAGACATTTGTTTCAGTATGGCACACTCACAGGGGCTGGATAGCTCTGCAACGACACCAAAGCACCACATTAATATTTCCTGGCTGGCCAACACAGTAACATCAGGCTTTCCAGATTACTGCTTTCTGAGCTCTAGATTGTAGTGTTGGTGGGGCCGTGTGGGCAACAGTGAGTGTTCATGGAAATAGGTTTCTTTAACCATATATTCACTGCCATCACTTTCTGCCAGTTTGTCACACATCTAAACTATTTCACCTGAACCAGAGCTAGCTTCAAAAGCAACTTGAAATAGGGACTGTATTTTCTACTGAATCTGTACTGCCCAGAACGCATAAATGCCGCTTCATAAGCAGTGGCTCTATCTTGCTGCTTTCCCGTCCCAAACCATACCCATGTATTGTGACTCCTGAACATTCAGCTAAAACACACACCGTCTTAAAACTGCCTCGCCTGGCTCGCGAGAAACCCCGCGGAGAGGCCCTGCCGTTGTTACAAGCACACCCTCTGAGCAGCTACTGAGGGCTGTGACTTTGCGCTGCCGTTAGTGACCTGTGTGAAACGAACGCGATGGCTGCAGGCCAGGTACTGGTCAGCTGGTGTACACAGGAGCTGCTACCAGCTCCGGGTGGTTATACAGTAACCTGAGCTTAAGCACCTCCTGTTAAGGCAGAGCTCAGGGGCACAGTCGTGGTCAGTTCATGACTATGTACCCTCTGTTCTTCACAGACCGCCAGTACCTCTCATGAAGGGTGCGTTCCTATTATCTCTTCCTAGAAATGTAAAACATTTGAACTCTAGAACAGATTGTTATTCAGAGAAATCAATTCCTCTATGCAATAGCCAGAATTTATGGACGCTCACGTGGCCGGGGTGCATGTGAGCGGCCTTGCAGCACGCATGGCACCTCATGTGGTAGGGAAGCTTCTCAGAGCTGCTGCCGCTGGCCAAGGGACAGGGCAAGAGTCAGTAAAGATCCCATGCCCTGATGTATGCTGCTTTGTGTAACTGCTTTATGGATTGTAGCAAAATGCCATAAAAATACATAAAGATCAATGCTCTGAGTATGCAGCTATTTCTGAACTGCTTTAAGGACTGTCTGCCAGCATTAGGCAATGCTACAAAAGAGCTAACTAGTATGATGTGCTCTAGTGGAGGGTGTCTGGGCTAGTGGAGGGAGCTGGAACTAGATGATCTGTGAGGTCCCTTCCAACCCAACCCATTCTATGATTCTGTGATAACACCTGAAATGACAGTAGTTTGGCTTCACAGCTTTTTCCTTTCCATAGAGATGGGAGTGGTTGCACCATGAATCACTTACAACTGTTTATGGATTGACAGGTATCAAGAAGCACCAGGCTGGCAATAAGCAATTCTATGTCTTCCCCATCAATACCACTTTCAGTTTGGGTTTTTTATTTATTTGGGGTTTTTTTTGGTTTGGGTTTGTCGTGTTGTTGTTTTTTTTTTCTTTTAAACTGTCTGTCCAGTGACAACCTGGGATTTCTTCTTTACCTATTATCTTTGAAGCAGGCGTTCACATCATCCAGTCAGTAACAAGCAATTACCTTTAAGAAGATATGAAAATTAGGCATTGGATTATCAATCTGCATTCCTCCTCTTCCACCCTCTCATTTCACCTGTGTCCACACTAGGAAAGTCTCCAGCTAGTTTAGAAAGAGAACTTTCTAAGATTGTCAAGATAGTAACTGTATCTTCTTATCCATGGCTTACTATCAAGAGCATGAAAAGCACAAAGGCAAATGATAACTTTAAAAACTGCTAACAAAGCCTTTTTTTTTTAAAAAAAAAAAGAGATCAGTTTGTCTCCTGTCTTGCTAATGTACTTGTTACTCCCTAAGTTCAACTCTTCCCCATTAGTTTGGAGACTTGAGATGTCACTGATTAGGATGATTATGTTTATTGAATAGGCAGCACATTTTCTAAAAAAGCTAATACCTTAAGCCTTTTTTTTTTACACTACTGTTATTGGCAATACTACTTCACGATCATGTCACTTCAAGTAATATTGAGTTACAATTCTATTGCTTACTAACAGTATTGATATAGGGGTTACATTGATATATTGGTTAAATGGTTATAAAGACAACTTAAAAATCACTAGTAAGCGCTATTAAATTGCAATTCTGCTGTCTTGCCTCCTGCACTGAGTATTAAAGTATGAGTCTATCCTTCCTTATAAGTTTATCCCTTCTTCCTCTTCTCTCCTGCACTATCTTTCTGGCATAGGCCTGATGGAGAGTCCGGTGGGTTGTCCACAGGGGTCGCCCCCAGCATCCTGGGAGCTTGGGCCCACAGGCTGGCTTCACCACTGCCTGGAGGCAGCCACACTTTTTCTGTCACAGGATCCTCCTATTTCTTATTCTCCTTTATTTTATACCTTATTCCCCATTTTTTGCCTTTTCTCAAACCCATCTTTTCACCACCTCTGCATCTCCTTTCCTCTGCTCAGACTTCTCCCAAATAAAGAACTCACCCCTAATTCCTTTGCCTCATTGATCCCAAATCTGTTACAGCCATACCCAACTTCGGAGGTTTTTTTGCCATTTTCTAGGCAATTACAGCTTAATGTGTGATTATCGATACTGTTATCTAGGTGGAGGTGGCCTTGCATCTCAAGTCTCCCTTCTGACTCTGCAGCTCTTTTTCTTCTCCATTCAGTGCTTTTTGGAAAGAGTCTTCTCACCTGAGCTTTGATACCCCTACCTACTCCTAACTAAGTACAAGCACTTTGGATATCAGAGCAATGACATCACCCACTTAGTGCTCACCCCATACTCCTGCCCCCAGGCAGTTTTCATCACACCTCTGGTTCCCACCGGAGGCCATGGCTGGAGTTGTGCCTTGTGTTGCACCAGGACTCCTGCTCATGGTACTCCTTTTCTCTCATGGTTTGTTTCGTTTGGGAAATTAGGTTAAGATTTAGAACAAAAGCCATGAGGAGGGCCTCAACTTCAGGAGCACTGTCCTCTTATTTGTACTTAGTATGTATACAAAGTACCTTCAGTTTATCTGCACATCATAAGTAAAAAAAAAACAAAAAAAAAAAACAACAAAAAAAGTATAATGCAAAAGGCTGAAGAAAGTTGCCTGCTAGGTCCTCATGTGACTTATAACCATGTCTTATCAGTCTTTACAAGTCTTTAACACAAACAGAAGGCAAAAGAACACAAAGACTGGGAGGTGCTTATTTGTTCAAGGGAAGCGATTATTCCCTGAGGACAAGGGGACAGTGCCTTTTGCCCACCCTGACCCACTGAGACACTTGTCCTGGTTTCCCTGAGCACCTGCCTGACCAAGTGGGGCCATATGGCCTGGAAGGCAGACTGCAATGCAGGTGAACGGCTGGGCTGCGGGCTCCATGGTAGCAACCAGCACCTCAGAGTCTGTTCATGGGCCAGTTGTGGGTGTTCATTGGTGGGCCAATATATTATATTTAGTGTCCTAATACTGCAGCAATTAGGAGGCTGTACATGGAGGTGGGGGGGTGGTCAGTGAGAGGGCCACCAGGTCGAGGGAGGCCATTATTTCCCTGCATTGGGGCTAGGAGGCTGTGTGGAGTCTCCTCAGAGCAGCACAGCCAAAGCACGAACGGCAGCAGACACAGCTTGTGTGTGAGAAGGGAAATTCTCATCAGATGTAGTGAAAAACCCTCTTCATAGCAAGGGAGGGGTGAAGCACTGGGACGGGTGGCCCAGGCGGGGATGTGAAATCCCAGATTGAGTACTCTTGGAGATACTCAAACCTCAAGTGGACTTGGCTCTGCCCTGACCATGATCTTACAGCTAGGTTCCTTCCCAAGCCATGGTCAAGACCACATTATTTTTTCTGGTTTTTCTATTTTGTAATGTCTAACTCCCCTTTTCTTCTTTTAGTTTCCTAACTTATTTGTCTTTTCCCAACTTCCTTTTACTGTAAATTTCTCAACTTCTCTCCCTCCCGCTTTCCCTCCTCAGATCCCCTCACAAACCCTGCTCTCCCTGTTGCTGCACTCACAGTATGACAAAATGCCAAAACACAGATCAACAAAGTTTTCAGCCTCCTTTAAACCTCCCTCCTGCTGTGTCAGGCCAAACCCCTCCTGCACATATTATAAAAGATGAGGCAAAGACAGCCTAGGTGCCAGTGCAGTAGAGCCATTCAGTTAGAGCTGTGAAAGGATAGGAAGTGCACCAGGGAAAACTGAGCCTTTTCCAAGGTAATATTGGGAAACCAATAGTTCTGAGCGCTTTGGGGGTGTTTAAGAGGAGAGTTGGGGAGTCAAACCACTCTTGGACACAAGCTGCAGAGCTACAGCCTCTCTGACCCCGCTTTCCCTGGTCACCAAGCTTCCATCCCCTGGTAATAGGCTTCCTGTCTTATCCCAAAGGGCTTTTACTGCCAGAAGTACCTGCTGAAAGTCTGAAGTGCTGAAGGGACTTAATAGTTCAACCTTGAAAAACACCCCTGTACCGGTGGAAAAATGGGCATTATTTCTGGGGGATGGGCTTGCCCTATCACTCTCCCCATTGCGGAGCAGCACAAAAGCAGATCGCCAGGTACATGTGGAGTTGTATCAATAAAGCTATGTCTGTTTTCATTCCAAATCTTGTATATGAGGGGCTGTATGCACATGGGAAATTCAGCACTGCACGTGATTTGGAAAGCACTTTGATATGCTTTGAAACTGTGGCCCCACAATGATAATCCAAAATGAGCTCTGCTATGAGATCCCAAAACAGCCACACAGATGCAAGGCTTAAAATACTCCATTAACTTCTGAAGAGAGACAGAGAGAAGAAATTTTATAGTCATTAACTATTTTATTGATAGATTACATCTTATAGTCACTTCTTTAGCGGTTTAGGTCTAATATTAAACATGAAAGATTTAAAAAAACACAAACTCCTCTTATCTACCCTGATGTTAGACACTGTCTGTAACATCTTTACCTACCCCTACAATTAGATGAGAAACTTATTGAGATTTTGAATTGACTGGCAGCAATTTACCAAAGTTTCCACTTTTATTCGTCCTCACAAAGATGTTTTGTTACATATTACTGCCCTTGTTTGAACTGCTGAAAATAAAGCATTACAGCAATATAGCCGATTAACCAGGAAGGACTGAACCAAACAGGGGAAATTCCCTTCTGTAATTTCCAATGGTTTAGGACACCGTTGACAGAGTAAAGGGCAGAAGAAGGTACTAGTTCAAAGGAACAGGGCCAGATGCAGGGACTTAATCATTGCATAACTCCCGATGATGAAATACATATTAAATCCCAGGCATAAATTTCCACGGGTAATTTGCTCAATATCTCTGGAGCATTAGAAGCTATGATGCAATACAGTGATTTCATGCAGTTCGGTGCTTGCATCGCTAACAAAAATCCTTATCTAAAGGAAGAAACCAATTTTTACTAATTATACATTACACTTCGTAAGGAACAGATCTAGAAATACTATTGAATGACATTGGTTTGATGCAATGATAGACAAATTACATGCCTGTTGGGAGAAATGAACGTCTATCTATCAGCAGTGCAGGTTATGAGGAGACTGGTGCATCTGCCGTGAACATCCCAGCATCCATCCTAGCACTGCTGAATCATAGAATAAGGTCCCTTCCAACCAAAACTAAAGCCCACCTAGTTCAAACCCCCATGCCATGCGCAGGGACACCCTCCACTTGCCCAGGTTGCCCAAAGCCCCATCCAACCTGGCCTTGAACACTGCCAGGGATGGGGCCTCCACAGCCTCTCTGGGCAACCTGTGCCAGTGCCTCACCACTCTCATAGAGAAGAATTTCTTCCTAATATCTAATCTAATTTTTCCCTCTTTCAGCTTAAACCCATCCCCCCTTGTCCTATCACTCCCTGTCCTTGTAAACAGCCCCTCTCTGGCTTTCTTCTGGAAAAGAATAAAGTTTTGGTTTGGGTTTTTTTTTAAATGCATACAGGAACTGAATACCAGGTGTTCTAAGGACAAATTTCTCTATTTCAAAATTAACCTCTTGTGGTAGCCAAACACCTTTTCACAGAAATGAACCTCTCAAAAGTAGAAGGCAAAACCTCTAGCTGGAAAGAAGGATGAAAAGAGCAGTGAAAAGAACAAACAATTACAAACTGCCTACCAAGCTGAGCTCTAAGTTACATGCTCTATCTCCCTTGTGATCTAAATTCTTATGTGCCTTTAGGCATAATAAGCACAAAAGAAACATTTTGACTAATACATTTCTGACCATTAAGGAAGTTGACAAGTGCCGGTTTTCTGCATAACTTCTACAAAGGTAGGGAAGAAGAGAAGGAATCTCTTGAGAGGATACGATATGTATCTTCTGCAAGGGACTGAGACCACTGAGTGTCATTTGCAGACAACAAAGAAACCCAAACATGACAAAAAGTAGTGATTTACTATGATTTAGAATGATTTACTATGGTCTAACATCCTGGAATCTTCACAAAAAAAACAGTCAGCAACATTTTAGCACTAGAGTCATCATACATCCCCCTTGAAAGTCTGAAGCTTCTGGTTTTCTATAGCCCCCATATCACCTCCTCTACACATCAGTCTGTGCTTTTCTACTGCTGTGGTGTGGCTGAAAGTTTCCCAGGGATGTATAGATCCCAAAGATGATCTGGAAAAGGACAGTGGCTAGGGCCAAAATCTATAGCCTGAACATCAAGGCACCTTTCAGTACTAACAAATGAAGGTTTGCACTTATTTAATTCAGAAAAAGGAGAAAAAGATACTATTCCTTGGTGTTATGTGACATTTTCCAGATTTTGACAATTAGTGGACAAGAATAGAGGTGGGCGAAAAGATCTGGAACTTAAAAATTCCATTAGAAATACAGTTTTAGGTGGGCTGAAACTATTACAAGTTCATTTGAGGCAAGGTGAATAGTTTTATTTAAACACTAGAAGAGAATAGTTTAGAAAATGTGAAGCTTCTCTTTTCTTGTGTTCTATGTTTGCTTCCTGAAGTTGACCTAAAACAAATAAACCCTAAAAAGGAAAAGAAAGAAGAACTAAGTAACATGAAGTGGTAATTTAAGTTGACCAATGGAATTCATTGACTGCAGGTTTTACTAAGTCACACTTGACACTCTGGACTAGTTAATACATAACACAGCTGGTGTTTGTCATATAGTACTGGAACACTAGCTTAAGAATATCCAGTAGCACTTCCGTATTTTGGATTGCCAAACAAAAAACCAAACAGGTTTGGTTTTAGTACATATTTGTTAACACTGTTGAGTGGCTGCGTCATGACCATTGGCAGAGTAGCCCGGGGCACAGGTCTTCTCAAGGCAAGTGCTGCAATCACTGTAGCTTTTCAGCACTATGCAGTTACACTAGAGGGACTTTCCTGTGGGAGATTTAAACCACAGCTGCCCAAACCAGATGGCTCAGACTTCCCTCTGCCCAAGAGTCCTGCTCTTTTTCCAAGGAAATCACAGACCTGCATCCTTCCATCACAAGTCATATGGGTTCTAGTGCCTATCACAACTGAGATATACTGCCTTGCTTATCCTCCTATTCCCTTAAAACTCCTTTTCTGGGCCTTGGTCCTCACCTATTGATTTGTGCCAACAGCATTTGGAGGCCCTAACAAGGGAAGTCTTGCCCTGGTTCCCATTAAGGAAATGTCTGCCAATGTAATTTTCCTCACTTTCTATGAGGTTCCCCTTGACTGCTCCAAACACATCTTGCTTGTCCTCATTTTCAAAGTCTTACTCATCTTATTTCTGGCCCGGACAACTCTAGTCACCCCACTGGACAACTCCAGTCAGCCACAGAAGTGCCCTGTTGGTTAGGTCCTTGGCCAGGGCTTTAAGGAAGGTGCTGTTCCAAACCATGCAGGGCTGCTCACAAGCTTGAAAGCCTTGAAATAACAAGGGTTTGTTCTGCAAGAACCAGAGACAGAAAAGCTGC
Source organism: Psophia crepitans (assembly GCA_013399095.1). NCBI lineage: Eukaryota > Metazoa > Chordata > Aves > Gruiformes > Psophiidae > Psophia > Psophia crepitans. Next base: position 1,914,772 of record VWZZ01001633.1, on the reverse strand, counting down.
TCAAATACAAGATGCTTTAAGCCAAGCAATCTGAAGCTAACATAAATCTGCTATTCTAAAATGAACTGTGTTTTACAAGAACATTTTTGCCTTGAGTTATTAGACTTAGCCTCCATCGGATCAGAGAATGATCCTTTTTTTCTTCATGTTTGTACACAACCTAGTGCACCAAGGAACCTGCAAACCAGGGCCTGAGCTTCAAGATATGACACATACACTGTAACTACTGCCTTTGAAAGGACTAAGAGGAAGATGAGAGCACATGGAGAAAATTTTGGACCACATAAAAAAAAATAAATTATTATTCACGAAAGGGACAAAGCCCAACACACTGTTGAGGGACACACACACCTCATAAAAAAAAAAACCAAATAACCTCAGAACCTCCCTAGTACACTGGAAATGTTTGATGACTCTGTTATCCAAACTCTTATCATCTGACAAGAGCTCAAGGTATTAGAAGAATCCAGGACATTTTGAGTACAGGAATTCTTACTTTAAAGCAAACACTAGCAGCATGATGCATTTATTTTACGTCTCTCTCAAATATCATTAGGCATTTTGCATTAAATGAAGCATCCAGCTAGATATGTGCACTTGTCAAAATGTGACACACGTTCTTCCAGCAGGGCTTTATGCTGCCTGGGCTGTTGCAATGATTCAAAATCTCCCACAGTGTCTGTAATGTGAGATGCACCTTGAGGGGAGGAAAAAAAAAAAGGTAGAGTGGAAGTGGTGAGGTGAAACTTCCTACACACACAAGTATTGCAAATGCAAATTTGCATCTCTGAAACGAGATGTCCGTCCATGACGACAGGGCAATATCTGCCACTAGTGGGAGGTTTGTAGGATAAGCGTACAAAGGAACACACCTCAGAAAGTCATCTTTCAACACAGAAAGTTACTTAGAAATCCTTTCAGGTTTTTCCTCTCATCACTGTTTGGCAATCCACAGTAAGTCACCAGTAGTAACTAAAAGTATTAATCAAATTAAATGAGATTTCTTTGATCTATGTACCATTTCCTTTTTATTAATGAACTGGAGATTAGGAAAGAACGCAAAGAAAGGACAAAGCACAAGCTAAGAGGGCACACTGATTGTATAGCATCATTACAAAAAATGCAAATAGGACAGTACAGTCATCAGGTCCAATCATCAAGTAGCAAAATTGGCGATACGGGAGGTTTTGGGTGCTGGGACATGCATACTATGTGCATCGATCTGTGACTGGAGTACCCTTCAAATTCTAAAGGTGAAGCTTAATAAATTCTTTTCCTCATTCCTAAAAGCATGATGTTTACTCATGTTTGTTACAGTGTTGAACAATGATTGAATTGAATTAAAAAGATTAGTTTTTTCATTTCTACCAAAAAAAAAAAAAATCAGCAAGAACTGGCACAAGCTCTCTATCCAGATACTACTTGTCTTGTGGAGTTTGGCTGGCTCACTGGTCATGTGGAGCTCATAGCTGGCTCAGGAGTGATCTGTGTCTGGTACTGATGAGAAAACAGACCACAAGTTTTAGAGCATTAGGTACTTTGAGAAAGCAATTGTTTCATTCTTACATGGAAGATGTAACTCACATCAAGGAAGTATTAAACAAAATGTTCTTATTAGCTGCAGAAAACAGACGTGTTTCAACCACATTGTTTGCAGAACTGAAGAACTCAAAAGCCAACTTGTGAACCACACCGACAATCTTAAAGTCAGGGCAAAAGATAGCTTTGCAGTCACAACAAAAATTCAACCACATCTTTCTCACCAGGATCATTTATCCTCCACTTCATCCAGAAATACAACCAAACTGCTGTTTTTCCTTTAAACACTGATGGCCTCTATGCCAGTAGGAGAGCTGACAGACGTACTGCGTGTGGGGCAGAGGGAAACTAGAGCCCAGTACACCCACCCACAGCCAGCATTTGCACAAAAGTCAGCTGCGGACCTACAGCAACCACCACAAAATTTTAATTAAAAGGAAAATCTCCAGAGAATCACACTCAAAGTAGTAGTTGCTGTCCTCTGCTCATGATCTGGAAGGAAAATGTAAGGAAAACAAGAGGAACTACTTAAGGCATAATCGATTCTTCTGTAAGCCTTTCTGCCCTGCTGTGACATTCATTGAATGCAACAGGAAGATTTTCTCCAACTTCCAGTAAACTTTGGATCACACTTTTTTGGGATTTCAGGTTTCGCTGTTTTAAAAGCTTCAAGGCAGTATTTTGCTATTAGTACAATTGCAACAGAAATAAATTTTTCTCTTAGGGCTAAAATATACCCTGATGCCAAGAAGATAACATTTTTCTGCTCAAATCTAAACGTTTTATCATCTATTCAACTTAGCTGGTTGATATTTGTTGTGGTTGTTCAAAAGTAATTTTGAACCATAAAAGCAAAGGTTGAAAATATTAAAACATAATTTTCCAGCACTCAGACCTATAAATCAAAGGGGAAGATACTACAAAGCTCACAAACAGCTTCAGTTCAAACAATGAATTTTGTAGCAAAACAGTATCAGCAGATACCTTCACAATGCTGCAACATTTTCTAGCTTGGCTCTATGGCTCATCTGGACCCCACTGCTTTGCACCGCTCAGCTGGGAGAGCAGAGCTTTTTTTGTGTCAATTAGAGTGAGAAAGTAAAGGAGGATCTTGCTCAACATGTGAAACACGTTTATTTGGAAACCTACCAAAGTCTCTGACAGGTTTTCGCAAGAGACATGGAGAAAATCAGAGCTGAATGCAGGTCATTATGATGCAAATAAGGATGCCATACATCCCTGTAAAGTCCTGGGAATGCACCCAGTGTAAATCGGATGCTACTTCCCAGCCTCTCGCAACTACGGAGGTGTTGACCGGTCACCTACATTTAATTCAACAATGAAACTGTAACCAAAAGAAAAACCAACCATTGACTTAAACTGCAGAAAGCTAAAGATACTGAACTTAACTTTCCCTGGCTAATAACAGGAGATTGAGAAGGTAAAGCATTCCTTTCAGCCCAGCACTGGCCCAAAGTTAGCAGCGTACAAAAGGGGACATAAAACACGTCTCTGCAAGGGAAGTAGGTTCAACCACTCTTTGCAAACTCATCACAAAACCTCTATATGTCCATGCTATGTTGGTAGCACATTATAGCAAGAATGCCAGGCCTCACTTATGCAACCAACCAAGTGTGCCGCCCCCACCAAAATGTTGCCTGTGAGAACAATAAGAATTAACCCCCCAAATGTCCCAGGTGATGATTAATGACGCAGCTGTTAGTTCCAGATCCTGCACTGCTACCCACAGCCACTACTCTGCATGGTGCAAATGGCAACGTGCACTCTAGTGACATGAATAAGAGCGACTGGATAAAAAGGAAGGACAGTAGCCTTACGCAAATAGCAACGCAGTGAAAAATAACCTTACGGCATTACTTTTTAGTAAGGAAGCACTCATAAGTCTACATTTCAACTAAGTACCTGAAACGTAGTTTGGTTGAACGTATTCTCTAACTTACCCCTAGCAGTAATGCACTTGGTGTTTTCTGGCTAGATATTCTAAACTAGACTTTGCATAAGTATGTAAGTGTCTCAGATGAAAAGCATTCGAGCCCGGCATGTGATGTCTCCTGACCTTGGGAACCCTGCCTGAGATTCAGCTGAGAGGAGCGTTACACAAACCCTTCCCTATGCACCGTGGGATTCAGGCTCAGACTGCAAACAGCAGCTCGTGCCCAAAATGGGCATGTAGCGCATGAGAAAAGGTAAACATCTGCTCATCCGTAAATCAAAAAGTGAACCTACCCTGTGAATACTCCTGGGTCTGAGGAATCCAACAAAAAGGCAATTTCATCTTCACAACTGCCATTGCAGCCTTTCTGTGCGTGGGCTGTATTTGACCACCAGTTGAGAAAAATCTTCAGTATTAGCCACAGTAAATTTTCTTTGCTACTGCTCTTTCTTTAAGGGAGCATAGTACACATTCTTCAAAAGTATAAGCCTTCAGTTTTATTTGCAAACTCTCTTCTCCTGATCTAGGCAGGTGTCAAGAAACAGATGTGGTCTGGGAGCTGAAAGCCAATGCAAAAGTCAGCACCCAACCAGGCAGTTTGAGAGAGATGCACCTCACAAGCTGAGGTGAGACGCTCAGCCTTGGTGCCATCCCGTGAAGCACCAGAGATAATACCAGGATCGAGCCCAAGGGGCAGCAGAGGCAGCAGAAGGTACCAGGGTGACAGAGGTTTGCAGCCTTGTTGCATTTCCTTCCCCCTCTCCTCAGAATTTTCCTGTCTCCTTGACACATTAGAGACCATACTGCATTAGCTCTTTAGGATACACTACTACTATAAAACTCACTTTTTCTCCAGGTCTTATGGAGACTTCCTTTTCCCAACTGAACAGAGTTGGGATGCCAGTTACAAACGGATCTCTCAGCCCACCCTCCAAGCAGAACAGAGCTTCTGCTTCTGACCAGACTACATTCAAACTCAGCGTAAAAAGCGTGGTGCCCTTCAAACCCAGCAACAAGCTCTGCTGCAGGCAGCTTGTGACAGAGGGCTCAAGTTGACCAAAAACTTGCATAAGCCCATCACAGTTTTACTGTCTCACATTTTGCATTCCAATGTGAAACAGTGGAAAAGGATGAAATTTTAAGTACAAAGTGGACTAAACAGCATGGAAAGAACAGCTAATAGAGGATAAAAGAAGATCTGAAAGCAGAAAAAAATATCTATCACTGGAAGTTACTTAAATCATTCTTTCTCATTATTACATTACAGGAAAAAGAGAATTTGGGGTTTTTTTTTCCAGTGCTGAGAAATTTGAGTTGAATTCTTACTTCAGTAAGTCAATACAAACCCAGAGTAACGCTATTCATTTCAACAGAAGTTCTCCGCATTTTAGCAAGAGCCCTTAAGAATAAAATAAAATGCAGGTATATACAGCCTTCTCTCAGATGGGCTGTCACCTCCTATAGCTACAGGTTCAACTAAACATGCAGAACCAGCATAGCTCTGGAATCAGTGTCAGACAGTGACTGACGGCTGGGAAAGCACCAGAAGGAATTATTACATCCCTTTCACACATCAGTTTCACACACATTGCAAAAGCTCACACAAGTGTACAGCAGCAGCCCAGGCAGGATTAGATGGATTCATGGACAACAGGTCAACAAACAAATGATAAAGGCAATGGACAGGGATGGCCTCTCCAACATCACTAACCACACAGCTTTGAATGCTGAGGAGTAGGAGGCAAAAAGGTTGCAAAATGTGGCCAAGGCTGAAGGCAAAGGGCTGGCCTACCTGGGCAAATCATCAGACCCAGCAGGGAATTTCATGTGGTTTTCATATTGATGTATGTCTCCCTGAAGTTACTGTACCATCTTACTGTGTATGAACTCAGAAGCTGTCTTCATCTGAAATTGGATAATTCACTGTTATTCACAAATTTATCATTTTCCTACCTTATTGGTTGTATGCCTAAGTAATTATTATATCCCTCATTCCAGACCTATATGTTGTAGGACCAGGGTAGGAGTGGATTTAGGTCTGTAGGTACATACTTTCTGTGTAAATCTGTACATTTCAAATAGTATCTTTTGCTGTTGTGAGTCCTGCAGGATCTTCTGAAGATGACTGTGAGGCCTTCTCCATTTTCAGTAGGACTGTGAGAACCTGCCTAAGCAAAAAAACTGAGAAATTCACTAAAAAACAAGTCAAGGGGAAGCAGACCAGAGCATTTTACTTTTTAAGCCTGCCAGATTAGTTTGAAACCCGATGTATTTAGTGGGGAAACATTTAAATCTTCTAACACTGGTATTTATTCTCCTTCATCTCTGTCATTACCCACACATAGCTACTGCTCCACCTTTAATATAGACCACTTTGAAGCACAGGTGGGTCCCAAGCCACCTACCCTGTCAAATAGATCCAAAATTCTTTGGGAACAGGATTACCTCTATTGTTTTTGTGCCAGTCAAGCACCAAATCATAGACTGGTTCTTGATTTACTGCTGGGCAAGGACAGGCCAGGGCTGTCAGGCGGTTCCTTTAAGGGTGCTGAAAGTGGATTCTGAAAGCAAGCCAGCTGGAAATGTTTTCAAAGGAAGTGTCATCAGAGCAAGCTGAAATACCAGAAGAACAGGAAAAGCACAAAACCCAGAGAGAGTCCCGTAGCTACAACACACACAGGGCAGGCAGAAGAGAGACTGAAAATACTTACCCTTGGAAGTAAGAACGGCAGAGCTCCAGCAGACAAGGTATGATTATATACAAACTTTGGAAGTCAGAAATCCTGCAGTGAAAGAGGGACAAGAGAGCAGTCTGGTGGAGAACTGGGGGGCTGTGTCAGGCTGGTGGGAAAAGAGCTGATAGTTCCAGCACTAAGCAAGGGCTGATGGGGGAAACAAGAAACAGAGGACTGTTTTGCTGCAGAACACAACCAAGGCATCCCTCCATCTCTCCAAAAGTTAAGAAAAACCTCAATTTATGAAAGGCTAATTGACCACAAGGGGTAACTGAATGGAAACAAGTTGAATCCCTCCCCCTCAAGCACCAAGGTACAGATCTTCTTGTCAGAGGTGTGTGGTTATGAATGCAGAAAGGAGCAATTAGACCAGCAGCTGGCAGAGCTGAGCTGGGGCTGCAGCAGAGCCCTTCACCGACAGCGAAGGGCTGGGGCGCAAGGTGAGCTCACACCCCACTGCGGCCCGAGCGGCACCCACCTCCCAGGCCCCAAGGGCAGAGCAGGCTGCCCCTGAAAGCCCTCAGCCGGCTGCGCTTCCCAGCTCCACACGAGTGGCAGGTTTTTCCTGCGCAGCCGCTTAAATCAGGTGGGAAACCTCCTCTCTGACTGATCTGCCAGCCTAACGCAGGCACCTCAAAGAGTCAATCCACAGAACAGAGGCACACGTCCGGCAGAAACCCCCAAACAGTGCATGCGCTGGGACTGGAGGGATGCAGCGACCAGGGCACACCCCAGCTTTTTCTGTACACAGCTCAGAACAGGGACTGCTGCACACGCTGGCACAGATGGGCAGCCCCCCGTGAGCCCTGGGAACACAGCACTTTGTCCTACTTGCCTCCCAGGGCGCAGGACGTTTTGAAAGGATGTGTGAGACCTTTGTGTCACGCAGCCTGCTGGGGGGACAGCAAACATGACAAGACCTGAAACAGACTGGAGCAGAGAATTTAGGCTGGCAAAAATATAACCTGGCTAAATCACAGAGCTAACTTGTACAAGCGTTCTTTATTACAGTGCTAGAGATGCTCTTCATCCCCCGCCTTGGCCGCCCCCCCACTTCTTCATGCCTCCAGTACCACATGGAGCTTTCACATGCTGTTAGGGTGCTATAACGCTTTAATGATTGTCATGTGAAAGGAGAGCTAGGGGATGTTATGGTGACTAAGAGAGTGTGATCCTGGGAAGGGCCAAAACTGGTGCTGCCAAAGCCTGTTTGCAGCAAAAGCTATTACAACTGGGGAGGAAGGAGGGGGCAGAAACGCTTCCTTCGGATGTATCTTACATTCCTCCCATACACATTTTTCCTCCGCTGGGATCATCTTGCCCTCTAGTGGTTCACACTACAGCACTGACACAGACCTAAATTAATTTCTGCTGCAAATCCTGTAATGTCAATAGTTTCAGCCATTATGCGTAAAATAACTCCCTTTGATCTGCACCGATTTCTTAGTGCATCAGGCCATCAGTAAAATGTGCTATCATGGTGGGAAGTTAGAAAAGAAGGACAATGCCTGCTGCCTTATACATTATATATCGCACCCTAAAACGGATCCTCTGCCCATCCAATCTGAAGTCATGTAGTCAACAGGTACATTAATATTTTTGACTGTTTTGGAAGAGAACTTTCTTCAGCTCTTTCAAAAAAAGTTTGAGGAAAAACACTGCCTGCAAAATACTTCATTTTTAAGATCAAAACTTTTCCCTGAAGAAAAAAAAAAGTGTTATCAGGAGGTAAATAAGTAGAAGTCAAAAGCAGAGCAATGGAAAGCCCAGCTGGTAACTAGCATCCTCCAGAGGGCCCCAGAAGATAAATTGTACACATTTAAATTCCTGACATTGCCTATTCCAACCTGAATCTGGAGTATGACTTCCTGTCCGTTTCCTTTACGTGTCTCCCATTACACCCTTTCTGACTTCTCTTTGGGCTTTGTCCAGCAAAGTTGCAAACTTTAATTTATTCCATAAGTCTCAGTGAGAGTCAAGAACAAAAATAGCTGCTTCATTTCATTTTAGTGTGAACTATTACCTTCAGTGACCACAAATGTTTCTCATAGATTGAAAATAGAATGTCTGTGTCCAAGCTAGACTTCTGGTGCAGTTAACTCCAGCTGAGGATCTGGCTTGACATCCTTTCTGTATTTATTAGCAATTCTCATCTGCTAGGCTCCAGAGTTACCAGTCCTCCGCAACAGGAAGGCCGTGCACGTCTAGAAGGCAAAGGAGAAAAAACAGCAATTGTGAACTTGTTACTTGTCATTCAACAGGGTGCTTGGCTGTGATCAGTCACAGTGTTGAGTGAAATCCCAGCGCTCAGCTGTCTTCAGTGACTTTTGTCTAGAAAGGCTTTTCCTGCGGTTAGCTTGGTTGGTGCAGATTGAATGACAACGTAATTTGTTTCCCAGCCAAAGATCTTCCAAGTGATTCTTTATACGCTATCTACAAAGAGAAACACCAGACAAATGCAAGGAAAGGCTGTTTATTTTAAAGTTATGAAGAAAAATGTTTTCCAACTGCCAGCCTCTAAGAAGCACTCCTTAGCATCAGAAAGCAGGAAATAAAAATTAACTACAAGACACATTTGCTCTTGCACGGGTAGTATCATCCCTCTAACCAACTTCCATCTCAGCTTTGCTGCAGAGGCCATGGGATGCTGGAAGCAAGAGAAAAGCAACACTTGGACTTTCCCCACCCTGATCCTCTGCCTCTATGGATTCTTCTACATGATGAAACCATCAGAACCTTTCCTAACACCCTACCTAACAAGACCAGACAAAAACCTGACCATAGATGAGGTATGGTTTTCTTCTGCCTTTTATGTGCAGCAGCAAAAATTAAAAAAAAAAAAAAAGTAAAGCTTTGTTTAAAGTTTTTAAGCAAAGATAAAAGCTAGAAAAGGCACAAGTGTAACTAGTTTTGGCAGGTTACAATTTGCAGCGGATGGCATAAATAAAAGATCTGTTTAATGGATTTAAGATCCATTTGCTTTCTCAGTCACATGGCATTTCATTGTGATTATATATTTTATTTATTCCTTCAGAGAAAAAACTTCCCTCTGCAAAGAGAAGTTTATAAAATAAATGAACTTCCTTTCCCCAAGAATAACACCACAGAGATTTCCTCCTCTCTGCTAGGTTACCAACCAGATTTTCCCAGTCTGGACATACTCCTACCTCGCACTCCTTTTCCCAGTCTTCCTGATTACAGACTATGTGCGCTACAAGCCCGTCCTCCTCCTCCAGGGCGTCAGCTTCATCATCACGTGGCTCCTGCTCCTCTTCGCACACGGACTGGTGGCCATGCAGGTGGTGGAATTCTTCTACGGGATGGTGACAGCCACTGAGGTCGCCTATTACGCCTACATCTACAGTGTCGTCAGCACCGATCACTATCAGAAAGTGACGAGCTATTGCAGAAGTATCACTCTGGTTGCAGCCACCGTTGCCGCCGTGCTGGGACAGCTCCTGGTTTCCTTGGCAGGTGTATCCTACTTCCACCTCAACGCCATTACTTTGGCTTCTGTGTCCCTGGCATTCGTGTGCTCCTTCTTCCTCCCAATGCCTCAAAAGAGTATGTTCTTCCACCGCAAAGATGTCGCAGAACCCCTCCCAGCACCAGACAGGGTTGTGGCTACGCTCGGCTCCCACAGGCCGTCGGGCTGCCAAGAGGACAAGAGCTCTGTGTCTGCTGACAGGGGACCAACGCCTGAGCCGCAGGCCGATAACACCAAGCCCCAGCGTCATGTGCTCAGGGTGCTGCTGCAGCTCAGCAAGGACTTGAGGGATTGCTACAGCTCAAGGAAACTTCTGTACTGGTCTCTGTGGTGGGCTCTGGCTACGGCGGGCTTTAACCAGGTTCTGAATTATATCCAGGTGCTGTGGGACTTCAGAGCCCCCTCTCACAGCTCGGCAGTGTACAACGGAGCTGTTGAAGCAATAGCAACTTTCCTGAGTAAGTTAGTGCCTAAGCATGGATCACAAAGGCAGTCTCTGACGTTTTACTTTAGAACACTTTTAAAGGGCCAGTCAATTGCAGATGCTCCAGGAAGCCAGTGTATGCATTGTGCATTCAAGAGTTCTTCAGCGTTCAAAGCAGTTCAGATGCGAGCTATGCTATTTTTCTTTAGAACTGGGACACCCGACTTCAGCCTACCAGTACACAGAGAATGTACAAGTCACACAGACTTTACTTAGAATGACAGAATGGTTTGGGTTGGAAGGGACCTCACAGCCCATCTAGTTCTAACCCCTTGCCATGAGCAGGGACATCCCCCACTAGACCAGGTTGCCCAAAGCCCCATCCAACCTGGCCTTGAACACTGCCAGGGAGGGGGCATCCACAACTTTATATATCCAGCTGCTAAATCCAGAGGCACCTGTGTTTCTTTGTATGATGTTGTTGGGTTTGTTGGTGGTGTTTTTTTCCCCAAACAAGGCAAAGGCAAGGCAAGGGTCACACAGTTTCCATAACAATGGTATCAGCTTACACAGATGAGAGCAGTTCTTCATTAAAAATTTACACAAAAAGAACAATCCTCTCAGTAAGATCTTTTTCTAGAGAAATACTCGTGTAGCAGGATGGAAAGAAGAATTTTAGTTATTCTAAGATTTGCATAAAAAGACCTTATTGCATTCATTATGCTACTGATGTTAGCCATTACGCTTCTGCACTGGAGGCAGATGCCCACATCATAGAAGTAAAGTTATCAAAAGGTAAGATCAGAGAATGCCACCCTGACTTGTCAGCATTTCACATATTCATATTGTGCTGCTGTAGAGAACTTGCACAAGACACTGGGGAGTGATCCACCAGGGAAAATAAACACATCGGCACCATACCTAGTCATCCAGGTTACCCTTACAGTCATTATGGGCAAACAGATTCTTCTAAGATTAAAAATCACTCTCGTCCTGAGTTAGGAAACTAAATTGATCAGCTGAATCAGAATTAGAAGCACTTAACTCCTGTAGTTTCTAGTCCTTGATGACTTCCTCTTTCTCATGGAATTACCTACTTCTCAATGTAGAAGTATAGAATTTCTAAGATTGTGTGAGACCCCTAAGACGGATAGTCAGGTGGCTTATGTTTGCAACAGCTGGGTCTTTGTAGGAGGTCCACCAGAAGCAGTGTTTATCCTTTCTCATTTCCCTGAACATAGTCACTTGATACCTCACAAAACTCCCTTTTTTGACAGCTTAGCCCCTTTACAAGCTGTACAGAGCTAAACTGGTAAGCTAGAAACTTTACTACCTTAGCTGTAAAGGAAGCTAGTAATAGCTGGAAGAATCATTCTTCTTGAGCTCCAGCGTTCCTAATTCCCTAAAGATACGTGCTGGGTACAGACAGCTAAATAATAAATCCTTCTACATAACAGTTTATCCCGTGAAGTGGAATAAAACATAAAGAAAGGAATGGCAGAGACTTGATTTATGCAGTTGTCTAAAAATGACCAGTCGTCTGCACTACTTCAGAAGTGACTAGAAATTCTTCCAAACCATTTCAGAACTACTCCGCTTTATTATTCAGCATTGCCTTTCAGAGCGTGAGGGTGGCCACACTTGGCGATATAGGCTGTAGAACAGATACAACATTTACATGGCTTTTTCTCTTTTTCTAGGCTCAGTAACATCTTTCATAGTACAATATGTGAAAATTAACTGGGACCTTTTTGGAGAACTGGCTTTAGGGATCTTCTCTGCAATAAATGCTGGTTCTCTATTTCTCATGCACTTCACTACCAACATTTGGGCATGTTACACCAGCTATCTCATTTTCAAAGCATGCTACATGCTCCTCATAACAATAGCAACGTAAGTATAAAACCTTACAGTGCTGCCATTACGCACAGAATACTAACCGTACTTTAAGTTTACTTTGGGCATCCCTCCTTTTACTCAGAGGTAGCTGATCTAATGCTAGACATAACTCTCTAGGTAAAGACAATGTCTAGTTATGTTGGTTTCATTCTTCTAAACCATAAAAGTTATCGAAAGGACATGGAACATTTTTCCAGGCAGATATTAAACAAGGTACAAGGTAACTTTATTAATAAAGACAACGGTAACAGCAAAACACAGATGCTATTTTCCTCCTTCCCGGCATTGAAGATGCCAAGTGAACAATAGGGACAAGCACACCTTGACAACCACCCTTTAAGATCCCCCTATATCTAGACCACGTTGCTGATATACTTTCTTATCATGCTATGAACTGCATGAATGCAGAAAAGCTTTGGCACAGAGTGTTCCCCGACATAACTTCATACCTAAAATTCTTAACAATATTACACGGTAAGGAAGGAATAAAAGAGAACTTCGGACATGTAAACTCAGGCAAGATCTCTTAGGAGACTGAGCTACTCTGTTGTCAGAAATAGAAAAATATAAATAACGTAAATAACAAAGATAATATGCTAATTGTGTAATAAATATTTTTTTTTATTACTGCAGTTATTTTGTTGATTGGAATGTCTTTAGACATACCACACTATTTCATTAGCAAAAATACCAGATGCATTTTTATGTTAAAACCCCGAATTATTCAGATACCATTTAAAAAAAAAAAAAACCTGCTAAAACTATAGTGCATGACAAGATTATGCCTATCTTGAATGAAGCCAAGTGAATCCTCTATTTCATTTTGCTGGACTGTTAGTACATAATAGTGGATCACACCTGAACTATTTCAACATATTCGGGAGGGGAGAAGAAAGTAGTAAAAGCTTGCAGACAAAAAACAAACGCAAAAAAAAATTGATTAAAAGAGTACTGCAGGAATAACAACCTTTTGTTGAGACAGAAACTTTGGAGGTAACAACTGCAAGGGAATATGTTCTGATTATTGTCAAAAAAGATATTGCAAGGAACATCTACAGGCTCTTTACACAACAAAGAGTATGCTACCGCCACTGTCCAGCCACAAAGCAAAAAGTGATCGACATCATCACAGAAAAGTTGGTTAGAAGATACCCATAGTGACCTTCTAGTCTAACCTCCCAGCTAGGAGAGAACTCCTGCCAGTGCCAGATCAGGTCATGGTTTGTCTGGTCAGGTCCTTGAATGCCCTCAACCACGGAGGCTTTACAACCTGTCTGGCACAGTCTGTGAAAGTAGAGAAGGAACAAAGGCAAAGGTGAAACAGGCCTGATACAGTACTAGATATTGTAGATCACCTAATAGCATGGTTTGGAAAAGCAACACAAACATTTACATAAACACCAAAATACACTGTGATAGTTTTTTTTATAGAAAGCAAGGAAGTAAACAAATAAATGAAGCACCATTTACTCCATCCTTGATATATCATCTGCATGAATCATTTCTCTATCAGCTAAATGGAGAGCAACAGCTTTCCACCCAGTGTGAAGTAACTGACCTGCCAGTCTCACATTAGGTTCCAGATTGCAGTCAGTCTGAGCATGGAACGCTACGCCTTGATGTTTGGGTTCAACAACTTTGTTGCACTGGTGATTCAGACCATTCTTACAGTAGTCGTTGTGGATTCAGGAGGCCTGGGACTGGACATAGGAACTCAGGTAAGTGCTATTAACTTACTTCCTACGTACTGCTTAGCCAATTTGTCTTCAAAAGTTTACCGGAAAAGAAATTGCTATGCGAAAGGACAATTTAACTCTCTCTTCTACAGAAATCTAGACATCCTGCCATTCCCTTGTGTCAGCCATCATTCTTCCCTTTTGCCTTTTAGTGCAGCATTTAGGATTACAGATGCTGGTCTTTGACCTTTTAAAGGCAGATACACCAGAACCTTATCAATCAGGCCCTGCTATCTGACCAGCTTTTGCTAATTAACAGGACACTGAATAACATCTCTGCCTGAAAACTCAGGCTGGTTTTCTCGGATGCAGAACCAACATGACCATGTGTAGTTAGGGGAGTTCATGACCATGAAACACAGCCTGGATTACTGGAGTTATTACAGCTCAAGCAAAAAGCACACCTGCCTTCTAATTCCAGCTCAGGAGCAAACGTGGTCTGTATCTTAACACAAATAATAGTGTGGGTACTTAATGTACGATATCCTATCTCAGAACAGTGTCCCCAGTCAGCCCAGTTCCACTCATGTGGGAGTCAACTGAAACGTACTGACTTCTGCATTTTCTCAGATGGGATCTCAGCTGGGGCAGCTTTCTGTTCCCACAGATTTGAAGACAACTAAAATTATTCAGATATTCTGCACAGAGAAGGCAAAAGTTACTTTAAAAGATTAAAAATTGAATTAAACACTAAAAATTCAAACTTTAAAATTAAGGACAGGGACTTCATAAATAGCCTTGCCACTGTTGTTGGAAACACTGATACAAAGTCATGGTTTATTTACTGAAGGCAGTGTGGTGACAGCACTGAAACGTGCAAGTAAGAGCAAAAAAGGTCCGACTTAGATTCTTCACTTACGTTATTAATGACTATGTGGGTAATGAAGCTACTTCTACATTTTGCACTAATGGGAAAAAGTCCTGTTCCTGCCCTCGCCCCCACCCCTCGATGTTTGTTAAGAGGCACAAGGATCAGAAGCAAGGGGCAGTTCATTCCTCAAAGATCTGCTGTTTGCTGGAAAACTTAAGATTTTGCTCAATCACAAAGGAAAAACTTGGAACATAGAGAAACTGTGCCAGAACGCAGGTAGACAAAATAACAGTGTGCCTGTCATCTTCAGAAGCAGCAGTGTTTTCCTGATGTGTTTTTCATTAATTCTTCTGCCTTTTTGTCTCCCCTTCCCAGTTTTTAATTTATGGCAGCTACTTTGCAGTCATAGCTGGGATTTTCTTGATCAGAAGCATTTGCATGCTTGTCTCAAGCAAATGCAAAAGAAAAATAGCGAGACCTTGCAAAGAGCATCTGAACCACGCTGAACGCGGATCGAAAGAGCAGATTGTAGCTGGCTACATGACATGGCTGTAGGAGTCAGGCAGACAGGCTCACGTGGCCAGGCCCGTGTGGGAGAAGAGCTCCTACTGCCGCACGCAGGGAACAGCAGTGCGAGATGAACGTACAACACAGCCCTGAAAAGCTTCGCTGAATCATTGCAGAACTTCATTACACCATACGCCAGCTAAGAGATCACCATAATGGCACTGTGCCAAGAAGAAAAGATAAGTTGCTTTAGATTTTTATTTACTCGCCTGTAAATAACTTAACAGCAGTAATTTATACACAAGAAACACAGCAATCACCTTGGCATCCCACTGTGCACGATGGCAAAGATCAGAGTTCACCCTGCCTTGCTTGTTTCAGCTCTTGTGCCCGAGTGTCTTCCTGTTTCTACAGGAACGAAAAAATATCAAAAGGATTGAGTAGTATGGACTAAAACCCAAGAAGCATATTGTGGGGAAATTTGGCTGATTTCATACAAACAAATTCCAGATTAACACAGATATCCAAGAAGATTCATAACTGAAACAACAAGCTAGTATCATGTGTGCTTTTGAGTGCCAGATGAGGGAGGTCCACTGATCTTGGCCAAGGATTTGGCAGGGTCAGCATCTCAGAATTTATCAAGAAGCTTCAAGTCCTACAGCTAATTTAGTCCAGTACAAAGAACTGTTAGTTCAGGAGAAGAAAAGGGACTATAAATGAGTTTGCATAGTAAACACCTAATTTAATATAAATTATATCCATATGTTAAAGTTATTTCTGTACTGCTGTTTGCTTCCAGCTTCCAATACCTATATCTAACTAATAAAAATAGAAAATACTTAGCATTTACAGACTATTTTTTCCTGTAGAGACACAAGCTGCCATGTGTACAGACATACGTGCTTTTCATTCAAATGTCACATACTGCAACTAAACAAACTGCCCGGAGGCGAGAGCAGGCAGGACAGAAACAATTAGTTTCAAGGCACAAGAAGAATCGGTAGGATTTGACCAAGCGAGCCCAGCTGATTGCGTAGGCTTTTTGTTTACTATTGTGCATTGTGTGGACATTCTCTGTTGTAAACTGGCTCTAAGCAGAGCAGCTAAACCAATGCAGTTGTAAGAGCAGGAGATGTAATTAGTCTTCACTAAGTAGTATCTTTGGTAGTGCAGAACTGAGGGCGTGATATTCCTGCCTGAAGAAATGGGGACAAAGTCCAGCAAAGCAAGGACTGTTTTGTTTTACTTTTCCTTGCACACAGGAATCTTATTTTGAGGCATGCAGTTAAAGAACTAGGTGCCAGTCCTGGACTAGAAGCTAACTAGAGTTTGTGTTTCAGTGAAAAGAGGAATTTCCAGCTCCACTGTCTCAAACAGCCTTTGGTATAGAAAGTGAACAAATACTTCTCTCTGTGTAGTACCTGACAAAAGGAAAGGAATTAGCAACATGGGAAACTTTTTGTTAGCATTAAAAAAACAAACAACAGTAGCAGCAAACTGTGGGAAAGAAACAAGAAAACCTGGTAGAAATAACCATAAAAATTCTTCCGTTCTGAACTGCTCGGAGCCCACTGCCTTCTGTGTACGTGGGATGCCACCAAGGAACCAAGCAGACACAATGTATTTGGTTTGCGGCTGTAGAGAATACAATTTTCAGAAAACAGATAAGACTTAAAAATGAAATATCTATTCCTGTTCTCTCAAATTTCCAAAATAAAGGTTCTGAGGTTCAGATTTGCAGGCGGAGGAATAGGGAAGGAAGAGTGCAGCTCTTCGCAGTGTTAGGAAGGACATGACACATTGGAGGCAGAAACAACAGCAAGAGAAAGGTAAGGCCTTACGTTACCCTGGGGTTTCAGCTGCAGGCTGGTATCAACCCAACAATCGGAGAGTTCATCCAAAACAGCAGGACACACACATCTATCTGTGTGTTCATACATGCTCTTCGGAGGAGATAGCTGAGGCTTGGCAGGTTATGAGCAAGGCTGGAAACACAGGCTCTCTAGTTCTGCAGGAAAAGGAAACTGAACAAATCCACCTCTCCTTGCAGCTTTCAGTATTAAGTGCTCACCTTTCTCCCAGCATGCTAAAGGATTTAACGTAAAAATGAAAATCCAGAGCAGAGTACATCACTCCCCACAGCTACAACCCCCTCTAACTAATAAACACTAACTACATCTACCTTTGAAACATAAGTGGGTTTGGGCACAAGTTATCCATGAAGATATGGTCCAGCAAGCTGATAAGGCCACTTCTTGCCAACAAGGCAGCAAATAAATTGTATCTTTGTATTCAAATAAAGCAGGTATTAATGAAGCACTGTGCAGGTTACCAGAGAAAAGCTCATTAGCAGCTTCCTTTCAGCAGGCCAGTAGACCTACCCGGCAGCACCTCCCCAGTTGTTCCTTTCCTTTCTCAGAAGCCACTGGTAAAGAAAGAGAGTCATAGAACCATAGAATGGTTTGGGTTGGAAGGGACCTCAAAGCCCATCTAGTTCCAATCCCCCTGCCATGGGCAGGGACACCCGACACTAGACCAGGGTGCCCAAAGCCCCATCCAACCTGGCCTTGAACACTGCCAGGGATGGGGCCTCCACGGCTTCTCTGGGCACCCTGTGCCAGGGCCTCACCACCCTCACAGGGAAGAATTTCTTCCTAATGTCCAATCTAAATCCCTCCCTCTTTTAGTTTAAACCCATCCCTCCTTATCCTATCGCTCCCTGCCCTGTAACCAGCCCCTCTTCGTCATTCCTGCAGGCCCCCTTAGGTACTGGAAAGCTGCAATTAGGTCTCCCTGGAGCCTTCTCTTCTCCAGGCTGAATGAGAGACAGAGGCACACCTGCCTTCTCTGAACGCTTCCCTGCCTGGTTGCACTACACCCTTGAAGCAGTGCGTGAAGTTTTCGTGCCTGTGGCACAAGACCAGCTCTGTCCAGTTCACAAAGCTGCTCTGGGAGGCGTGTCGGGCCCCTCCTGCCAGGGCCACAGTGTTCACTCCCAGTGTCAACACACATCCTGCCAACAGGCTGCGGGGCCAGCTCCCTCCTCTGATGAGCCCTGGAAGACATAGAGAGTCCAGTCTGGGGGAAAAAAAAAAAAAAGGTAAAGGAAAGCAAAGCAGCAGAATTCTCTGAAGCAGTTCTGTTGATTTTTTAGCTTAGAAGCTAGATTTAAAAGCTTCTTAATTTCTTATCCATTTGCCCTTAAGTGACAGGTTGGTCACAGATAGAAGTAACTCCTGGCCCGCTAATAGTACGAGGCATTCGGTGTCCTACCTCCCCGCGCCCCCAGCAAAGCCAGGACAGTCGGGGAGACCCCGGGAGCCCAGGGGCCACTGCACTGACAGCGTCAGCCCAAGCTGCAGAATGGGTGCTGTGCCTTACCTGGGAATCAGAGACCAGAGCTTCCAAAGGTACTTACTAACACAAACATGCAATCAAGTGATTGCTTTCTTACCATGTCAGTTTTTATTAATCATTAGCTACTGCGAGTCTTGAAGCTTTATCTTAAAATCAGAACTCAGTTTGCTGACAAAAGCTGTGAAGGCGAAAGCTTCCCTTGCAATCCTCACGGACAAATTCTGCAAGCAACAAGAGCCATGATACATTATTATTATTATTTAAATTCTGTTAACGTTTTATCAAGTTTAGAAAGAACTTTTAGGAAACAAAAAGACAGAGAAATCTCTTACTACCTGCAATCCTAAAGGGCAGTTTCTGGGTGCTCTTCTACAAGACAGAGTCATCCTAGGAGGAAACCGCTCATGAACCCACAGCAAACGCGCCACAGCCACCGCTTTGACAGGCAATTCATCACCTTGGGAGCTGTGTGGAAACGTGCCGCCCACTCGCTTGGTCAGTGCTTCTGGAAGTGATGCAAGGTTTATGGTGATCTTATTGATCAGTCTGGGGTTTAATAATTTTTTTTATTTTGAAAAAATAACAAATATCAAAAGATTTCAAGGCAGATATAAAGATAATACAGGCTATATTTTATGTACAATGATTTGTAAAAGACAGACGATGATCAGAGGCAATCATTTAAAAAATCAAGTTTCAATGTTAGGGCTGGTTTCGGTAACATTCCTCTGAGGTCACAGAAATACCACCTTAACAAACATTAACATTGGCACGCTTCAGTAAATAAAATCTCATAGTGCAAGTAAAAGCACTTTTGAAAAAGTGTCTGCTCTAAAATGAAATTCAACAGCTTAAAGAAATAGCTTGTAACAACTTGGTTAAACATCAGTCAGTGCTTTGCTTCCATTCTCTTACGTTTCAGAACGTTGTTTCGATTGTTTTCCAGGAACAGTGGAATTTACTTTCTAACACAAAACAAGTAAAATAAGCTTTAAAAACCCAAATCTCTTTAGATTTCTTTTTCCTGCCAACTACAGTGCAGAAACAAATCTCTTTTTTTTTCCCTTTTGATCATCACTTTCAAAAGCAAAGTCAAGACTCCTCTTTCCTAAGTCTGAGCAGGTACCACGAGCAGGTAGTTTCTGCATTGTTCTTTACCCACTCAAATGACTGAAGGACAAGATATACGACAAGTATTAAAACGTTTTGAGGAAACTGAGCTCCTAGTCCATCGTGAGCTGTCTGGTGGCTTTTACTGCCTGTGAAAAGCCTCGCACTTCTGTTGTCCCACTTGGCTCTCAGGCTGCAAATCAACAGAAAAAAGCCTCCTTGAGCATGCTGAGAGTGAGCTTTAATCTCAGTTTGCCCACTCATTTCTGAATAAATGAGACTGTAATGCAACTTTATTCTTCCGCTACGATACAGCCACTCAGCTCTAAGTACGTTATTAAGGACAACCTTTGATAGACGCTACAGAGACTGGGGTTTACCACCACCAGCACACCTTGATCCAAGTTGTTCATTTACAAGCTGCATCTGTGATCACTGGCAGGTTCAGCGAGAGAGCCATTAGCTGGAGTAGGGGTAGTTAAAAAGTAAACTTGCAAATGAATATTTGCTCTGAAGAGCATCTTTATACAATTCCTGGTGTGCTCATTTCTTTTTTTTTTTTTTTCAGGTAGACTATGGATTGCTGGAAGGGAGCCGTGGGCCACAGCTGGATTTATCCCACTCTGATCATCTGTGCGAATGGATTTTTCTCTACTATGAGGCCATCAGAATCTTTTCTCACTCCGTATCTAACCGGACCAGACAAAAACCTAACAATTGAAGAGGTATGTAACTATTCTTTTAAGTAATTAAGTCTTACAGCAATAACTGAAGAGGAGATGAAGCATTCAATGATACAGGTATATTTTATCTAGAAACTCATCTTTCAGATACTTCTGGAAAAGAGTAAGAAGTCACCTCTTTTGCAGAGGGTCAAAACTTTAAAGTCCCTACATTCTTAGGACTTTGAAACCACCTTGATGGCTATTTAAGAAATTTATATTTTCAGCAAAATCAGGTCAGTTAGTTCCTCTCTCCACCTAGAACCCCAGAGGAGGGGTAACACTAATATTTATTTATGTTTATTGTGGATTTGATTACACTGACAGTGATAGTGATTACAAAACATAAGAAAACCAAGTAGACTTCCCTTTAGGAGCTGTTAGATTATTCCCCATGTTACAGCACTGGTTCATGCATTCATTAGTCTGTGGACATCAGTTTCACACTCAAAAAAGTTTGTGTTTATTTCTGGCGAAAGCATGCACTGCAAGTTTCCTTGCTCTGCTCCTCCGTTCAGCACTGGCTGCTTCAGGAGTGCACTTCCTAACAAAAGGAGACATAGTTAACAAGTGGCTGAGTCATGGAGCTAATGATATAATTAGAAAACACAAGCTTGGTACACCCACATACTAATATGAAGAACACTCCTTCCTGATGTGCAGTAGCAAGTGTTGAGGCGGAATCTGCTAGCATAACGTGACCCAAGGTTTCTTCCGAAAAAAGGTACTCGTGGTTTGGGTTCTTGGGAGGATTTTCCCCCTTTTTTAACCACAAAGGAAAAATGTTCTCTCCTACATGAAATACACAAATAGCCTTTAATTGATTTCAGAAAGAATCCTTCATGCAAAAGTAAGTGTAGTACAGACACCAGAGGTGAGCTAATTCCAGAAGTTTCAAACACTTCAAAATTCTAAATAAAATTCAGAGAAATAAAAGAAGTCACCCAGAAAGACAGAGCAAACCTGCTGCTCACCATGCAACTCACGCCAGTACCAGTTCAGAAGTAAAAACATAACTACCTACTCTTGTTCCTCCAGCATTTGAAACAAGTCCTTTGTAGCCTAATTGGCCTTTAATGGAACAAGCGATAGCGAACGATACCCTAGCACATCCGGCAACTACTGGCTAAGACCTCCAAAAAACAGGCAACTTGCAGAAAGTGAACTTTTTCCACAACTGTATCTAAACGAAGGGGATAACCCCCCACCAGCTGCAGTCCAGCTGCCTGGGCAAGCCCTGAGCTTTAGTGGCAAGAGCACCTTCCAACCTGAAGGCAGATGAGTTTTAGAAAAGGACAGAGAATTTCTTTTTAGAGCCTCTATGCACTGAAGGCCAACTGAAACATCTTTCATCAAAGACTTGCTTTCTTCTCACACATTAAATTGGGAGATGACATAGATGAAGATAATGTAGTAACAGCTACACACTCACTATGTGCAGATGCAGCTCCCCCATCATGAGGCACATGCATTTTACTTTCTAATGCTAACAAAGGAGAGAGGTGACCACAATGACTCATATAAAAGTTAAAACTAACCAGGCGTTCATTTTCAGCTGCTGTGGGGAATAGGATTTGATGCTGGACAGACTTTCCTCTGACAAAAAAACTCTTGTAACTGCTGTAAAAAGCTGCACATCAAAATCTTCCTTCTTCATAGGCCTTCAGTAGAACTATTTTTTAAGCCAATAAACCTGTCCATGCAGCGGAGCCTAGCGCCCCTTCCTTTGCCTCTTAAGGACTACATTTACAGTTTTGTAATTTAAAGGCAGTTTCAGTCTGCACAATTCACATAGCTCGGTATTTCCTGTCAGTACAACCATGTTCCTTCAATACCATCGTCAAAAAGCTTCAAACCCAAACTTTAAGGGTATTTAAAAAAAATAAAAAATCCTCCTTTGTTCTCTGCTAGGTTACCAACCAGATTTTCCCAGTCTGGACATACTCCTACCTCGCACTCCTTTTCCCAGTCTTCCTGATTACAGACTATGTGCGCTACAAGCCCGTCCTCCTCCTCCAGGGCGTCAGCTTCATCATCACGTGGCTCCTGCTCCTCTTCGCACACGGACTGGTGGCCATGCAGGTGGTGGAATTCTTCTACGGGATGGTGACAGCCACTGAGGTCGCCTATTACGCCTACATCTACAGTGTCGTCAGCACCGATCACTATCAGAAAGTGACGAGCTATTGCAGAAGTATCACTCTGGTTGCAGCCACCGTTGCCGCCGTGCTGGGACAGCTCCTGGTTTCCTTGGCAGGTGTATCCTACTTCCACCTCAACGCCATTACTTTGGCTTCTGTGTCCCTGGCATTCGTGTGCTCCTTCTTCCTCCCAATGCCTCAAAAGAGTATGTTCTTCCACCGCAAAGATGTCGCAGAACCCCTCCCAGCACCAGACAGGGTTGTGGCTACGCTCGGCTCCCACGGGCCGTCGGGCTGCCAAGAGGACAAGAGCTCTGTGTCTGCTGACAGGGGACCAACGCCTGAGCCGCAGGCCGATAACGCCAAGCCCCAGCGTCATGTGCTCAGGGTGCTGCTGCAGCTCAGCAAGGACTTGAGGGATTGCTACAGCTCAAGGAAACTTCTGTACTGGTCTCTGTGGTGGGCTCTGGCTACGGCGGGCTTTAACCAGGTTCTGAATTATATCCAGGTGCTGTGGGACTTCAGAGCCCCCTCTCACAGCTCGGCAGTGTACAACGGAGCTGTTGAAGCAATAGCAACATTTCTAGGTAAGTAAGAGATCATTAGCAGCTACTTCTAACCCATCCTGTGGTGACAGCCTTCTTCAATGTCTCTGGTGCCTTTCTGTTTATTTCTTCTGAGGCCCAAGGTCAACAGCAACAGTCTCCAATATGTAACACCCAAAGAAAAACTGTGCAAAGCATGTCTTCACTCTACGACTTTATCAGTAGGGTCTTAAAAAAATAGATATGAGCTTTCCCTTCTTAGGGGAGTCTTATTCCAAAGTTTTTAAGAGCTTAAGTTCACAGCTCTGTTTAGACCATGAATTTAACCCTGAGCAAGGAGTTAAACTCGTTCAGAGTACCCTGTGACTGCATCTGCATCCCAGTCAATAGGTTTGCCTCTGGATGTGATGTACAAGGAGAGGCTGAGAGCACTGTGATTGCTCAGCCTTGAGGAAACAAGAGATCTTATTAACATGCATAAACAATTGAAGGGGAGTAGATGACAGAGCCAGACTCTTGCTGGTGGTGCCCAGTGACAGGACAAGAGGCAAGGGACACAAATTTAAGCAAAGTTCCATTTACACATGCAAGAACGCTGTTGTTGTAAGGGTGATTTAATGCTGGAACAGGTTGGCCAGAGGTGCGGACTCTCCATACCCAGAGATCCTCAAAACCTAGACATCATCCCAAGCAGCTTGCTCTAGTTGCCCCTGCTGTTAGCAGGGCTAGGTGATCTCCAGAGGTCTCTTCCAACCTCAGCCATTCTAACTCTCACTACAGTTATTTGGTCCATCCAAATGACATCCCTCTCTGGCCACGGAAGAGATGACATATGGGTAAAGAGCAGCTTCATTTGAATAGCTGTGCAGTACCAATGGAGCCCCATTTTCAAGCTCACATTTACACAGCTCTGTCACCTCCTTCATACCAGGAACTTTATCTCACATTTCCACATGGGACTGCCAGTTTATTCTTTCTCCCTGCAATCAGCATGAAGGCACATTTCTTGAAGCTGCGTCAAAACTCCTCAAACTACTGGTTTGAGCAGTGTTTCCAAAGGCTTCCTTGGCTTTATGCCCTTCGGCACGTGATACTATCCCAGAGTACAGAAGGCACGTGCAGTACTGGGAACCTCCACTTACAGCAGTGATGGACCAAAGGAGCAGTCCTGCCATGACTTTTTGAATTCTGATGAAGAGCAAATAAAGACCAGCAAATGAAGTCCAACTTTACACCAGTGCGTTAGCCTGCCTGAAGACACCCAGGCAACTGGTATTCTCTGGACTCTGAGAACTCACTGCCATACAGCCTGCCTGGTCCAGGCTTTGCATTTGAGCTAAGCTCAGCATATTGTGTTTCAAAGAGCTTTCATAAACCTACAGGAGCATAAGAAACCCCACTCCCATAGCTAGAAACTTTCTTGGAGCAGTACGTGGTGTTTCTTTACGACCTCGTCACTATTGCTGAGATTAAAAAAAAAAATAATTTAAATTGAGGCACTGGAGTTTGTTAAACCACATTACACTTCAGTGAGGGTTTTTAACTATCTGTGATAGCTGACAAAGCATTGACAAATGCAGTTCATAAGATTTTTTCACCAGAAACTGAAAAGATGCTTGCATAAAAAGAACCAAAACATGAAGTGCAACACACTTTCATCTCGTAAATATCATTGTGAAGGAATTATACTCCATTAGGCATATTTTGGCAGATAGAGTTTGGTGGGATTGTTCTTCTCTTTGCTTACAGTTGTCAAAAAACGGTGTCTCAACAATAGCCTGTACACTGCTGCCTCCAGCATGAGGCACTCTGTCAGAGCGCTTCAGCCTGTGAAGGCTGTGTAAGCAAGGAAAAAAAGCACCCAGGTAGCCAGAAGACTCCCACACCACTAAGAAAATAAAAGCCACACCATTATCAAAGCACACTGTGACCATAACAGCCTCGAGAGCTCCTGGCATATCTATTTACACAGTTATGCAATGGTTCTAGAGGAATGATAATGTTTCAGAGTTTTAAGTGTTACTTTTAAATTTTTAGGTTCAGCAACAGCCATGGCAGTTGGATATGTTAAAGTAAACTGGGATCTTTCTGGAGAACTGGCTTTGGGAATTTTCTCTGCAATGGATGCTGGTTCCCTGTTTCTCATGCACTTTACTGACAACATCTGGGCATGTTATGCTGGTTACCTTGCGTTTAAAGCATGCTATATGCTCCTTATAACAATAGCAACGTAAGTATTATACACAACTCTAAATTGTATCAGCAAGTGTCACATTTTTAAATTCAAAATTTTTACTGAAGCTTTCCTTAGAAGTAAGATTTTTAAATAGGTCATGACAGCAGCACATACTATTTTTCTGGCTTATATAAAACTATGCTTAAAGTTATATGACCTAACCATTACAATTGGTTAACTAGAAGTCAGAAACTACCTTATTCTGCATTTAGCTGTTCAGTGATCTACATACAGGTATACTCTACATGTTCAAATGAAAATACACAGGTCTTTATTTAGCAAAAAAAAAATCCACTCGAGTAAGAGATAAGTAGATGCACAAGTGCCAAAGCCAGAAAAACAAGGCATTTCTGTTCAAAACGAAGCTGTTAAAGCTTAATAGTCAAGATCAAAGAGGCATTATCCTTTGAAGAATCCACTGTGCACATTAAATTGTTCCCAAACTTCCAAATGTAAATTGCAAACATCCTTTTTCACTCATTTTCAGGTTCCAGATTGCTGTCAATCTAAGCATGGAGCGTTACGCTTTGATGTTTGGCTTCAACAACTTTGTTGCACTGGTGATTCAGACAGTTTTAACCATTGTTGTAGTCGATTCAAGGGGTCTGGGACTGGATATCAGCACCCAGGTAAGCTGCATTACTGATCAGCACTCAGTCCCCCTGCTCTCCTCCAAAAGAGGGTTCTGCTCCAAGATGAGCCTTTGGGAAGATACTTGTGCTCCTTAGGACTGTTACTCACTTGAAAAACAGGTTCATTTAAAGTGAACTGGCAGTAGCTACTACAACATACTTGTCCTTTAGTTCTGCCAGTTTTGCATTTCTGCAATTATTTTAAGAATATTTTCATAGAGCAGAAGGGAAAGACCACCACCTCAGAGGTGGTTTGGCTGGTTGGGTGGTTTTGTGTTGTTTTTTTGGTGGTTTTTTTTTTTGGTTTTTTTTTTGTTTGTGTTTTTTTTTTTTTTTTTTTCCCCCCCCCCCCTTCTTTAAAGGCTTACTATTTACAGCTTTATTGTCAAAATACCCTGAAGAGAGGCAGGAAGCAAGCAGAAAAGCAAGCTATGGGTCTATGGGGTAATTTTAAGTTACATAGTTTCACTGGATGCACCTTTACATTACTGTAATTCTGAAAATTAATCTCATGATTCCCTGTTACATTTCTAAATTTAAGTTTAAACTTATATATTGAACAAGGTCCAAGCCTCTAGCTTTCATCTTTTCAGAGAAAAGCCAGGAATGCAGGGCAGCTCTCCTCCTCCCTTGCTGAGCTGGGGAAGGGAAGCAGGTAACTGCAGACTTCCTACAGCATGAAGTCAAGTAGCCAGACTTCTTGGATCCTTGCAAGATGAGACCATTTGTGGGCATGGGTGACAGGGAAGGCAGCAGTGGAGGGACACCCCTTAAGTTATTACCTAACAGAAAAATCAATTTTTGACTCTTCCTCCTCCATTTCCCAGTTTCTCATTTATGGCAGCTACTTTGCATTCATAGCTGGAATTTTCCTCATCAGAAGCATATACACCATTGTCTCAATCAAATGCAGAAACACCAGCGCGGCTGGTGAAAGCACTGATCATTAACCAAGACAAAAAGAACAGCTGCAAGCAACAGTGCAGAAGGCTGCACCACCTGAACAATGAATTGGGAGAAACAGAGTGCTCAACCAAGCAAGACCAGTCAATGGTGAAACCGGCTGTTTATGAGCCTACAACATCAAGAGCTTTGTCAACAGGGTGATGCGTTTTGCCCACTTTCCTCACCAGTAGTTCAATATCAAAAAAATCCTCAATCTTGTATTTCAACTCAAGTTGACATCAAAACTTCTATTAATACACAATGAGCACAAGAAGCAAGTGTATACCAGATGCTTGAGCCTCACAACAGAAAAGCTTGGAGAACACCACCTTTGAACTGCTCCTTCTGCAGAGGATTTCCATTAAAGGTGATTTAGTCATAGCCATACAACCTTCAAACATTCCCAGGGAATCTAAAGCAGCAGCAAGACGATCTGTAGCAAGCTTGCCACAGAAGCCTGTTGAAAACTTAAAGACTTTCTCAAGTGGAAGTTAGTGACATGCGTTTTTCAAGCAAGTTAACAAATCACAATAAACCTTTTTTTCCAACAGATGCTACTTCTGTATGCTCACAGGTGGATTACTACCATGCTACACAGCATAGCAGTACGGCCGCTTTAGTGGACAAACAGCCACACGCAGTCATTTCAGATTCCATGCAGAGAACGCACTCCTCGGAAATCTGAGTTACAGGACTGTAAGGAAAACATGTCATTATATACAGATAAACTGCTGCTGATGCAGGGACAGCTTTACTGTGAGCTTGGGGAAGATGTATGACCAGAACACGCTGACCTTCCCCTTTTGAGTGTCTGTCTTGACAAACTTAGGCAGTAATGATGTCTGACAACTGCCATGGCCTAAGCAAACTTCTCATTTTTAAGCCACGGGGAGACACTTCAATTTCTATACAAGGCAGTCTTAAATACCACACCTAAAAGCTTAGACCTAACTAAAGCTAATGAGGGAATGTTCTTCCAACTGTGTTCAATAAAGATCTACTTTGGAGTCAACTGTATCAGACAGCAGCAATTCCATTGTGTTTCTTTACCACAACTTACAGTCAGACATAACTGGTGTTTCCCCCCATTTAGCTCACAAAAAAGAATCATTAATTCCTTTAAAAACATACTTTTAAAAGCTGCTTGAGCTTGCCTTTATGCCCCAGTAACTCTTCCCTTCAAGAGAGCAGAATGCTTGCATCATACTTAAGAATTTTTTCAGAAATTCCAACTAAATTTGGTCCTTCTCAAACAAATTTCTTGTCTCAGCATTTGTTTCAGCACAGTGCTTGGGAGTTTGCAGCCATTAAATAAGTCTGAACTGCAGAACTTGGGCATCACATCTGCCTTGCAGAACGCCACACGTACCTCTTACAGCATCTCCTTACACGCGTAAGAGCTGACATTAGGATTACAAGTATTAATCTAGAAGGTCTCCAAATGAATTTCAGACGGCTGAAGTTATTAACTGCAGTGCTTTGACACTAAAGCAGAAGAGAATACTGAGAAGCTAATATAGTGGTACAGCTTTTTGGCAACTACACTAGTTGCACGAGCAATTGTGTGAGCAACGGCAGAGATTTAAAACAAAAACATTTATAATCATGGGTGAAGAATCTGGTTTGTAAATACAGCTACTTTAAAATTCTAACCACCAAAACAGCTATGGCATTGGTTTCTGCTCAATATCAGACTCCAAACCATACAAGATCTTCAGCTACTCAAGTTTGACAAACTTCAAGTTAGTGAACACACAGGAAACAGATGTGGTTGCATAAAATAAAAGTTGCCAACCTTTTATCTGCTTTTGAACTAGTTAGGAACAATAAGGTATCCTACTATTTCCACAGTACAATCTAAAACTACATGCCTTGTATACTTTAATGAATTTCAGTATCTCGTAGCAGTACTCAGCTTCATTTGGATCAGAACATCAATTTCAATAGACGCTGATCTTGTTCGCTCTTGCCCAAAGCTTCACCTGCATCAGTTTAGGTGAAGAGAGCACAGGATTGTTCCCGCTCCACAAGGCTGTTTATCTTGTCGATGAGACATTTGGTTGATTTGGTCCAGTTCCCCACAATAAGCATGTTTCAGTGTTCCACGAGTCCTTCTGAACCCTTGCAGTTCCCCACTCCCTACTGTATTTATGTGTTGCCATCCCAAAACAGATAAGGCCATCATCAGGGAAGAACTACCGCTATTTATACTACACTAAAAACAAGCAGTGAGACCAAGAGCATCACTAACATCCTGTAAAATCTCAATTGCTGGGGGTTGGTTTAGTGAATTTCCCAGAGAATCCTGGGAATCAAACCATACGCCGTGCTCCTCTGACGGGGACTGCTGAACAGACAGCCTTCAAGTCTGGTTTACCTTTAAACACACCAAGAGGAGAAAAACAGACCTTTAAGTGAGGAATACAAAAAGATGCTTATAGGAGGGTGAGCAGCCTGTCCCCTGCTTTGGCATCTCCAAAGCTTCAAATAAAAAGTAAAATACAGAAATTATTTCCCCACCGTAGGCAGGCACCAGAGGTCAAACACATTGGCATAAAAACGTTTTTACAAGCAGTGGCCAAGTCTGTCAGCTTCCCTAGAAAAAAGCAGCTTCAGGCAGGCAAGTGAAATGTCTTACCTTCATGGATTGTCACTTGTCTCAAACAGGCTTGCACATCCCCTTCTCAAAAATCAATCTCATCTTATTTATTCCTGTTGTCTTGAAAGCTGTTAGATTTTTATTCTCCAGCTGGTCAGAAACTCTTTTTAAGCTTACAGTTAATGTAAATAAATCGTGAATACGTAATTTACTTAGTTCCAGTATTACACCTGAGCTGAAGCCAAGTTCTCTTTGTTTAAAACACCATCACCAATTACTCTGATGCAGAGTTGTATTTTTCTTGAACCTTCTTTCTATTACACACTAGACAAGCCAGACATTTTTTTCCCCTCTACAAATTCCATTCTACTATGGCAGGAAGCATTCCAGCAAATAATTTATGAATTTAATATTCCACAAGAGGTCTTACTAACATATATCAATTTTTAATAAAGAGTGCTATTACTTCTGTGGTACCTTGGCCTGCTTTTACACACAGTTCTGATCACAGCTAAGTCTTGTTCAAAGACCATCGCTGGCTACCCACAATTGTGTCTTCTGCAGCTAACCATTTCTCAAGGAACTACCCTCCTCAGTGCTTCCAGTGTCCTTCCTTACACAGCTCTTCTGTCAAAATAATCCAAGTTCACTTCACATTTTCCTGCTTGATGTTACTTCATTTGAGCTACAACAGCAAGCGTAATCACAAGGACACAAAGGAACATATGCAAGTGAGGCATGCGAAAATTTTAAGCTTAACTCACCTTTAAGCATATTGCTTTTGGTAACTCAACCGTGTATGAGACTCAATACGTACATTTTAACCCAATAAAATGTTACTGCACAGAAATAATGCTACACAATTGCTTTTTCTAGTATTTATTTTTTTCACCTGCAAACTGTAGCAAAACATGATCAGCTTTATTATGCAGACAGGTATCCCTCTAACATTAGAGATTTAGGCATGTATAAATAGAAGAGCTCTTCGGAAAGGAAAACATTTTGAGAAATGAACAAACCTTCAATTTAACTTCATGACTTCCAATACCAATGGTTAAAATGATGTAGCTCATTCATTCCAAGAGATACAACAGCACCTTAAAGTGGCTGATCTATTTCCCAGTAACATTTTTCACATAACAATGTGTTAAAGTTACAAATACTGATATGCACAAATAGCTATTTTCTAAGAAAAATATGTACAGTACTGCAGCATAATGAATGTGGTATCTGCAATAACTTATTAGCCAATTTTAATATACATGATACCGCTACTTTTTACCTGCCAGCTCACAGGTTCAAGGATATTACCACAGCCCTCTGTTTTGCACGTTATTACCTGGTGGGGGGTTGATTTTCTTGGGTTTTGTGTATTTATTTTTTAAAAATTTTTAAAGGTACACAATGCAGGCTTTTATTTTTACTTCTTAAAGACTTCTTTTGTGTTTAAAGCTAATATCAGTGAAACAAGACAACAGTGCAAGAGGCGCAGAGATGTTATGTGACCACATAAGAGTTCTTTTGGGTAAAGTGTCTATAAGGCTATAAGAAAGGATTGGTTGATGAGCTTCCTGTTGGAAATTGTCCTGTTGGGGCACCGGCCTGAGGGAAGATGAAAGAAGAAAAATGAGACAAGTATTTATGATTTACCATATGAAAAAAAGTCCAAAGTGCAGGATATATAAAAAAAGAAAATAGTAGGAAATATTTCTGGTTTATGTTGCAGTGTTTTTTTGGTGGTTCTGTGAAGTTACACTACTGTCAGAGCATGGTATACACAAGCACCTCTGGTTTGATTTGAACAGCTTTAGAAATGTATGTCATCATGATACTGAATTGCATTTAGGAGATTCTTCAAGGGTTGGTATTGGGACCAGCACTGTTTAACTTGTTTGTCAGCAACAGACAGTGGGATTGAGTGCACCCTCAGCGTGTTTGCCAAGGACACCAAGCTGTGGGGTGCAGTTGCCACGCTGGAAGGAAGGGATGCCATCCAGGGGGACCTGGACAGGCTCAGGAGGTGGGACTATGCAAACCACATGAAGTTCAACAAGGCCAAGTTCAAGGTTCTACACGTGGGTTTGCACAATCCCAAGCACAACTACAGGCCAGGTGGGGAATGGACTGAGAGCAGCTCTGAGAAGGACTTAGGGCATTGGTTGATGAAAGCTCAACATGAGCCAGCAGTGTGCACTAGCAGCCCAGAAAGCCAACCGTGTCCTCAGCTGCATCCGAAGAAGCATGGCCAGCACGTCAAGGGAGGTGATTGTCCCCTTCTACTCCACTCTTGTGAGATCCCACCTGGAGTACTACATCCAGCTCTGGGGCCCCCAACAAAAGGGCATGGAGCACCTCTCCCACGAGGACAGGCTGAGGGAGTTG
>VWZZ01001633.1:1846865-1882752 GCA_013399095.1 Psophia crepitans | reverse complement strand
TTATTGTCATTATGCCTTTTATTTTTTAAAAAAAAAAAAAAAAACACCAAACAAAACACAACACCAAAACATAATCTTTGTGTGTCTCTAAATTAAGTATTACAGCTTATGCCTCTTTAGACATACAGAAGTTATTCATATCATGCCACAACTCACCATAAAAGGGTTACTAGGTACTCCAACAGCTGCAACTTGTCCAAAAGGAGTTACTACAGGCTTTGCCTGTCCAAATGTAGCAAAACCTGCTCCTTGGAAAGATAAGTGAAAAATATTAATACTAGTAACCAACTTCAAAGAATTCTTTGCTCCCGCTCCCCCACACAAAAATAAGTGGCAGCTTGGACTGCACAATCAGCAGAATTGATACTACTCAAACACTAACAGGAATTTAAGTGTAAAAAGACATGGCTGGGCTTTTTGTTTGTTTTCAACTGTTCAGAACTAATCAATTTCCAATTTCTACGTGTGCACTTTTTCAATACTGTTTTATAATTTACTTTAGGGAGAAAGTACTTTCCAATTTTCTCTTGTGTGTGTTCGATGAAGTCAGAGAACATGTTATAACTGGTTGCAAACACTCCAAAAATGAAGACAAAATCCTTGCACAAAAATCCTTTACGACTGAGAATACTTTTAGTTTTAGTATCAGATTATGGTAAACTTTCAGTTATGCCATTGCACACAGCCGAGTCGGAAAACTCAGCTACAGAGTCAAAAACAGAGTGTGGGAACCCCTCAGCAATATTAGCATGTTCATTTAGAACTAAATACGCACCCATTATAGCTAAGTTACAGACAGATAATTTTCTCCATGTTTCTGATTTAAACCATATTATCCAAAACACGTACCATTTGGCTGCTGAGCAAAAGCGGTCTGTTGAGGGAAAGGTGCCTGGGTTGGGAATGGGGGCTGCTGGAAGTTGCCACTAAAACTAGTAGGAAGACTGTAGGAGGCAGGAGTTCCAAATCCTGCAGGCATGCTCATGGATGCAGTACCAAATGTTGCTGCTGGTAGGCAAAAAAATAACATTCAATTATTCATAAGAAATCAGTTTTTTCATAAGACAATTTACTATAATGCCATATTAAGAAAAGTCTCCTAATGCCTCAGTGACCATACTAAAGTTTGGTTCAACTTCTACAGCCACCGAACTGTTTTGTTAGCTTGGATCACCACCAGCTAGGTGCGTAATTTACTTTTGCACTTTAAAAATGAGTTGAATCACTTAACATTTACTAGATCCAGCAGAGTCAGGTTTTTTTTGGGTTTTTTTGGACATTCTCTACGTTATCATATACTTCCCCCAGAGTTTTTATGGTAAAAGTCTGCACACATCAGAAGCAAGCACTTTCAGGCAGCATAAATCCCTCTGTTTTCCTCCTTCTGAGAAAAGCATGAAAGGATCTTTCTAGTCCACAGTGCATTAGAAGTAAAAGAAAATAAATCTTAAGGGATACATGCATCCCCTCTCTTCATCCCATCCTAAATGCCACTTTAAAGGAAATTCTCATCATGCACATTATTTGCACACAAAGTTCCTACTGCAAATGCTCTTACTGTTGAGGTAAGACTTAAACAAAAACACCCCCAGAACTTTTCATCTGATTCTCTGCTGAACATTAAGTAAGCAACACACAGGTCATTTGCAATTCCACATGCCTTCAGCAAATAAACAGGAGCACATCAAGTGCACAAATGGAGTAACAAAACCATTATTCAGTCTTTTGGGAGTTAGACTTGAAAGGAGAAGCATATAAAAGGGGTTTTTTTTGGTACAAACACAGACACCAGCCATTTTATTCGAGTTGAATATTAGACAGTACTTTTCTTTGGAAATGTTACAAGGTAGATTTTATGCAGGCTCAACTGTTTAAAAGAATAAGTTTCATGAATATAGCTTCATTATCAGTTAAAAAATTTACCCCCAAAATATTCAAGGGCAAGACGTTATACATACATAAACTGTTGACAGAGTACGCGCAAAACTAACGTACCAACATTGTTCTCAAGTTACAGTTAGAGAAGCTATTCCACAGGAAAACTTGCTAAAACAGCAAACAAAAGCACAACAAAATGAGCAGTGACTTGGGATATCCCAAAAGGCATCATGCTACTGTTAGTAGAAACTTCAAGAGTTACTCAACACGTTAGCATTATATTGTGATCATGGAGGAGATCAATAATGGTTTTGTTTCAGTTGCTTAATAGATTGTCTATGTATGCTCTTGCGTCCCTTTGCCCAGTTGCCAAATACCCACACCCGCTCCATTTTTAAAACACGGAAAGTCTTCCGAAAAATCTATGCGCAGAGAACCAGATAGCTATCAATAAGCTTTTACAAGCAAGAACAATTAGCCACAAGAAACTCGATACCAAATGTGGCCACCTACCAAAATGAGCCTGAGGAAATATGTGAGAGTGCATTGCTCCCGAGAGGCCTTATGGAAGCCACAAAGAGACCAGACAATGTCAAATCATTTATACACTCTTGAACAGTCATTTCTTAGTCATATATAGAATTATACACACATATATGTACCAAACAATTCGTCCATAGCATGACCAGCAATAGATTAAGCTAAGAAAACCATTAGAAGTAAGCGCTATGAAACAGATCTCCCATGTAATAAATAGCAAAGTTCATGCAGAAAGTAAGCTTAGCATAAACGGACAAGCTACAAGTTTACACCTCACACTGAAAGGGGTAGAATACTATCTTTATCTACAGTCATTATCTCTGTCACTTAGTGCATAGCATCAGTATAGCTGCCAATTGGTTGGAACTTCTGCCAGCCAAGGACAGTAGTTTAGAAGGTGGAAGTATAAATCTGAGTATGGCAACTCTATATGAAGAGGCTACAGCTCTTAACCATGATCCAAAATAGCAGTTAGGAATGAGATTAAAATAAGGAAAAAGATACTTCAGGCATTAAATAGCTGAAGACGTTTAACTGCATAGTATCTCAAAGGGGACTGAAAACACCACTCATTTTAGCAGAGGACATACATTTGATTCATTCAATTTTAACCCAGCCTGATCACTTTAATTCAGCCTACTTAAAACATGAAGCAAAGCATAACTAAATGTTAAAATAGAGATATCAGCAGATTTAAATCTGTGGAAGTCCAGTTAATAGATAAAGTGCCAAAATTTAGGAGTGTCTTTGGAGAGGAAAATTAGCAAAATCTAGCAGTCATCTAAAAACAAGTTGAACATTTTAAAGCAAAGTATAAGTTTGCTTTTCAAAACAAAAGTTCTTAAGTTTTTGTCCATGGAATTAGGATTCTACAGAATCCTACCCCAGAAAGTTAATGTAATTACATTAATTGTAATTACAGTTGTCATTGTCATGATTGTAAAGATTATATTTAAACATATGTTTTACTGTTACAAAAGAGAAAAACAAAGGGCACCACCAGTGTACTGAATAAGTGGACCAGTGAGGAGCTAACGGCCCAAAAAGCCTTGTCTTTCCTGATTATAGCTTCAGCTCTTTGTTTTTGAGGGCTTTCAGGACTTGGAAATAAATTTAAAAAGCAAGTGAAAGCCCTGTTACTAAGCTGGGACAAGATCCCTAATTTCAGGGCAGCCTGCTAAGAGGCATGTTTCCAAGTCAAGGTTATAGTTTTGGAAGGTACCCAACTGGTAATACGCAGACTGCAAATAGCTTAGGCAGTATTAGATGATCTTAAACAGATCATTTTGACATTTTTCATGGTCATCACTTGAAATTCTAGGATTGGTACAGAAAAAGGAAAATAATGTCCTCATCCCTCCCAAAAAAACCCATCACTTATCAAAAAAAGTTTATTTCTGCAGCCCATTCATAAATATTGTACTCTACATTGGAAACACACACAACACAGACAGACTAGAGACAGGCAATACAGAGTATCTTCAAGGAACAAATTACACAGCTATGGAAAAAGAATCAATGCAAGTCTTGATAGCAAGTTTCTCAAACACTTAGTGGTTTTTCTAACCTGTTGCTCCTCGGCTATTGGTCTGGAATGGATTTGTTGAAGGTGCCACAGGGGCAACAGGGGCAGCTACAAATGGATTTGTGGAAGGTGTTGCTGAAAGATTAAAACATTTTATTAAATAAAGTCTTTTAATGAGAGTCAGATTGGCTGTTTTTAAGTTTATACGGCTTTTATACAGAGATATATAAATATCTAGGAATTACATGAAAAAATAGGAATTGCTGATAAAATACTTAATTTGAAATACATCACAACAGGAGTACTCTTTTGGCATCCTTTGCCACTACTGATATTGAAGTTACTAAAGTACAGCACTATCAACTAAAAATTAGTAAGAGGTATGCTTACAGTCCACGAAAGGGGTTAGTAACACTTACATACCTCCAAATGGAGCAGGCACACTCGAAGATGCAGGCTGTGTCTGTGCAGTAGCAGCCACGGGTACTGTTCCAAAAGCATTGCTGGAAATAATTCATACATTCAGTGAAGTTAGAATTGCTCATTTAACAGTTAAATACAACTTACAATTATTGTTGGCATGTAAAACACTATAAAAGGAACGTTTACTGCAGTTTGCAAACTGCAGTATAACTCACTGATGCCAGCGACAGAGACTATAACTAGTGCTGAGCAATGAAAAGTCATCTCCCCCAACAGCAGAAAAAAGAATATCAAACAGAGGCCATCATCATAAAGGTTGCAAAGTAGAAGCTTTGGAGCACTACCAAGCAGAGCTATGACAGGCAGTTGGTATTTATTAATGATCTAAAGAAGTGGTAGGCAGTATTTACATTATAAACATCTGAATAATTTTTTTGCCAGGGATGATGCTACGATTTTCACTATGCATGCAAATATTCTGTACAGGAAAGCATTATCATCTAACAGGTTTAGCATGTAACGACAAGAGAGGTGCAGTGAACATTCTGCTGATGGAAAGTATTCTTAATTTTATCTTTAAATATCCTACCAGACAGTACTGCTATTTAAAACAAAGGATGCAGTTTCAGTAGTACCTATAAACTCATACAACATTTCCCCATTTAGATAAGAAATAAAACCAGATTTGAGAAACAACTTTGAGCTCTGTTTCTGTCTATTGTTGAAGTCACTGTAGAAATTCAGCTACTTCTAACAAAGTACCTGCTAACGTTACTGGTGGAAGTATATGCGTTACTAGAGGTTGCTGTGGAGCTGAACACGCTGTCTAATTCTGCCAGAGCCGCATACTTGTCTGAAGATGCACTTGGCTGATTTGGGGCTGACAGCACAGGACCTGCTGATGCTGACACTACTGTACTGAAGCCACTTCCTTGCTCACTACCACCTAAACAGAAAAAAAAAGCAGATTAAAAGTGATGAAGACTGTTTCACTTTCTGCCTTGCCAATGCTGAGAACTAAATGAAAGTTCATGGACAGTTTAAGTTTCAGACTTAAAAATTAAATATGCGCTAGGGCATACATGGAAAAAAAGTTCAACAAGCCATGAGCTATTAGCAGAGTGTCATGCTTCTACAGATACTCTGCAGCTCCAAAGAGGCTCCAGTTTTCCTGAAAAATGACAATTCAATACTACCGTCACCTTCAACCAGAAAGTTTCAACTAATCCATTTCAGGACGAAGCTCTACATTACAAACCAACACAAGTTTTATACCCCATTTGAGAAGAAAGTAGTTACAGAGTAACTAATTTTTTCTCATTAACTTAAAATCAACTAAAGCCAAGTATCACTGGTACTAGTTTACAAAAATCTAAAGCCAAACCACCTTGTGGCAGAGAGGCTGAAAAGCTACTCCAGCAGTTCTCTGCAGAAACTGTAGCTCTCCATTCAAGAGCCTTTGCTATAGGTTTTAGCACAAATATAAAATACATATTTTTATTTTCATATGTTTTTGTCACTGCAGTAATAATTATTTAGATATTTCCACTTATTCATCTTGATAGGAAGTAGATTCCCAAAAAGCAGTCCTCTGACATCCCTTTGGAGCGGTATTAAGTCTTACACATTTTACCAATATAAAATTTACTGATAACATAAAAGAAAGAACATTTTGAAATATGGTTGTTATTCTGACAAGCACAGCCATCCTTATGCAAAGTATACACATGTAGAATAAGCATGTCAAAAAGTTTAATACCTTGTCCTGCACTGAAGATATTATCTAAATTAGCAAGAGCTGCATATTTGTCAGCTGACTGGAGACTGGGTTTATTCACTGCAGCTTTACTGGCTGCAGTTGCTGTTGTGTTGCTCTGAGAAGCATTGAAGGCTCCAAAATCAGCACTGGAGGATTTGGGGAAGTTATCAAAGTGAGCAAAGTTAGCATTCACGGATCCAGCACTTCCACCTGTAACAAACAAAGTTAAAGATGATCAACACTCCAAAGCTAGAGTCTCGCCATCTGTAACTGATGGCACGATAATCCCACCTCTGTGGTTACATGAGGCAACATGTTCCCCCGCCCCTTTCCCACTTCCTTCAAAGTTACATCGGGTCATCAGAAAAAATACATTTTTTTAAAGTATTTTTCAGTCTGCAGATCAGGGACATAAAACCCCCCAAACTTCAACAACTTAAATCATAGTCATAATTTGATCTTGAAAAACTATGCGCTATTTATTAGCTGTTAAACTAGTTTCAACAATAACATTTTGCTAGAAAAAAAAAAAATTCAAATACATCTTTTATATTCAGAATACAGAAGCTTCATTTTCTTGTATAATGTGTCTAATGAATTGCTACTGTTTACATTTACTTAATGGTACAATGTTTAACCATTTCAGATGTCATTCATCATTCTAAGCAGCACAGTGCCTAGAAGTCCAGAAGCAGTGTGATTTCATGCCAAGGTTGAGAGAGACAGTTTGGTTCTGTTCTCTGCTTTTTAGACTACATCCAATCAGGAAAGAGGCAAAGGGGATGACACAACACAGATCTTTTTATACCAAGTCTCCACTGATGTCAGAGATACATAAATCAATTTTAAAAGTCTGCCTTAGGTCCACACAACTGAACTTCAGTTCAAATATGAAACCATGAACTTCCACCTCTTCAGTGTCCAGACAATTTAATCTAGGCAGGTCACACACTTAAATTTAAATGAGTTGTTCCATTAAGCGTGTCACGTTTTACAGCAGTTGGTTGATGATTCCACTCATACTACAGAACACACAACTTTCTCATAGCATAATCAAGGTTAAAACATATGCAACAGTAGGAATGATAGTGCTATACTACAATGGCATAAAATGAAGCAAGCTGAGTTTTCCACTGCGTGGAACTTACTGTGTACAGCCTGGAGAGGAAAAGCTGAAGTAAATTCACCAAAACTGCAGCTAGATGAAAGCGTTCTGAACGCTGGACAGCCAGAAATTGTGTGTGGGTTAAAGTTAACAAGAAGGGAGAAAGAAAATTTGAAAAAAAGTTTAAAACGACACCACACTCAAAAGAAAAAAAAAAAAAGGAAAAGAAAGTCAGTCAGCCAAAGATCTAGACAAACAGCAGTGTAAGCTCAAGCAGAAGTTCTAAAGCATGATCAAATTAAAGGAAAGCAAAATAAATCTTAGCAATAGGCTCTACACATGAAGTCAAACATACAGAAGTGTGTGCATATGTTATATATGCATGCATAGACACACACTTTTTTGTTACTGTGAAGTGCTTTTGGGTCTACTGAAACACTTCCTTACAAGATAAAGAGTCAATTCAATAATTGTTAAGAGCACCGTGGTTTACTCTTTTCATAGTTATTTCAAGTGTAGAGCTAACAAACACATAGTGCCATAAATCAGACTTTCAAGTAGCATTAGAAAAAAACAAAAACAAAACCAAGAAAATCAACACCAAACAGAAGGAATTCATTTTGAGTTTCCCCAGAGCTTCAGATGGCTTGATTGCATTAAAGCAGGCAGATGCAAGAAATAAACTCAGCTTAAGTACCTTCCAACATAAAGGTAAAGATTATTTCAATTACATATTAATTAAAAGTGCTAGGAGTTCTACCTGTATTTTGGGGCTGAAAAGACTGAGTTGCTGTGGGGAAACCTCCAAAATTACTCGAGCCACTAGGCTGTCCAAATGCATCAAAGTTTGCAAAACCTGCATTTGCAGAGTTCTGCGCTGTAAATTGCAAAGGAACAAAACATGTTAATGGATATGGGAAATAAACACAAAATCAGATGTATTAACTGAATTCATGGTCATGACAGCCTCCAAGGGTTATGTCCTACCTTGTTATCTCTTTTTACATGAAAAAAATTACACATGATATTCTGTAACTGAAATTTGTCTTTGAACAAGCTTTCACAAAATCACCTTCACAGAGCTGTACCAGTTAATGCTACTTCTCTCCTCACACGTGCTACTACTCACAGCTGCGTGACCTGATGAAGTTCAGTTCAGCTTAAACCTAGAGCGTTTGCAGTGGTGGCTGGTCAGGGAGAAACAGCCAAAAAATACAGAACACCAGGTGCATACCCACAGAATCCAATCCAGGCACCATTCTAAATGCTAGTTTCCAAAGCTAGAATTTATGGACTAACTGAACATTTCTTTGGGACTAAAAATTAGAAGGCATTCTTGTAACATACTGACAATTGGAATTCCTCACACGCAAAGTGCTTCTTCCTTGAGTGCATTTAGTTTGGCACCACTTGAATAGTTTTGGCTAGGTTTATTAATTCATTTCACTGGAAAACTTGTTTTTTTTTTAAAAACTAAATCAGAGTACAGAAGTATGCAAAATCAATACCAATGTCAAGAAGATAGCATTCATAGAGTGCATCCACAAAATAAAATCCAAGGAAATTTCAAACAGTATTTCAGTTTTCACCTTCCTTTCGTGCCATACTATAGGAGAAAACAAAAGTTAACACCCATCTAATTTCAAACAGCTGGACATTCAAGCATCTATAGATTCAACAGTAATTGCATGCCTAACTGGTAAGCTCCACAGAAGGTCTTAAACACTATTATAAGGAGTAATGGAAAAAATGTTTTTAATCAAATGCAAACCAAATACCTACATACAGGTAACTTACTATCTAAAGAAAGCCCACAAAACACCTTCTAGAATAACAGATGGCAGTATGTTAAATTTTTGGGTCAGGATTTGTTTATTCTGGAGGGATTTTGAAGATTAAATTTACACAAGAACAATAAATCGTGCTGATGGTTTAAGTACTGTTAATAGCCAGGTAACGCTAATAACAAGTGGCACTATTTCACTTAATTTCTATTTAAAAGCATCTGTACTACAGATTTATAAACTAAAAAGGACACTATAGAAACCACCATATTCCACAATGCTGCTAATATAAATGGAAATGCAAGTATTTCCCTTCGCAGGGGAGACAGGGTGAGGTTTGACTCTGCTTGGTACCACTCTAGAAGCGTGCGGGCGTGCATGCATAGTGGCTTTACATGGCACGGTTTAGCTAGTGGAGGGCTGCAGGTTGGCCCTTGGGAGAAAGGGATCAGAAGCTGCTCCTATTTCTGACAGCCAGTTTCAGCCAGCTCCAAAACAGACCTGCTGCTGCCACCTCTGTGGCAACATAGTTAAGACAGGGTGAAAAAACCCCACTGTAATAACCGTGAGAGAGCAGTGAGAAAGGCTGCAGACACCAAGGTCAGTGAAGGGGGAGCGGGTGTAGATGCACCACACACCAGAGCAGAGATTCCCCTGCAGCCCATGTAGAAGATCATGGTGAAGAAGGTTGTCCTCCTGCAGCCCATGGAGGACTGTGGTAGAACAGATATCCACACTGTAGCCTGTGGAGGAACCCACACCAGAACAGGTAGAGATGCCCTGAAGGAAGCTGGAGCCTGTGGAGAACCCATGCTGGAGCAGGTTTCTGGCAGGAGCTGCAGCTAATGGAGAGGAGCCCATGCAGGAGCAGGTTCTCTGGCAGGAGCTATGACCCTGTGGGGGCCCATGCTGGAGCAGTCTGAAGTACCATACCCCATGGAAAGAACCCACGCTAGAACAATTCTTGAAGAACTGCAGCCCACAGGAAGGGCCCACGTTGAAGAAGTTTGTGAAGGACTGTATCCCACTAGTGGGGAGGGACCCAACAATGGAACAGAGAAAGAGCATGAGGAGGAAGAAATGGCAGAAATTAACGTTATGAACTGTCTGCAGCCCCCATTCCTCTCAGAGGGAGGGGACAGAAGAGTCAGTAGTGAAATCAAGTCTGGAAAGAAGTGGTGAAGGTGGTTTCTAGTTTCTATTATTGCTTTAAACAGCATTCTATAGACTTCAACTGCGTATTCCATAGTTTGGGGGTTTTTGTTTGTTTTTAAACCAGTACCTTTGACAGGAATAGATTAAGAATTCAATTGCACCCTGCTTTAAAATGAAAGCGATGCTTTCACTCTGATGCATTAACAAGATAAGGGCTACTCGAAGACTGATGTTTAGTTGACAAAATGGGATTAAGTACATAAATGTCACCCCTACAATTGTGACAAAATTTTTCATTTTAATCACTCAGATTATTATGTCAAGAACCTTAAATGAAACAGCTTTTGGTCTAATTATATTAGAGGCCACTTTCAACAATTTTATTGCATCAGCTGACACAGAAAGTACAATTTGCAAGTGGGCCCATGCTGAAACAGTAGAGCTGTAAAGACTCTGCAGAAGAGTATTCAGATGTTAATCTTGCTTTATTTTATGTGGTAAAGTTTAAACCTATGTAAAAGTGGTACAAAGGGAAACACCAGGTAAGACTTGTCTTTCCTGTACCCAAACAATATTTATATCATAGAATGGTTAGGTTGGAAGGGACCTCAGAGACCACCTAGTTCCAACCCCCCTGCCATGGGCAGGGACACCCTCCACTACCCAAGGCTGCCCAAAGCTCCATCCAGCCTGGCCTTGAACACTGCCAGGGATGGGGCCTCCACAGCTTCCCTGGGCAACCTGTTCCAGTGCCTCATCACCCTCTCAGTAAAGAATTTCTTTCTAATGTCTAATCTAAATCTCCCCTTCTTCAGCTTTAAGCCATTTCTCCCTTGTCCTATCACTGCACACCCTTGTAAACAGCCCCTCTCCAGCTTTCTCGTATGCCCCCTGAGGAATTGGAAGCCTGCAATAAGGTCTCCCTGGAGCCTTCTCTTCTCCAGGCTGAACAACCCCAACTCTCTCAGCCTGTCCTCATAGGAGAGGTGCTCCAGCCCTCTGATCAACTCTGTGGCCTCCTCTGGAGTCATTCCAACAGGTCCTTGTCTGTCTTGTACTGGGGACACCAGAGCTGGATGCAGCACTCCAGGTGGGATCTCACAAGAGTGGAGTAGAGGGGGACAATCACCTCCCTTGACCTGCTGGTCATTCTTCTTCTGATGCAGCCCAGGATACAGTTGGCTTTCCGGCCTAGATGGACTGGCAATTCCAAAATTCAGTTTTTCATGCAGGAACCCAAGAACAACCCCAAGTTAAGGAACTGCAATACACTGCAGACTGACACAGATTTACTACTGCTGTTGTGACTGCAGATCAATGAGGCAGTATGAAAGCTAGCTGCATACAGCTAGCTCAAATATGACAGCACCAGTCATGGTAACGCAAGCTGCCCCTACAATCTTTTAATCATTTCTTTCATGGTGTTTGCACTACCTAGTGCGGAATAAAGGCACAAAACATTGCAAAACAAAAAACCTAAAATAAATCCATATATGTTCAATTACAAAATTGAAAATAATTCTCTAGGAGACAATAACTATGCCATACTATTTTATTTCTTCTGTGTAAAGCCTCTTCTTCCTTGTGACCTGTGATAAGAGTTGTGCTGTGTCACTACGCCTTTTAAAAATCTTTTGTGTAGGTCTATTCCATTAGTTTACAGAAAGTCTACACACCAAAAATTTTTATCTTTTTTGTTGCTATTACCAGTCTGTAAACTATGGACAGAGAAGAGTTATCTACCATCAGATCCACAATCTGATCATTTTGCAGAAGTTACGGAACTTTGCAAGTTAAATACATACAGTAATTGTAAGGTCAGCATATTTCCCCTTCAACATACAATAATGTCCTGAGCCAACTTAATACATTAGAAAACTCAGAAACAAGGAACATATCAGAAGTTGCACTTCCTGCATAATGTTCAAGCTTTACACCTAGGCCTTACAGATCACAGCACAAGTTTACTAATATTTTCCTACCAGCTGCTGCATTCAGTTATGCCTTAATTGCAGAACAGTAACTTCTGCTGGAAGACCTTTAATTTGCTGTCGCTCTTCAGTGATTTCTTTAGTTAACGATAGTGTACATGAAGCGAAAGAGAAAAGTCCATCCCCTATAGAGCATAGCTAAAACCAAGCCCTAAGAACAAGAACACCAGACCATAAACTTAAAGAAAGTAGTGCCGGACTAAGTGCAAGTTCTTCCATCCTCTGCCATAGCATGCGATTACTAACAAGAATGACATGTTTATACAGCTCCTTAAATGAGCATTCCAAACTCGTCTTTGCCAAAGCTGGTGGGCCGATCAACCCTCCTTGTGTTCCAAAGGGAAGAGTCCTTAACATTTCAT
Source organism: Psophia crepitans (assembly GCA_013399095.1). Classification (NCBI taxonomy): domain Eukaryota; kingdom Metazoa; phylum Chordata; class Aves; order Gruiformes; family Psophiidae; genus Psophia; species Psophia crepitans. The sequence continues at coordinate 1,870,230 of VWZZ01001633.1, read as the reverse complement.
TACTAGCTTCAGTTAACACCACCCTCTGGCTACTGCACACAGAACAAGCCTTGCAAGCGTTTTACTGTAGCAAGTCAGAAAACACCTTCAGATAAAACAGTCTGCAATACACATTCAGCTACTACACAGTCAGAATTAGATTTTTGTCTTTTAGAAACTGATTTACCAGCCCTGAAACTGCTTTGGGTTCTAAGACTTATGAAAAGGAGTCATGGGAATGACCACAATGGTAATTATTGAAACAAAATTAGTCGGTACAGTTGGAGTATCCCTCTCAATTTTGATTTTCAGCACTTATTTCAACCATAAATTAAAGACTCTCTCATAAAATTATATTTATTCTTGAGTGTTTGTATTGCTTTTTATCCTTTTAAAACTACCCAGCAGAGATGCAGTAGAATTTTACTAGATTCGGAACACAGTTTTGAAATACTGCTCTAATGGAATTTTCATCTCCTGAAACCCACAAAGAGTAGTTAAGTGTATAGAAATATAGAATCGTTTAGCAACAAGTTTGGAAAGAATAAGTTTCTAGAAAGAATTAAATATCTGTAGTCTCTTCAGTAACACTGTATAATAAACATACCTCCAAAAAGATGATTAGCATGAAATCTTACGTTAAGGATTTTACAAAATACAGAACAAGAACTTCTGTTGCAGTGTATTACAGAATTCAGCCAATTATTTCACTACTTTTTTTTTTTAAGTTAACTTTGAGAGAGCCTTGATACTTTGCTCAGTTCATCAGGTGTGCCCTAAGTCCCCTCCATCACGCTTCCTCTTAGTCATTAACTATTTTGGGACTGATTTTCAGAAAATACCTCTTATTCTTGTTGGCTTAGGAGCATCGCAGTTTCTCAGAAAAACTAGATGAAAAGCCCATTCAGACAAGGCAGGCAAAGGTACTTTCCCACAATTACAACGCAAGTTAGCAACAACATACTTCAGTGACCACAGAATCAACTTTTGCTTTAGGATAGACTTCTATGGCTCAAAATCTTTGGCTGAAAATAAACCCTGAGGGCTCAATATATTTTACTGAAGTCATTCTTTAAGAATTCAAGGCCTACCCCCATCCTCCATCAAGACATATGCTCAAAGCTTGTTTATTCTTCCTGAAACTACAGAATACTGCCCATGTGGGTAGTATTCAGTTTTCAAATAGACACACACAAAGGAGGAGGTCATTCTTTAAACTGAGGAAGCCTTTGTTTTTCTCTGAACAAATTGACAGTTATTGTCAATGCATTTGAACTCCCGTAAAGTCTCTGTATCTGCTTTCTTTCCAAGAATGCTCTTCCTAATAATTTTCAGAAAGAAAACTGAAGATCTAATAGAAGTTTCTCCCTACATTCTGTTACTCATCCTCTCACTCCCCCGAAAAATTTAAAGTTCTAGTGGTAGGCAGAAACAGTCTAATCATACATATCATAGAAAATAGCTATAGCAACTCCCACTTCGAGCAGCAAGATTACCAGCCTTTATGTCTTCATCCTTTCTTTGTAAAGATCTAAAGGAAATCTTGAGCAATACAACATTAAGGCACAGAAATTACATACACCTTATGAAGAAGTTTAGACTAAAGCCACCAAAAATTAAAACTACGTTTTACACATTTAAAAGGGATACATTGCTCAGAATATTTACCTGTATGACTGTTGAAGTGTGCAAAATTAGCAAAATTTGCTGTGGCAGTTGACTGAGGAGGAGCAGCAGCAAAGATATCTGAGCCAAGGTCACTGAGGAGGTCAAACTGTTTCTTTTCTTGTTGCTGCTGTCCTTGAGATCGAACTACAACAGGAGACTACAAACAACATTTCAATTAGCTATTACAAGCTGATATTTTACCAAACTGACTTTTGCAAAATACTAGAAAGACAGACTAAGCACATTTCTTTAACAAGCCATTTAGTCCTGAAGTTTAAGATGCTGTATACAGCACAGACCCTTCTCCTACAGTATGAGGAAGACTATTTAATGATACTATGGTGGCTTTTAAAGGAGCTCTGCAGCAGATTTCCATGGATTCATAGGGCCTGAAAGAATAAAGTAGCAGCACATAAGCAACTTCAAGATCATGTATTTAAAATTGCAAATACTATACAAATACAAGTCATAATTGATTTACAAATTGAAAGATTGTTATTCACTGCATTCTGAAAAAGTCTTTAGAATTCAGTATAGGGAGAGAAAAAACTGAAGAATTTCATAGCAAGGCTGTAAGCTGCAAATTTCTACTGTTTGAGTCTAAGAGTTCCCTTCAAGAGTTGCCTGTATCCTAAAGCTAAAACAGTAAAAAAACACAAACAAAACACCACCTGTCTTCCCTCCAAACTCTAAGTACATAGTGTTGTTTGGCTTTACATAACAGCATACAGATACTCCCTGAAAGCCACCTGATAAGACAGTTATGAAATGCAGAGGAAGTAATAATGAGCATGCACACTTTCCATCCACATATTCACTACTAATCTCATGGTTAACAGTATCAGCTATTTTACTGTTTTCAAATAAAAAAATAATGAAAATGTATCACATAAGGGTCAAACTTTAGAGATATTTATAATTAAATAATCATAATTAAAATTGTCAATCACCCTGGAAAATTCTGCTCACTGAAAATAATCATTTAAAAAAGAAATCAATTTGGTCAACAGAAACAAATTTAATTTAGAGCCTGATCTGTAGAGACCTGTATACTTCAAAAAAAAATATGAAATAAAGTTTTTAGTGATCATGTTATTAGGTAACAGTTGCTACTGCAATTGCAATTGTTGTGCCACTAAAAAAGTACTGCTGAACAGTTCTGCGCTCCTGAGCTCAGTGGTTACTCACTTGGCTAGGTGTGCCCTTGTTTAAGTGCAGTGCAGGTGCCGCTTCTCCCAAGAGAGATTTGAGTGGCTTCACTTCAGGTGTGCTGCTTGTACTACTAGCAGAAGACCCCGATATGGATGCATGGACTGATGCCACCACCTTTGCTTGCTCTGGAGGAACATACCTACGTTCAAAAAGAACAAGGTTTTTCACAAGTTTAACATGAGAAGTTCTGCTCAACATTCATAAGACTCAAGTATGAGAAATGAGATCTCAGCTTTGCTATTTTAACCACTGACCCTGCAACAAGTTCTATCCGTAGTTTGCAAAATACCCATTATTTAAATATGCCAAATATTTTTTTTAAAATGGACTAGAATTCCAAGTCATCGATATTTTACAGCACTTAAATACAAACCACGTGTCTTCCACCTCCCAATAAAAGCCTACAAAACCCTTACTTAACACTGTTGTTGACATCCCCTTAAGCCATTTCTGTTCCATCAGTAAGAACCACACATTGAGAAACTTCTTTAAGTCGTTTTGTCTTCTCTGCGTCCTGTAGGAGCTCCAAATAAAGTAAAGAAATCATTTCACTTTACAGAGGTGTGCAATCTAGTCAAAAGAGCACACAAGCAAGGCACACTGAAGAACGTGAGGATAACAGTCAATCTTCACTTCTTATCATAGAGGCAATCTTTATAATTGTAAAGCTATCTTACCATCTTTTCTTTTCATATTTTTCCTGTAGAAATTCCTTTACTTTCTGTGGATCCCTGAAGTCTGGAATTGCTGATGATCTATCATCAAATAGACCTAGCCAAATCTGTTTGCACACCTTCAAAACAAACACACAACAGACAAATAGGTTTTTAATTAACATTTTCTCTGATTAAAGTTTACAATTGTTAATACATCAAACCATTAAAGAGTGTGCAGCTGCACATTTTTTGTTCCAGACTGAGCTGCTTTAACAACTGACTGATGCACTATGTACTGGTCTAAATACTTAAAAGCTTAAAAGTTGAAAGACCAGCTGTCACAGAGGGCAAGCAAATCCTAGCATCCAATTTCACCACCAAATATTGCTTTTACAAAATATTTGTAGTATGTACTCATGAAGGGCAAAGTATCTGATTTCTACTTGTGATCTTTAAGGCTCCTCTTCACCTAATTCTACACATTCCCTTACCTGTACTTCAGGGTTTAAATTGTTTCAACAGATTCCATACGTCGTAAGTCCCAGGTGGCAGCTTTTAAAGGATCTCAGGTTTAGTATTTATAATTACTATTTGAATATAGGAACTTGTTTTTAAAACAGCCCTTCTTACAACTATGCAGTTTCTATGGTATCATATGCATTTATTCTGAGTGAGGGTATGAGAGAAAGGGAGAAAAACTACTCTAATTTTCTAATTCTAGTTTTAAGTGAGCAAAAGTTGAACCAATTGCAAAAATTCTCAGCGTGCTCAGCTTCAAATCCTGGCCAAAACAAGAAGGTGACTGTTCTCAAAACTGAAAGAGATACAGTTGTTGTCACACTTAAAATGCTTTCTTTAAGTACTTAAGACTACTCTGCAAGTAATCCGACTACACACCCAAACATACCAAAAATTGGCTACCTTCTAAAACTGACTCTGCCATTTTAGAACATGTTTCTTCCAGATAAGTGAAGGCATAAAGCTTTGGTTTTGCAACACATACCCTTCCTTCCTACATCCTTTCTGAAACAGTCCTTACCATCCCTCTTGCATACCTGCTACAAATGTTGTCCTCTATCCCTGCCAGTGTCAAGTTCCCAGCACTGTACCCATGACCTTCAGAGGAAACACATGCTCTAACAAGCAAAACCTCCATAAAATGACTGCCCTGAAAGTTGGCAAATCGAGGTGGAGTGATGCTCCCACTAGATCATCCTCCCCAGAGAGGCATCAACATGGGGAGGGGGGTGGGGGGTGGGAATATTTCTTTACCTGGCCAGTAAACTTCACTGAAATTGTAGCAGCTTAGCATCTTTGGGAGCACTAGTTACCAAATGTGGTAAATCTTACAGGTCATTTCAAAGATTGCTCAGGATGAGACAGATCAGACAGACAGCATAAGTACGTATTTCGTACTTGATGTCTCAATATTATATACCCTGCTTACACATCCAACGCTCCGCAGTCCTTACTGTCATCCACTGGATAGAGACAAACAATGGGAACCAGATCTAATGATCAAAGGATAGCTCTAAATTAGCGATTGAAAATACTCATCTAAAAATAAGATTAGTAGTTCCTACTTCAAACAAACTCAGCTATTCAGTATCCATTCAGCAACTGTGCTCCACAAAAGGGTTAAGTTCAATGCACTGATTTGAATTCACAAATTTAAACAGTCATTATTTGCCATGTGGTAGTTGATGAGATGAAACAAAGTATTTAACATTTTTTTCATACAAAGTTAGAAGACAAACTTGGTCAAAAAAGTCACAAGTCTGTTTTAAAGTAATAGCCAATAGTACGAAGCACTATTTTACTAGTAGCAATCTTTCAAATAAGTGCTACTTCTTCCTGGTAAAACTTATAAAGTCAGAACATTTATGGGTATAGCTTTAAACATCTCCAGCGGACAGTCTGATGTGAGCCAGCAATAGTGTTTATTCCCTTAGATTTGAGTCTAACTGTACCAACTAGTAGTCATAAGATTGCCAGGAGGAAGAGAAGTCCTTTTATGGCTAGTTACAGAATACCTGGCAGCAGGAGCTGGTGGGGTCTGAATCTACATATCCCACACACACCACCCCCCACACACCCCAACTTCAGTATTGGGAGGAACATCAGGAAACACTGAAGAAAAGAAAAAGTTCTGACTCATTTCAGACAATCAGAGAGACAAGTGTTAGAACAGCCCCTACTTGATCCTGCACCTAGCAAATTAACTCAGAGCTGTACCATGATGATGAGTTTGCAGCCAGCCTAAGATGGGCTAATGAATGAAAGAGGAGGTCCTCTTCCCCCTCAGATCAGGCCATCACATTACTTCCTTTCTCCTACCACCCAAAACATGACAGATCAAAGAAACTCATCACAATTATCATGTCACTAATACCACTGAAACCTGTCCAGAGATCAACTCCCAGCAATGGTCAAATCACAATCCAGTTTTTTTGCCTTTCTCCCTCCCAGTTTTCTGCTTAATCTTCACCCTGAAGTGCCTAAGCATTCAGGAGGAGGGAAAACAACCAAAAAACAGCTCCATGTCAAACAACCTCTAGCCTTCCTGACCACTACAGGCAATTTCTAGGAGAAACAAGACGACAGGGTCCTTCGTGACTTTAGATCGTTTGCCAGCTATGCAGCTATTGTAGATAACAGTTCTATGAATATGCAAACAGGTACGTAGGAGGACTGTGTTGTCCAAACACATTGTTGGTTTAAAACGATGCAAGCTTCTTAAAGATGTCAATTCTTGCATTGCATTGCAATTTTTGCAAACCTTCTGAAAGCAAGCTTCCAAAAGCATCTCCTGGAGCAACTAGTTTCTTCTAAACACTTAACACAAAAGCAGTAATAACTGAAATGTGCCTTAAACCTGTATCTTTATTGGTTCTGTCACTAGTAGCAAATAGAACAGCATTACTAACGAGCAACACAGCACCACCAAGCAAAAGAACCAGACACATGCTTCAGCAAGAAGTTCTCATTTTAGCAGAGTCTGACAGTAGCAGCTATACAAACGCAGGTTAAAAGATCTACTTTACCACACCAGAGATGCAAACTAAATTCCATGTAAGTTTCTTTACCTAAAGAGTTCTCAGAGAAAGTACAATTTCTTAGAGTCTTAAATACAGACAAGTCTTTTAGAAAGCCAAGCTTTAAAGCTTTAATATCACACAAGAAACTATTAAAAGACACAGCTTTATCTATTTCTGTATGAAGTACCACACAATGCTTTGAACATCAGCAGCCGTTCCAAGCAAGCATTCAGAACACAATAAAAGGCCCATTGTCTTCCCTTGTTTGCTGATGACCTGTATGCTCTTTCTGGCTATACTTTTGTTACTGTCATCTGACTTCACAGGGATCCACAATACTGCATTGATTATGCTTCAAGCGAGCCATAATACACAACTTTCAGCTATCTACAAAAAAGAAAGTGGCAGTGTGCTGTGCAATACAATTAGGATGAAATAAAAATTGGAAATTAGTTTAAAAATATTATTGTCAGAGACAGAACTTGCATCATCATACACTTTTTTTTAAAAAGTTCTCTTTCCATAGTCTTAAAATAAGTCACTAACAATACGGAATCTTGTGCAAAGAAAAGATTGCTGCAAAAAAATATTTTTACTGTATTGGGCCATCACTCTTATTTCAAAGCTATTTAAAAGTTACTGTTATGATAAAGATCAAGGCCATGCAACTTGCTGTTAAGTTATGGTGGGGAACGATCACTCAGCATTTACATCTTGGGTATCCTGATTACTCCTCACAATTACTCCCCACTAGTCATAGCTTTTTTTCATGCGAGATACTAAAAGATTAACAAAAAAAATAGTGGAAGTATAGAAAAAAAAGTCAGAGCAGCAACTTTAGTTGCCAATACTTGAACATGAGCTTCAGCTCTATGTGCTGTCCGGCCTGACAGCTCCTAGGCAGGATACCTGAACAAATTAGCACACAGTTATTCACAGCATGTGCTGGCTCTTGCCCAGCCATTACTTGCAGGACACAGGGGAAAAGTGCAAAAAGCCAGTAAAGGGCACATACATCTGCATAAAACTAAGCTTTACAGACTACTCACTCTACTAAACAGTTTTCTTAGTTTTCTACTACAAATTTACTATTTGAGAAAAAAACAAGGAACTAATTTTCAGAAGGAGCAAAACTTCAGAACAATATGGTTCCAGAAACCTGAAATCTCAAAAAGCACGTATTTCAAAACACCTCTCTACTCAACCACTCCATACAGAAATCAGACTCGCAGAGCTGGTTCAGAAAATGCTACTGCACAAGTTTCATGATACATCATAAGATCAATTTTATCAAATTTCTCATTCCTTTGCTTTTACAGATAAAACATGAAGAAGTATCCCAACTCATCACAAAGCTACACAACATTACCATTAAGGTACGGCTTTCTGAAATCCTTCCACATTACACCATCTTCTTGGGGATACTCTGGTTCAGCCATTTAATATTAATACTGGGTTTTTTTACAACAGCAGGACAAATAAGCCTCTGCTCAAAAGCTTTGTTCATTCACCAAAAGCCTTGCTATACTCCTCCTTTTGATAACCAAAGCTCTATTAAACAAAATGCTCTGTTTAGAGGAGAGGAGGCTGGCAAGCTGGAGCCAAGAGTAAACATTCAAGTTATGTGGAAGCCCCTAGAAACAGTGGAACATATCCAACAATCCATAATCATTGTCCACTGTCCCTGAAAAGTATAATTAGTCCATGTCCCATTGGTTCACCAATGCAACAAGAAGAAAGAGACAGCATTGAAGACAGAATGATTAAGCGTACGCAGCATTTGAAAATCTACTTTTGTTGAAGGGTTGACAGAAGCAAGACTTAAGTTTTGCCTCTCTCTACTACATTGTGGGAGCTGTGAAGTAACAAGACAAAGCAAAGTTTTATTTTGTCACGTAACAATCAGAAAACAAGATTCAGCAGTTATCTTCATGGAATTTAAAAGTTCACAAGAATCCTTTTACAACTGGTTTGTTGTAACAGTACCTGTTCCCTGCCAACAAGCTCCAATCCTGCAAGGGATGTCATAAGACATTGGCACCTAGATATTGGGAAGTTCAGAATTAGATCGTTACGTACAGTAGGAAGCAAAGAGGGTAAGAGAATCACAACCATCTTCAACCTACTCACCCTGACCTAAATAAAAACCCAGGAGATAGCAAGGCAGAAACTGTGAGGTGCCATAACTTAAATATATCTTTGAAATGATAAATTGGGCCAAGTGCATATTGTATGTTATAATAAAGTCTTTACCTATATTTCTCTTCCTATCATTGGTTTCCCTGAATCTGCACTCAATAGCCATTTTATCTGAGAGGAAACTGTTACTCTACTGCATTTACCCATCCTGTTTTCCATACACTATTTACATTTGTTGTCCTACAGTTTGAGTAATTACCATTGCTTTCAGCTTTAACACAAAGGAACAGAGAAATCTCCCCATTCCTTGCACATGTGGTACTCCACAAAACAAACCTGACCAGAAAGGCTTCTCCTTTTAAAACTCAGCCTCATAGTAACATTTCATGCTTTTAGGTGTTCCAGGCAGGGTTCAAAGACTAAGAGGAACATAAAAGTACTCATTTTCCATAAATGTTTACCTTTTGCTTTTGCTTCTAGTTTTGCTGTCATGTTTTGGGGTCTGTGTGTGTTTTTACAGAGATGGGAACGCAGGGAAGGACAGGCACACAGAAAAACTGCTAGTAAAAAAAAAACCTCAGCAGTATTCATCACATTTTGCAGAAAGCCTGAGAGAGTCTGAGAGTTCAGTTATTTCTGTTCCAGTGCTACATATTTCAGCTACCAAACAACACTCTACCCTGTCATTACTATTTCACTGATACAGATCTCCAGTGTGTGTGGGAAGGCGGATATGGGAGAGACAAAGGCCTTCTGCTTACACAACACATTGAGCCACCACACTTTAGAAACTCCTGTTAGCATAGTTATGCTAGTTAGGAAAAATAAAAATTCAGTTAGGTCAGCAAAATTAAGGTTTTTTTCCCCATGAAGCATCCCTCTCTTGTACACAGTGAAGGCATACAGGGCAGGGCAAGGAAAAGCTATGGTAGGACAAGTACTTCTGCTGGTAGTTAAGCCGCACTTTAACTAGAAAAAGCACAGTACTAGACCTACTGTGATAGAGCACTTGTTCAGATCCAGACACGCCACTGCACAGAAAGATTACACATGTCAGTCTAGTTTAAAAAGCTCTAATGAGATATTACCTTTCAGTAGCCTGGTAAATACCAAATTAAATTTCTCCTTCCCCTCCTCCTCAATAAAATATCCTCAGTTATGCAGCAAATGCAATGCTGACAGTGCAAAGAACTACAGATTACCACACAACAAAACTATGTTCCAAAACATAACACTCACCACAGGAAGAAAGATTTGGAAACAGTTCCCTTATGTAAGCAAGTTATAGCTTTGTTTAGTAATTCAGCACTTCTGATGTCAATATTATTCATTAATCTCTGTAGGTTAAAAGAATTTTATACTGCCAGTACACTGATTTCAAAGCCAGTTTGGGTCCAGAAGCTATAGCTGCTTTCATAAGCACAGAGTTCAGGCTAGCAAATCCCGCTAACAAAGATATTGTTCCATACACAATCAGCTCGTGTACCTCTATATTGTATTAGCAGAGCCAGGGATGTACTACACAAGGACACCTGACTGCACGGCTCATGCTGTCAGGACTCATCAGCTCCAGCTTAGTACTGCTCTTTCCACTCCAGGGTTTCTAGGCCACATTCCACAGGAAAGGAGATTCTAGGAAAGCATGTCAGTCAGGTCAAACACCAGCCCCCATACTGCTGCTAGTTTTGCAACTGTAGGTTCTCCTGGAACCTAGAGTGCAGGAAACTGGTAAGAACCACTTGCACATGGTGCTATCCAGAGTCAGGAAGACTGGCACAAAACCAAAATTAAGCACTGATAAACTAATACCAGGCAGTTGAGCATACCCACATAGCATTCTACTTATTAGCTCAGGTAAACATGATCTTTAGCCCCAGATGAACACAAGTTTTTTCCAAATACAAGACCATCCAAGTAATCATCTTCTAACATTAGAATTGGCTATTTAGAAATGCTATAAAATATATAGCACTGTTCAAAAGCGCAGTGGAAAAATTAACTATGTAACTGCTTTGCCTCGTAATACTGTTTTGCAGCTTCAGAAGAAAGCTTCTGAATAAGTATTCACAGCCATAATGGCAACATGAGATGAGTACCACCTCCACTTTCAGCAGGGAGTTCACTTTCTAGTATCATTGCACTAGTGAATCAGAGGCCTAATCAACGTTAGCATCATTTGATTATGAGTATTCAAACAGAATCATCTCTATACCACTCTGTCCTCATTATTCCTAACACAAAAATACACTGTGAAAATACCTCACGCTGCTCTTCATGAAGGAAACGGAGGGGGAAAATCCTACCCAGTGAGTCAGAACTGCCTTTATCCCTGAAAGGGATGTAGAAAGCACTTCAGGAATATCAGCTTGACTATGTCTCCATTCTTGCTGCAAAAGCGAACTAACTCCAACATCAGCAAAAACAGAGTCTGGCCATCTGTTTATACCTACAGATGAGTAAGCAACACCAAAAAAACAGATGTCTTCTAATACAGTAAAAGATTTAAATCTCTATTTGAAGCAGTAAAAACTCATATCAAAAAAAGTTCAAGTTACCTGTGCCAGAAAGACATTCCTTGGAGGTGTACAGGGAAGGAGACAGTGTCTCACACCTAAGAGAAGCTGTTCTGAATAATCTCTTTCCAAAGCAGTTGCTTCTGGGAAGCCTTTTAGTAATGGGATGTTTTACCCACACATGCCACAAAGATGGCAGTTTGTGACAACTGGGGAAAGTTACTATTTCAGAGATTTGGATTTTTTTGTTTGTTTGTTTTAAAGAGAACTTCAGCCTCCTACAATACACTGACCTTAAAAATACTCTTTGAAGGACAGTGGAAAACTACTTCCTCTAAGAACAACTCGCCACCTTACTAACTACCTTAGGGAAGCTGCCTTGCTATTTTCCTTTCTATTCAGACGAAATTCCCTATTGTACACCATGATCTACTCTCTGGAAGCCAGAAAGCTTACCACAGAGGCCTTGGCTATGTTGGAGAAAGACTGGGAGGACAAAGTAGGAATGAAAGTATTTTACAAGCTACAGAAAAATGGAAGTTAAACATACCTGACTGCAAAAAGTCGAGCATGTGTGTATACATATATATCTGCAGAACTAAAACAACTGAATGTTACACCACCTAAACCATTCAGTGAACGTACTTGGTTTCACACAACCACATTCTAAAGTGTTGGACAGTTCCATGTTTGAACAAGTTTATTCTAGAAAATTCCATTTCTTAATGTATACACAAGAGCCGCCTATGCTGAAGCACAAAGAAGGTTTTTGTGCGGTCAGATGAACTTCATATGCCCAACGCTTTATCTCATCTGCAGGTGAGTATTCCAAAGTCCAACACCAACAAGCGAAAGCAAAGTGTTTTAACTACTGCAACATACAGCATGACAAACTGGAAACACATTTAATTAAGTTCTAATCATCATCTTCTAATGATGTTTAAAACAACATCACTTCTGCTCAGTATTCAAGCATCTGTTAAATCTACCATCTGCAGTTACAAATATCTCTCCAGTGTTACGTTACAATGAGGGCAATGCACTGCTATCCAACCACCCGAAAATAAACTCAGGAGGACATCTCCATTTATGAGGTAGCTCATTTAAATCACTACAATACTTTAGAGGAGTAAGTACTACAAACACAGAGACACCTGCTTTTGAAACATAGTATAGCATTCCAGAGATCTGTAAACTTTATGTCAATAATAAACTACGTATCAACTAAATCATTATGATTGGCAGACTAGTCAGGTCTATAATGAGAAGGACAACTACATGAATCAGCTGCGGAGGGATCACTTAAGACTTCAGATCAGTGAAAAAATGAAACTGGTAGCATTCAAGCCGTTGCAGATTCAGTAAAAAATTGAAATTAAAACAGATGCAGGGAGGGAGGGACACATGTTTTCCTTTACAGTTGTGAAGCTTAAGGCCAAGCTGGAGTTTATAATCTAATCTTATGGAAAGAGACTCCAACACACTACATTTCATGAAAGACTCTATTATTCTCTCTACGCTAAAAATCGGCAATATGGAGATACACATATATGCAATGTTACACAGCTTTAATGTGTCAAAACAATTCAAAACCCCAAAAAAACTAGTAGAAGCCATTCAGCGTATTTTAGAACATGTGGAAGAGTTCAGACCTTGTTCCAGGTCTGTGAACAATCATTTCAACAAATAACACATTTACCAGGACAGAGAAAGAAATTGCTACTTCTATTTTCATTCTTCAACCTGACAGTTATGAATGGGCCAAGTTGAAAGCTAAGTATCAGCACTTTAGCTAATGGTGGGATTTGTCCTCACAAAGCTTCACAAGAACACATTGATAAGACTCTGTAGCCTACAATCAATAGTTCCACTAAAACAGAATACAGATCCAATCAAAGTGAAATAGAACTTTTGCTAATTCAGAACAGAAACAAAAGCTGCCTCTACAGTCCTCAACACTATAGTATGGTGTTAAAGTACAGATTTCATCATCGACCCATGGTTTACATGTTCCATGTGTCCCCACAGAATCATCCAACGTTTACCTCAAATTTAGCTTTCCTCTATTGGAAAGAACAAAAAGGCAGTACACAAGAACTTTTTGTCTTCAAAGTTGCCCCAAGCCACTCTTAAACATATAGGCACTTACTAGGTAACAATATTTAGAGGAAAAAAATCTCCCTTTCTTTTCTTCAAAAGCCTTCAACATTGATACACTTTCAATAAATAAAGGGGCTTGTGAAACTACTAGAAGACTTTCTAACACCTACTCTGAAGAAATACAGCTACCAGCAACAAATAAATTTTTGTCACAGTATGCTCTTTGAGGAAACACTGCTGCAGTCAGTCTCACGGTCTGGGCTTGCAGGAAAAAAAAACCCAAACCAAACAGATTCATATTGCCTTACACAAAAGCAAAAGAAAACCCAGTTCAGAAATGCTGATCCCATAAATCTAGATTGCCTGGGTTGGGTAATAACACATAACATGATGATGATCAGCCACTTCAGTGAAACGAGCTCTTTAGAAGCATCATTTTCAAATGATGTTGGCTTCAAAAGACTTCTGTATACTTTTTGCTGCAGAAAAAAAATAATCAAGTTTTCCTTAAATAGTATTTTAAAGTCTAAAACTTAAAGTGCCAAAACAACTTAATATTGTCCCAATAACACTTACTTCATTTCCATGTTTCTGCAGAAATTCTATTTCCTGTTGTGTGAAAGTAGTCATTGAAATTGACTTCACTCTGTGGGGTGGATTCAAGCCCCGTCTAAAAGAAGAAGCAAGAGGTATTTAGTCAGTATTCAGGAAATCCATCATCATACAATAATTTTAGCATCACAACCAGAAGTCAGTCAGTTTTAAACTCAGGAGCCATCTCTAAAATGCACTCATTTTGATACTGCCTACAACTTAAGGCTGTGTAAGCTCATCTCAAAATAACATTCAGCATGCAAAAATCAAATAATTGAGCTTCAGAGGAGACCAATGTTTGTAACGGCACATGGAAACTCACTCTGACCCTCTCTGTGCAAATTTACCAAACATAATTAGACTTTTAAAATCCTAAACTGCTTCCCCAAACTTGTCCGCCCTTGCCTCTACCTTTCATCTCTCAATTTTGGGTCCCTCTGTTGTAACTTGCTTTCCCTTCAATTCCCCCCTCACTTCAACCTATTTTTACTACAACTTGTACCCAATGACTAGATTTCCTCAAGCTAAACACCTCAGCTCAGATTTCTTTTTTTTTTTTTTGCTTTAACCTATATTTCCTGTTTCTTCCCAGCATCATTTTCTGATCTACTTTTTGCCCCTCAATCCACAGGTCTTGTCGTCTTCCTCCTCCTGAACACTACGTGAGTAAAAGCAAAAAGACAATGTGTTTGTTGTGTTCTCCAGTGAGAGATACCATGACTAATGTGATAGCCAAAAACTTCAGCAGCTCTGCCTTAAGCAGAGATTGGCACCGTTCTCACATCCAGGCCACAGACTGCTGCAGTGGGACTAACAGAAACCCGAGTCACTTGTGCTGCCAGAGCCTGACATTGTCAAACCCAGCTCAGTCAAAACCTGCAAGCACAGAGAAAAACCCTGCTGAGCAACAATGCCAGTACAAGAAAAAAACTTGCTTTCTTTTCAAGCTCTTTCTTTAAATACAGGCTAACTATTACTTTTGCCCACAAATGCTTACAGTTAAAAATCAAGCATGTTTTGCTCAATGGAAATAAGAACATTACATCCCACATATGCCAAGTAGTGGAGATGCTAACTCGGGCAACACAATGGGGTTAGCTTAACACTCAAGCTAATCAGTCCTGGACTGTTGGAATACCATCTTAAAAAAAATACATAAAGATTATACATTAACTAGGAGATATCAAAGAACATAAAATTTTGTCATTACATGTATGAGAATAAAGTTTCCCAACAGAAAATTGGGGGAAAACTTTTCAGGAATGTAATATGGGGCTAACAAATTTCTGGCAAATCAACTGATGAGCGTTAGCTTTCTTACTTATATTTGTTACTTTGCTCCAATTACAGATTTGGTTCATGCTGCTTTTAGGAGTTGAAAAAAACCCAACACTGACATCCCATTTAAGACGACTAGTAATGATTATTCCAAGAACACTAACTATAAATTAAATTGTTATCCATCAAAACAGAAAATGACAAAAAAATGATGTTCCAAATACTAACACTTTCTACTCAGCTTAAAGAATATTTTTAGCATTTTGAGCTTCTAAGTATAAAGGGGAAAAAATTGTTGGGCATTTTGCTTGCAAATTCACCTTGATATATAAATTCGCACTGTACCTGTGAGAAGACAATTCTGATCCTGCGTTAAAGAAATGTCAACTTTCTTAGTGAAAAGTTGGATACTGATTAGAACACTAGGCAGTAACATTTTAGCCTAAGTTTCATTAAAAAACAGATTTAAGACACTCAATGTTTGAGAAGCTTCAGTAAAAATAATTGTATTTTCCCAAGAAATGCAATGAACTTAAGAGTACCTTAAAAATAGAACTCATATACAAACCTATTAGTATATGAGAATTCATTTTACAGAATGCTATTTGCTTAAGCAAATTTTTCAAGCCTGAGAGTCTAAAATTAGACTCTATGGTTCAACACCTCGACAAGAAGGCAGAAGTAGTTTCATTAAGGTTAGTGAGAGAGGTTTCAAGACAGTTTATTCAACTCAGCTGTCAGCAAATTGATTTCTTGTCACAAAATGTTTAAACTCCATGGTAAATTGAAATCACTAATTTAACATCTTTCATTACTTGTAAATTAAATCTACATCACAAACACCACTTATAAAATACTGAATTATCTGAAGGTTTTTTAGGTAAATATTCATTATAAGATGATGCAACTTAAAAAAAAATCCGTAAGTGTTCCGTGCAGTTAAAATTCATTCTTTCAAAGCTAGGGCTAGTATTAGATTTGGTTTGAGGCTTTTTTAAACACTTTTAGTCTGTGCGTGTGAGTAATTACACTTCACTAAGTGACACTGTAGAATCACATATTAAGTGACAGCATAGAAACAAAGTTGGCATCCACCTGGCATTTCACAAAACAACACTCCATCAAATCTTCTACGGCAATCACTGTCCCTTGCTTTTATAGTATGGATAAAAGTGGTTCTGTCTACCTTAGTCTGTTCTATTAATGAAGATGCACAGGTTAACATACTTGTGAACTATTTAATGACTATTTTAAAAGCTAGGCTTATTCACTAACACATCCACATGTTTTTCAGGTAGTATCTAAACTTTCACACTATCTTCCGCTGGAAACTAATTTTTACAATAAGTATAATTTAAGTGCTATATTGCACCTGTGCCTGCAATTTAAAGGCACTGCCCAAGTTATTTAAGCAGTACCTATTCTACACTGATCTACTCTGGCTCTTCAAAACATTTACATCAGACATGTATCTTCGGTTCTGTTAAGCAGCAATATTAAATATACTTAAAGCACAGATTAGATTTTGTTTAGCCTAACTAGAGGCTTTCTACATGCCTCTCTCCAGTGAGGACGACTCTAGAGTTTTAAGGTTCAGATCATAAAGGTCCCCAATTTATATATTATATTCATGATGTGGGATAAGATGAATTCTCATTTCTTTTACACCCTCCTGCTACAGGGAGAAGACATGCCCCACTCCTAAAGGTCAGATCACAACACAGAAATGTTAGATAACTCACATGATGAAAAGAGCATGTTGCCACATCAGTGGTCCAGAAAGATTAGCAATCCTGAACGCAACTGTTAATAGCCATAAATGTTAAGTTAACTATCAAGCTGCAGTACTGTACATACCTGCAATTTTTATGTTCATTTAACACAGTAAGGGGTGAGGGGAAGCCTATGAAAAGCTGCCTTTTATGCTAAAGCAATATAATAAGTCAGACTAGAACAAGGAATTCAAGACAAGAGGCTGCATTATACAGCATACAAACACAACCCAAAATACAGGCATTATGTTCCTTACATAAATTACTTTGATTCTGCCATTAGAACAGCTAGACCCCTATTTTTTTATTATTTCTAACTAGCATGAGCCACTTTAAATAACATTACACCCATGAACTAACTAGAATCTCCCTAAAAACAGAACAGTTGTGAGATTTATGAAGCAGAACTTAAGAGCCAGGCCTAAGTACTAAAGCTACTCTTACTTCAACATCCTAAGTATTTTATACCCTTCCTTACCTACAGAGATCATTTGATGACCCAAATGATTCACAAACAACTCATGTACATATGGGGGAAGCTTACTGGTAGACAGCCATGTACAATTATCCCTTATGAGGAATTAACGAACCTTTTTCACAGAAAAAAATTATCTACCACTTGCTTTGTATCTCTCCATGTATTTGACAAGCGCTTTGCACAGCTCTAATGCTTTACACCATTCTCTATTTGACAAAAGATGAAGTAGATTAAAGTCCCCTAGTCCATATTAATAATACCTAAATTTAAATTGACCTGAATATTTGAAACCTGCATCTGTGCAACACTACCAGTTACTCCTTTTTCTACTACAGACCTCCTGAGGAAGGCAGCAACCAAACGCTACCTCAGCACTTAATCCAGATCACAGCTATCTCCTAGGAGGCCCTCGGGAAAGACGACCAAGTAAGACTATTCCGCCATCTGCACTTACCCAGCACACCACAGCTAGAACATCCCACACAGATCCCACATATCACTGCCAACTTCTTCATGCTCAGCAACAGTTATTTCTGTGGAAATAACACGGTGACCAGAACCTCCAGCTATGAGACTATCCTCCACAGACCCTCCATTGAATCAGTCCAGGCTTGTGGTGACACAGCCTATAGAGGAGCTACAGAGAACATAAGAACATGGGATCTCTCCTTCAAAGAGCATTGTTAAAACTTGTGCTCTCGCAAACCAAGGAAGCTTTAAGGCCACTGACACAAGATTCTGAAGTGTGGCAATTGAAACATTAAACATTCAAAGCACTGTAGAGAGCACTGAACATTTGTTACTAACATAATTTAGTAGCAAATTATGGCTGAGGTTGTGATTGTTGGCAGAGCAGCCATTCCTGCATTCATCTCAAACAAATGTCAGCAAAGTTGTTTGCAAAGGCCATGGCTGGGAGGGGGAAAGAAATTTAGAGAGTGAGCTCTGCTGGAAGAGGGTCACTTCCGTGGGAGGAACGGTGGGCAGACGGCTACTCAACACCACCTCATATACAACACCCTGTACCAGATTCTTACATGATTTCAAGTCTAAGCCAGCAAAATCTGATCCCCTAAGAAGCAGGAAGTTGATGAGGCAAGTCAAATGTCAAGCTACCATAGAGCACCCTACACCCCCCTGTGTCTGGAAAACAGGCTTTAGAAAACCCAGTGTCACAGCATTCCTTATTATTTCTAGGCTATTTTTATTAGTAAAAGGGAATATAAGCAGTATTGGCCATTCCCGATACTTGCAGACCTCCCCAGAGACCCGCCACCATCTCACAAGCTCATTTATTTTTAACAGCAAAAGGCTCACGCACACATTTAGAAGCACAGTCAAGGTTAGTTTAACTTTTTTCCTTAAAAAAATGAACATCTTTTCTGAACTGCATAGTATTCACTGTGGTACTGACATTTCCTTTGCTTTCCAGCCATGACACTGAAAACAAGAGATACAGTAATACAGGAAATACTCATATATATATATATATACACATACACATATATATAACACACAGAGCCGTTTTCCAAACATGCTCCAAAGGAAAAAAAAATTACTGGACAGTCATACCAACACAGTCAAAGTCACCTTCACTCTAACACTGCTTATTTATACCATTTTAATTTCTCCAAAACTTCTTCAGGGGAAAGGGACGATAATTCACCATCATTGCACAAAGATTTATTTTTTAGTTTGTTACCAGTATCTGCCATTAAATACTTCAATCTGACTGACAGGGAAGTCCCTTACCCAGGGAAACTTAGATTTAAAATTTCAGCTAGGAATATTATAAGCAGCCAAAAGAAGGCCACATGATCCAATAACTGTAAGAAATAGCATAGGAGGGGTTTAGCATTTCCTGCAGTAACCATATGTTCTAAACATTATTCGTTCCTCCTTCCTGACACAAGCCAGAAATGCAAACATCTGAACAAGAGACTTCCTCAGAAAGCTGGAAGGGAAGGAGTAAAGAGGGCAGCAGTGAGGGAATGGGTAGGAGGAGTGTCCTAAATATCACATCAGCAGATAATTAAAAAAAGTCAAAAATAAATAAAAATTTTCTTTAGTATAAAACTTTTGGAAGTAGTCTCTTAATCAAACTGGAATATTTTCTATTCAAGAATTTAAAAACATGTTGGTTTTTTTGTGAAAGTTAGGAGCAGGCTGACCAGGAGTGGTACATTAGTGCTTGGAAGCAGAGATACGCAGACAGCTGAGAAGCAAGGCAATGCGGCATTTGATAAGACAAAGAGAAGGATGTCACTGTCAGCAGAACACATGGTACCATCCAGAAACACAACAGTTACCAACATAATCCTTTGAGCCAAAGGACTTCTGTCAAACTGAAAGAATCTCTCTGCCAGCATTTCCTCAGATGCACTTCTGCTATGAAGAGAAGTCTCCTCGTTTTGTATCCCCGTACACTCTAGAGGAGCAGTCTTCTCCGGTCATGTATCTCCTCCCACTCTCGGAGAAGAAATGATTGCATGTATATTTCTACATATATTCTTGTCCAATATCAAAAAGTTGAATTAGGCACAGCTTGTATCATGCTAGTGTGCTCTTTTCTACACAAAGAGAATTTAAACACAGGGGACAAGCAGAGGTATTTTAAGAGGAAGACATTATCCACACTACTATGCATGAACTTTCTCCTGCGTGCAACAGTTTGCACAGCTAAACTTTTGCTCTGGTAAACCAGATCTGATGAGAAAACTTAAAACCTAGGTATTACAGAAGCGCACGTCCTCTGTATCATTCATACTTTACTTGACAAGATGCACCTTCAGCGTTAAATCAGAAACAGATCTTTTTAGCAAGTCACTAGTTCTCTCAGCACATTTAGCTGTACTTGAACAAGCTAGACTTAAGCTGTTTTTTTGCAAACAGTTAAGAAAATGGTAATTTTTTTAAAGCTAAATCTAGTAATAAACAGCATCACACTCTTTCTACACATATAATCATTAACAGAAATTAGTAATGGATCCGGAATGAAAGTTTTGGGTTTGACTAGACTGCCTTTGCCAAGACAACAAAATAAACACTTGGGAAAACTTGCAAAAAACCAAGTTAGACTTCTGATTTAAAAAGTCTGGAGTTAACTATCTAGAACAGCATGCCTGTGTAAGAGGATACCAATGTTAGCAACCACTTTTAATTAACTGAGCAACCTTTCTGAAGGAGACTCGTTAACATACTAATATTTTAATCTTGCATTGGATACTTCATACTTGAAAAAACTGGTCTACGCAACTGCAAGAATACTTCCTGTACTGGATTAGAAAAAAAATAAAAGCAGCAGCAATACAAGTCATTCACATAGCATACAAACAGATGAAGTAATAAGATTATTAAAGCCTTACAGTAAAGCAAGTGTTATGAGGTAGAATGCAAGCAGCCATTAAGAACTAAAGCAGCAGCAGTACTTTTACACTATTTGCCGTTATGTGGTTTCTTCCCAAGTAATTTCCCTCCGCTGTGGAACTCTACAGCAAAAATCATTTGGAAATAAACAAGTTGTCTGAAGGACTATTCTGACAGAATTGTTAAAAATAACAGTTTCCAGTTATGAAACAGACATGACATATCTCTACGCTAATTCTCATCACTAACAAAAATATCCCACTGGCCAGGTTCTAAGGTGTTAACCAACACATACGACCTTGCACACACAGCTTATCAAAGCATTTCCAAGTCAACATGAAAGAATGAGCCAAAATTTATCTCAGAAGAAAACTGCAAGTCCTCTTAACAGTCCTTTATTCCAGCTTTAAGCGTAGGTGTTACTAGCTGTAACAACTAAAAATGTTGTCTGAGGTTTCTTTATTCTAGAAACACAAAAACACTGCATATTTAGAATGAAAGAGCTATTTGCATTTTATTAGAATACCAATACATTAACAACGGTTCTTCAGAAGGTCTTCCTCCTTTAAGGACATTAACATCTAAATGATGGCCAACTTAACAGCAAGTGACAGCTGTTCCCGCTTACTAGCTGTCTCACTGCATGTACATCTTTCTGGCTACTGTAAATTGGACTTTGGACTTCAGTCCTCCATACCTCCCAGCCAACAGATACATTTGTCTATTAAAGTTAAGAAGCCTAAAAAATAAAGGAAAATATTCTCATGGTGCAGTTCTATCATGGTGTCAGTCTAACCAGTAAGAACACGTGCAGCCATTAAATAAGCTCTGTGCAGTAGCTTAAAATAGTTTCACATGCCAGCACAAATAACAGTTTGCTAACAGAGCAAACAATAGCCAGAGCTGGCTGATTAAGTAGTATGTATGTGTCAAAAACTAGAGTCTCTTTTGAGTTCCACAACCTGAAGGTGTTTTCTGTATTTGTGTCAAGCCTGTTCAAAAGTCTACATGAAGTAGAAGGGGGAAAAAAAAAAAACAAACACAAACCAAGACTACTTAGCCATCTAGTAGTAGAAAAGGCAGCTTGTTCCATGTAAATTCAGCACAAAACTAACGCGTTCACTTTGTTTTGAATCTTAATTACCAACTTTGTTCTAAAACACCAGACCTTACCTGGAAGGCCTGTGTGGGGTACTTAGTTCTTCTTAGTAAAGGGACAGAAATTAGTTCATGCTCCTGAATACCCTTTATGAATTCAATCCCTTACTAACACAAATCTGTATCCTTTGATATACTATACTTACTCTGGCCACTTTTTGAATCTGCTCTGTTCCATAGGCACAATGCCCCAGAAACACGAGCAAGCCAACAGATTTGGCTACGGAAACAGTAACACTGAAGACAGTAGGGTTATTTCCCTAAGTTATGTATACGTACCCAAAATTCAGAACTGACTGATCTCAACTCTTCCTTTCACACACATGATCTTGGAGGAGGAAGGGTGGAAGAGGGAGGAGGCGTAGGGGGGAGGCCCATGCAGGAATGAGGAACAGGAAAAATGCAATCCACTTTATCAGAGCCAATCCCTTTCTAAGGTTTAGACACATAGTTTGTAGGAAGTCAGAGATGTAAGATAAAACCTTCTACTACTTTTCTGACCACGTATATTAAACTACTGTTGTCTTAGAAACTACTACCAAGCATAATTTGCTACACAAAAGGCTAGGCTGCTGATTTAACTCCACATTCAAGCAAGATTTTTAAACATTAAAGTCAGCATTCCCGACAGGGCCGGTCCCCTCAAGCCTTCGAGACCGTCATGAGAGCGAACTGTGCAGCCATGCGCCCCCTCCCCAAGAGCCCCCTCCAGGCGCCCGCTCCTGTAGCCACGCCGCCGCTGCGCGCCAGGGCGGCGGTGCTCCCCCCTCGCGGGCGTGCCGAAGGCGAACGCGGGCACTCCTGCGTGCGGGGAAACACCGCCCCGGGAGCGGCTCCGCACCGCCGCGCACACACGCCCGGCCAGCAACCGCCATCTCCTGGGCCGGGGGCTCCGACGGGCGCTTTCCCCGGCTGCCGGCCCCTCGCCGGGAAAGCTCCCCCCCGCCTGCTTCCCTCCGACGTGGCTGAACCGGCAGCCCGGCGCTGCGGGGAGGAAGGGCAAAGCCGGGGGGAACCGAAGGAGAGGTGCTACACCCCGCGCAGCGGCCCGGCAGACGCGTCTCCCGGCGGCGAAGCGGGCCCAGAGGCCGGGCGGGGGCGGAGGTCCCCCCGCCGGCAGCGGGGGCCGCCCTCCCCCTCCTGGACCGGCTTAGGGATGGAGCCGAAGGTTCCCCCCGCCTGCACTCACAGGATGCCGGAGCAGGAGGTGCACACGAAGCTGCCCACCGTCATGTCGGTGTAGGTGGGGCCGCGCTGGTCGCAGTCGAAGCACTTGCGGTTGGGCGGGAGGCTGCTCATCTCCCGCAGCAGCTTCAGGTGCTTCTCCTCCTGCTTCCGCTTGGCGCTCGCGGCCATGGCCCCGCCGGCGAGGGGACGGCCCGGCACGGCGCCGGGCCCCGCTCACACCCCGACG
>VWZZ01001633.1:1827343-1846629 GCA_013399095.1 Psophia crepitans | reverse complement strand
CGGGGGCTTCGCCCCGCGGAGCGGGGAGGGGGGCGACCCCGCAGAGGACGCCGCGGGGACGGAGGCAGTCCTGCAGGGAATCGCAGTGGGAAAATCTCCGTCTCGCCTTTTCGGTGGGAGGAGGGGGTCGCCCCCTCCCGCGGTGTGCCCCGGGCGGGCTGTTCCGCGGCGCCCCCGGGGCAGCCTCCCCCCGCTCCCGGTGAGGGCGAAGCTTCCCACAGGCCCCTCAGCCCCAGGCGGTGGGGGCGGGCTCCGGAGGGGAGCCTGTTCCGTGGAACCGCGAGCACCGAGCTGGCCCCCCGCACCAGCGCTCCCCGCGGCCTTGCCCTCGTCGCCCACAACTCTGCAAGTGCAGCCGCGGAGGCTCCTGAGGGCTGAGGCGACGCGGCCCCGTCGGAGGCTGGGCAAAGCCGTGCCAGCCGCCCCGGCTGGCCGCGGTGCGGCAGGGGGGTGCCTGTCCTGTGACTCCCGGGGGCGGCCTGGTCCCCGTGGGGCTTCACAAGAGCCCTCGGTGGCACCCTCAGCATCGTGGGTGCCGCTTGCTCCCGGCAGCGAGATGTCTGAGGAGGCGTTGTTAGGGGTCCCTTGTCTGGTTTTGGTGGGGAGATGAAAAGGCCCGGTCTCCCCTGGGGAATTCGGCTGCGGGTGCCCGAGTGGGCACTCTCCGTATCAAAGGAAAGGAAGCGGAGCCGGCAGTCATGTGGATCTGCTGTGGCCGTGAGGAAGCCTTGGCTCCGGCTTGAGCTCAAATCTGCCGCCGATCTACAAAGTACGTGTTTGTTCCCTACAAAGATGCCTAAAGGTGTATTTTTCAACAGCGCAAAATAGTTTAAAGAAAAAAAAAATCAATGTACTTTATTGTTTGGTTTTTTTAACTTGAAGAACTGCCTGGCAACACTATGTGTGATTAAAATCTCTCCAGGTTAAATGATGCCCAGTGCTGTGTGTTTAGGGTCAAGATCTGCACTTCTGACGTCAGTACGTATGTTAGCATTAGCTTTTGTGGGCGCAAGATCTGATCTGCTGTGTTTTCCTCATAGTTTTAGTTAAAAAAAATCTAGGGCTAGCTGTTCAGTATCAGTAATTTGGCATTCCTCCTCTGATTTCTCTGGATATGCTGATTTACATGAGCTGATCAACCAGTCCCGTTTTAAACCCAGCGTATAATGCACTGATCTCAGATTTCTCTGACATGGATGGGAGGGGCTCTTCATAGTGAAAAATAAACATCACTAAATCATTAAATAATTGCAAATGCTGAAATAGCATTCTTAAAAGTAAACACAAAATATGTCCAGTCTTGTATAGACCAAACTCTCATCGTTTCCTCTAATTCCTTACTTATCTCTGAAATGCTGATATTCTTGTTATTCAGAAGGTTTCATTCTTTTTGCCTTCTACAAAACATGCTAACATTGGAGATTTGCCAATGACCTAAATGACCTGAAGCAGATCACCTAAATTAAGGTGGGGGGAAGTTTAAAGGTTAAAAACCAAGTTTTTTTCATGGAAAGTACTTTGGAGAAGAATGATTGGCCACAACATCTGCAGCAGAGAGTTGCTACTTGCAGATGGGGTTTGTTCAACAAGAGTTGAAGGCATTCCTAGCACTGTTTGAGTCAATCATGGTGTTCAATAGGAGCCTTACAGATTTCATATTACACTAGAGCAGGCTCTAATTTGTTTCATGAAGAAACACTTCTGACATTCATGGTTAACACCAAGATGGGCTTACACCACTAGATAAATGACCTTTATTAACATTAATCTGGTTTAGAAATCCCTTTTTAAAACCACCAAGCCTCTCCATTCTGTATCTTACAAAGCAAATTTACCCCAGGAAACTACATAATCAGACTTCAGCGGGTTGTGAGGATTTACCTTGTTACAAATACCCGTAAGCGCTGTGGGATTTGGATTCTTCTAGAGACCGTGACAACATCTGCTCCAAATCCTGGGTACCTACAATGGAGCATCAATACCTTACCATCTTGTATCCCATAGGAACCCGTGCTTGAGAAACACGACTACCTATATATAAATGTGTGTGTTACACTGTTGACATAGGTAGGTCTGAAAACTGGCTACATTGACTTCCAGCCCTGTTTCACCTCTCCACAAGCAGTAGCGTAACTTCTGCTGCTCCTCTGCTCCCTCCTTCCCTGTTCGTGCTGCTGGCAGCTAGCGTTCATTTCCTCAAAGCAGATGGCTTGTTTTTTCTTTAAATTACTATGGGGAAAAAATCCACAAACAATACACATGAATAATACCTCTGCTCTTCAGCTTTGCTCTTTGGTTTTCTTTCTCCTGACACATCTTTCTGTTTCTTTACCCTAGGACCTGAATTTCCTTTCCTGCAGCTTCTCTGTCCAAATTCATTCTTCATTCTCTCCTCCAAATGACCAGACTTTTGTGGTTGGAAATATACTGGCCAGATGTTTATTCCAAAAGTGCTTAATCCCTGCTGCACCTGCTACAGTTTTTAGCATTAAAATTAATTTCTTAACAAGAGGTAAAGCAACGATTTCTCATGCTTGGAACATTTCACTTAAAAAAAAAAAAACAAACCAAAACTTAAAAGTTAGTCCAGACATGGGTAATAATGTCTGAAAGACATTGCCTTAAATATGGGCTAATAGGGTACAAATTATAATATCCAGGCACATAATCTAGAGGACTTATTGTCAGGACCAAAAGAAACAAGAGCCTAAGAATGTACTTTTGGGAGATGAATAAGACATTCTCTGTTTGTCACTAGGATTGGGGTCAGTAATATCCATTTTAAAGCAATTAACCCGGCAGGCTAAGTGACGTGAAAATGATCATACTGAAAGGCTAATGGGCTATTAAATCCATCTCGCTTCACTACCGATGGGCATACAAAATTAATCCTGGGATTAGGTATATCGGATCTGTGGTAAACTGCTGCTGCAATATTTGTGTATGAAGGGGTTTCTAAACGCGCTGAGGAAGAACACGGCAAGTGTGTGTGGCAGGAAGGTTCACTGATATGCTCTGTTACAGATTCGGTCGACTGAGGATACATTAGTGGGTCCGTGCCTGGCCTTATTTAAGCAGTATTTTTTTCTTAATGAATAGATACATTTTTGGTAAGAGAGCAAAACAAGAAAAAGTCATAGTAATGTGTATATAAATCATTATTGATTGTTGAATATTATATCTAGAAAATGTAACTGCAGGAAATGGTCACACAAACATGATTGAGTTACGAAACTCTTTATTTGAAATGCCATTTCCCTTTGACATTTCCCACCCACTGCTATGCCATTAGCATGGTAGGAAAGGTAAATGATGGGTGGCCCTGCCTTTACCTGTAACAGCTGTTCGTAGGAAACAGATCTCACAATAAAGAGAAAGGCACGTCATGTCAGCTTGTTTTCGTGTAATGTACAAGCTAGTGGTCTTTAGTTTGTCTTTTTTGTTTTGGTTTTGTGTTTTTTTTTAAATGCCACATTTTATTAGTGTGACGTACACCTAATTCCTTTCAAGTAATATAGGGGAGGAAGTGATTTTCAGCTACCACAGGAATGGAAGCCCGAGATTCAAAGAAGTGCTGGATCTGAGGATGACATGGAGGAAGTTGAAGGTGTAGAATGAGAGACACAGAAACAAGAGAAGAGCAAGGAGTATCAAAAAGACCAAAAACCAGGAAAAGCAGTTCTTTAGTCTCCTCCCTTAACAGTTTATGACCTACCTATATTTATTGATAGAACAGTTTTTACACTTTCCAAGTGAGGGAGAGTGAAGCTGTGGAAAGCCAGGTATCAGGCATTAATAGCAAGACACATGTTGTCCTTGCTGCAGAGTAAACTAGAATTTTCCTCTTAATCTGAATAAACCAGCCAGGTTTTAAGAAGAGTACCATGAAAGAGTGGAATGCCTTTCCAAAGTTAATACAGCAGATCAACATCAGAGGTGGTTAAAAAGCCTCAAGTATCTTTCCCCTTAGCTTGATGTTCTGCTCTTGGTGATAACTGCTAAAAATGAAGGTTCCATTGTAAGTGATAATTTAGATGAGTTTCTTGTAGTCATTAATTTTTCTAAACTGTTTGGCTTGAAAATCTGAATTGAAATGAATTCAATTGGGGACATCCTAAAGTTAGTGTCGTTATAAATATGGTTCCTTTTGTCTGAATTAAATCTATTCCCTTGTAGTTTGGTTGAATCTGCTCAAAGTTTTTCAGTGGAAGGGCTGAGATCTATCTCCTGGATGGACTTCCATGCAGCCCTAGGTATCCAATGCACCTACCTCCCTTCAATTTTTCAAGTTAACTGAACTATTAACATCTCTATCATGGAAATACTCTCCTTAGGCTTTCTTCATCTTCCACTTCTGTTTTCTTCTCATAAAACTAAAAAAAAAAAAGTATATATATATTGATAAGATAAAAAAAATACAAATTCTGTTATTGAATTGTAGCTGTTCAGAAAGTTGTTCAGAATAGGAAGCAGCTTCTGTGTTACTAAATTGTGCGAACAGTTCACTGAACACTGTGCTGTCCTGGCCGGGCAGGAGCCACTACAGGATCTTGTGAGCCTGCCTTGCCTGAGATCACAATTGTTTTACTGCCTTAAGGTTCACAAGTCCCTTCAGAAACTGTGCTCAGTGAAGAACAGGTTTTATTCTTTTTCAGGGGGGGATTTTTGAGTGTAATCCAGTCTAGTTCAACAGCAGGTTTTCATCCTCCTCGGGGAGGACATTTCAGTAGATTGACTTGTTCCAAAGTTACAGGAATTCTTAATTTTCTAATTTTGGTGATAAATTTTGATAGCTGAGGAGACATTATTCTATTCTTGCTCTCTAGCTTGGTCAGTTGAAAGGTTATCAATATTTCAACCTTGCTCTTTTGTTTGACACAGTTCTTGAATTTCCATCGTGCCTTAAGCGTGCAAGATCATATTCCAGTTTGTAATCACAGGCTAGGTCGTGGAAAGAACATGCCTATATACAGTTGCAGTGACGGAAAAACATCTGTCATAGGAATATCTTCTATGTAAGGTGAATGTGTTTTATTTCTAAATTCATTTTACAGTAACTTTTAGGGTATGTGCCAATGTTTCTGTTAACTGATTTGGATTTGCATTGGTTTATCGTTATTCTGTAAGATCTTGCAGTTGAATGATAAACTGTAGCCAAATCACAGGACTTTTTTGTAAAACGATTGTTTCATGCATCCTTTCGGAGGAACATGCCAGAGGAGGGTGGAACCCTTTAAATTGAGAAGAGAGTACATTTATATTTGAGCCTCTGAACAGCAGCAGAAAGGTAACGGTAAGCCACAGCGAATTTACATTTGCTGGACGTGCCCATAGGAATGTTAGCAATACACCAGGCAGCCTGCAGGCAGAAGACAGAGGCTGTGCGACTGATACGAACAAAGGGAGAAGGAAGCAAACAAAGGGCCTTAGGAGACAAAGAGCTGAAAGACAGACCTCAGTGGTGGAAAGACAGTTTAATTCTGTCTAACTTTTGGTTCTAAATTAGAGGAGGGAGAGACAGAACCTAAATAGATATCTAACCCACCAACAATTTCTGTAGCATTTGGCTCCATAAAGTAGTAAACCAGGAAATGCTCTCCCAGCTCTCTGAATAGGAACAGCTTAATTTTCACATTAAACTTTGTATAACATAACTGATTTCTTGACCTATGAATGAAATCTGTATTTAAAGCCCAGTGTATTTTCGTGTTCAATTCTTCCTTTTCCACTTGATGATGAGCATTTCCTGCCTGTTTTCTGTAAAACTCCCACAGGAATGAAGAGAGGCCTTTGTTCTTCTCCACTAATGAATCTAAATTATTGATTAGTCAGCCTAATTTGTGGAAACTACTATCAGTTAGTGCTGTCTTAGAACTGCCTTAGATTGGGCAATAAGAATTACAGGTAATTTGACAAGTGACTGAAACACAATATAAAATAGAAGTAATATTCTCAATCAGTGTTCTTTTATTTGCCCACACTGTACAAAACTCACATATTGTCCTTCAGACTTTCCTAAACTTTTAATTCTTTTAACAGCCATCACTTGAAGGCTGATTTGGGGAACACTAAAGTAGAATTAACTGTTCTGAGCAGCATCCTTTAGTGCTCGTGGTAATCCTGAAACTGTGTTCACAACTGGGCTCTACACACAGAAAACAGGTCCAAAACTTTCTCATTCTCAAGTCAGCCTGAATATACAAAGAATGGAAAAGGTCAAAAAGGAAGGAGAAAGTGAGCTGAGCCTAAAATGCCAAGACAAACCACAAAATACCTGTCATGCACTCCATATTGTGAAACACTGAGATGGTTAAATCAGTGGCTTCAATGTAGTGGTGTTTGGACCTTGCATGATAAACACGAGTTTTGTACACTGCCATGAAAAAAATCAATGAATTTAACAAGTATCGGCATAACTAAAAATCGTGGACACATCCATTTGGATTTGAAGTGGGATGAAAAAGAACAGTGTCTTGGTGTAAAGCAATGTTTTACATTGCAAACAAAATAGGGAAATTTGGGAAATCGAGCTTTCAAGTGTCAGACATTCAAATAGAAGAATAGAGAAAATAAGGTAAGTAATAGGAATATGGGAAACAAAGTTCTTCAGTCATGCCATTTCTGAAAGAAAATATTTTAGAAGTGGACTACAAAAGGAAACCTGATCCTTCAAATTTAGTGTAATATTTCTCATGACTGCAATTTTTAAATATGAGATTCTGTCACCAAGATTTTTCCCATGAATCCCTGAGAATTTGTCTTGTTCAAACGGCAGTTCCATTATTTGAGAAGGAGAACAGAGAAGGACTGGCAGTATTAACAAGTTAAAAGTACGAACACTAACGAGGGGCACAACAAACAAAAAATCCCCCGGCAAATGTAGCACAGGCTAGTGCAGTGGCAGTGAATAGATATAGATAATCCCTGGGAGCTGCAAATATCCTCTTAAGTGAGGTTTCTGCAGGAGAAGTCTAATCTCAATCCATACATGGGAAAAGTACTGCTGAAATAGTAACTTTCTCTCCGTGTCATTTAGTTTGGAAGTAAAAGGACAAACCCTCAAACTTTGGTTTAGAATAATTAATTTAACAAGAGAAGTAAATCCCCTGACATTAAGGTCTCCTGGACATTCTGCTGCAGAGCAAGAGCACCTTCTGTTTCTTGCCTTGAACTGACTGTTTTCAACATCGCAAGCCCTAGCTGTCGATATAAGCTGCTTAAAAAAAGTAACATTTCTTTCAAGAATGCATTCTCTGGTTAAGTGGCAATGCCAGGCATGCCTCTGCGAAACATGTGTGAATTTCCACGGAAAATGCAGATTTTGAAAGTATTTGCCAGTTAGAAAAATTCTTCCTTAGCCAAGAGGAAAAAGAGAAATGCTCTTCAGCATGTGACTTCAAAATGACTTGACACGAAAAAGCAGCTTTTTTTCATGATGACAGGAATATTAATATTTACTGCTTACATGCCTAAATAAATTAAATTAAACAAACAAATAAACAAACAACCCAGCAAAACCCAGGAACAAATTAACAGTTAAGGCATGGTGGGCATAATGTTAGTAATATTCTGCATATTGTGTTTTGGGAATTGGAAAAGAGTAAGTGAACATTATTGCAGCCTGACTAGAACAAAACCTTTTTTTGTTGTTTGTTTTTTCAGTGTGGTTTGTGGACAAGGGAGTTAATGGAAGAGAATGAATAAATACTCTGAAACAGTACAGTGAATGAAAATTTGGGATAATGACCTCTCACAGGAATTTGAGAAATATAGCCCCTCATGTGCAAGACAGTTTTTAACAAATGAAAGAAAAACAACTGAAACAAGTTCCTCCAGAGTACCATCGACGAGGAAAATAGGCAGGGAAAAGGGATCTGACAGTTAATAAATCATCACAAATATGGAAACAACAGAAGCTGCTAATTAGGTAAGCATAGTATTTCTTACAACTTAGGACTCAACTCTCTTGTAATTGTTAGAATTTGTGACTCTGTTAGCATAATTTCCTTAGAGCTCTCAAAGTTTACCCTGCCTTTCTTAAATTATCAAGATCCACTTTATAGATATGTAGGGGGTTTTGCATCCTGCTCTTTTTTATGTGGTGTCGTTTCAGACCTCAGTGCTTTGCTACTCAAGGCCAGCTTTCCAATTTTTCAGCTTCAGTGGATTCATAGCCAGCTTAAAAATATTGCTCTGATCCCAAAACTACCCTTCAGTTTCTTTTTCCCCTCCCCGCACGTACCTTTGTGCACACAGATAACTGCCCGACTGAAGCACGCACACGTGCAGGCAAGAGATAGAGGAGGTGCGTGCCCGGCCGTGCTGATTAGGTACCAGCTGCCGTTCGGTGCCGTGCCGTTGGCTCTAGGTGCACACCACAGTTCTGGTAATTCAGAGTTAGGATTAGGAGCGCAATCATTCAAAAAGAAAACAATTTAAGCAAAGTAATGATTAACAGAGAAAGGTTTCATGGTAATTAATGAAAAGATTCCATTGTTAATGACCTGGATATTTGCCAGGGTAAACTCTTGTTTTACGCTCCTACTCTTTCCATCATCGATCGAGATCGCTGTGCACACCCACCTGCCAAAGGGTTTAATTCTTTCTATTTCATCCTCCATATAAACTGAGCACCCACCCATCCATGAATTTGCAGAGTACTCTCCACAATCTCAGGTTAGCTCTGGAGCACCATGTTTGCTGTCTTTGCCAGAGCCTCTTAGCCAGGCGATGGCCATGATTGCCCCCAGTCGTCTCTAGAGCCAGGTTCATCCCCTTGTATAATGAAATCAAAATAACTGGTTGTCAACACAAACTCTGTGGAATGATATCATTGTGTAAAGAGGAGGTATTGTTATCCCTCAAAAATGAAAATTATGTTGAAGTATGGAAAGTGTTTATTGCAGGTTTCAGAAAAAATCTGGTGCGAGTCAGACTACCCCGCAGTCCATTCTGTCACTCACAGCAAATCCCTTCGGCAGTCGGGGGAATTTTTCTCTAGAGGAAAATTTTGATGTTTAATCCATATTTTATCTATTATTATTATTGTTATTATTATTTTTTGTTACTAGGAAATTATGACTATACTACTCCAGTCAAGACAGAAAAAATGTTCGAACTTCCTATTTTCAAACTGCCATTTTTATCTCTCAGAGGGTAAGGAGATCAACCAAATTCAATCAGATCCATGATCATCTCCTAAACACTTGATATTACAGCCAAGCTTGCAGTAGGCGGTTGAAATAACCAATCAAAAACTGACAAATTCAACAAGAATCTTTTAAAGAACTAAACCCTGAAATAAGTTACTCACCTCTGAAACCTGAGAACAACCAACAGTTTTGCTGCTGGTCTAGATGGCCCTGAACTTCAGCAGCCTGCCTGCTCTTCATGCAGCGCACAGTCTGAAGCAGGGAAATACCACAAACCACATTTTGCCATCGTGCCTGAAGTCACAGGACGCTGACTGTCAGTGCAGATTCCCAGCAGCTAGGAGAAGAACGTGCAATGCCAGGGGCCTTGAAGGGACACGATATGGGTATGTGCATCTGGGGTAGGTTCATCCTAAAGCAGCAAAAGCAGTAACAGAAGCCATAATGAATTGCCACATGGGGATCTGCTAAATGCCAATGTAAATATCTTCTTCTTTTTTCCCTTTTTCTCCCTTCCCCCCCCAAGTGCTGTCTCATTGCCTGGCAGATACAGTTGTTGAACACGCCTGCCTGGTTGAAAACATGCTGAAATAGCATCACGTGATATTTGAGATAGAAATTAAATATTTAACATACATTTCTACTGCAAAAGAAACATAAAAGCAAAACTGAACCGTACTCTGATATTATAAACAGAAAATGATACGTAACTCACTCCAATCTAAACCCACTACCCCCTACAGGTGAAAGCCCCATCAAATTATAAAAGTAGTTCTACAAAGCTTATTGCCACAGTGGTTACTTGATGCAGGAGGTCCGTGTAACGGAATGAGCAGCCCCCGGACACACACTTTTAGATTAGGCAACCATTTTTTGTTTCCTGATGGACCTCAAAACAAGTTATTTTGTAAACATTTTCAGTTCCTATCATTTGACATTAAAGAGAATATTATTCATTAGCATTCGATCAGCATTCAACAAATGAAGCCATTTGCTCTCTAGACTCTTTTCCTCCTTAAACATTCTCTGACATTGGAATTATTTCTCCGAATCATTTTGTTGGGGTATCAGCCTAAGCACTGATAATTTTGTCTGTAACTGGGAGAATAAAGCTGTGCTTGCTAGTTCTTTCTATTGAAATTAGCATCAAAGTAACCGAATTTCTTGGACCAACGCAGAACTTCTAGGTAAATTATTGCCCTCTGGTGGTGGGAATGCTTGCCCCGGTTAATCCCTTGCTCCTGCAGGACTAATTCTGGAACACTTCCTCAGTTTCATTAGTATTTTCTTAATTACATAGGGCTGCCTCCGTGAAGAAGGTACTCCACAAGAGGAGATTGCAGAATGGTATCTCTGAACTCCAGTTACTCTGCAATTCTCTCGTAGGTTTAGGTCTAATCTAGGACAGTGGTGCTCTACTGGCGTGCTGCCTTCAGCCTTGAGGAACACGTAATGATTTTTCATTCAGCTAGGCTTAATTATTTGTTTGATCTGGCAATACCTCCTGCCATACCTCAGAGATATGAATCACACCTCTAGGTATGTCCCCACAAAACGGTCAGCTCAGCATGGCAGTGGGTCTGTTATCACTTGCGACGCACTACGTAAATGGTGGCACCATTCTCTGCAAGTGGCCAAATGAGCAAGAGCAGAACATATTAAAACTTCCAAGCGAAGAAGCTTCAGAAACTAATCTCCCACATCAGTCAGAAGTGTTTCTTTTCTCTCTTCTTAAAAACGGAAAAACTGCCAGCAGCACTTCCCTCCTCCCCCCTATCTACGTAGTAGCCACAGGCTACCATAAGAGATGAATACACTGGCACCAATGAGCCAAAGATTTGATTCAATATTTATCTAAGTATGTGTGGATCATGAAACTACAGAATCTGTTGCCAGAAGCGAAGGACCATAGCTAATTATTGTCTCTCTCTACTGAAACAACCTTCATGAAATAGTGTTATAAAGTTTCTTTGAAGCTGGGTATCAAAACATTCTTTCATAACTTTTTTTTTTTTTGCAAGTATACTTGTCTTTAAAAGTTAGAAATGCTACATAAAAATTGACCAAGTCATTTGAATGATTATTGAGAATTCTGGTTTTTAATAGACACATCTACCTATTGATGTGAGTAATTTTGGTTCCCTACATAAGTATCAAAATTAACTACTTCAAATGAAAATCATGCCTTCAGAACTAAGAGTATTAAACTACGAATGCCAGGTAATCATTAATTTAAGATGTTTCTCAATTTACCATAAAATAAGTGTTGCTCTGATTTATATAAGCATCCCAGCCTAATTAAGGGAAAACAGAGGACTGCAGAGCTATTGGGATGCCCTGTAAGGGGGAACTCTCAAGCATGTCCGAAACTTGATGAAATTTTCATCTCATTGGAATTAAATGCACAATTCTCCTGACATCAATAAAATCAAGATTTCTTCTGATACCGAACGCTGGTGTAGGAACACTCACACTGTACCCGAGCACAACTGGCATGAATACTTACAGAGGCAAGGCATAATTTTTAATTCCCGTATCAGAACAGTGAGGTTCTGTAATTGTCCCCAGCTGGAGCAATAGGAACAAAAGACTTAACGCTTCTAAAATGGAGCTCAGTCTGTTTCAGGAAAGATCACAGGACATAGCTGTGACGGTGATGGACTGTCTTGATGACCTGGGAGGTCCCTGAGAGCCGTACAATGCCTGCACTGTAGTAATTCAGGTAACACATTTGGAAGTTCACAAGTAACTGCCACAGGCTGGTACAAACATTACACTTCTATCGCACAAATAGCACGGGATGATGTTTACTTTCTCCCTGGAGCTACCATTTTTCCCAAGGCCAGCCCCAGTTTGTAGGTGCACCATGAAGAGCTGCATTGCAGCACGCCCCGTGATTTAAACAATCACCAACAGCCTTCAGCGCTCAGATTCTGTCACACAGATCAGCTCTGTTTCCACTCTGCCACTTTGCACTGTGACAGTGGCTGTTTACGGACCACCTGGTGACCGTTTTAGCTTCCTGATTTATCAAAAATTTCTTAGGCAAGCTGAAAAGTAAACACACAAAATGAGTGCCATTGGATCGGTGGAATCAATTTGAAAAGACCAAACCAATCTGGCCTTAGATGTTTCCTTCTCTCCACTAAATACATCTCTTTTAATACTAAACTTCAAAGCTCAGATGTACTTTAGAAGAGACACCAAATAGGTTAGAGCCTGTTTCAAGTTTGCCACAGCACTTGGGAGAGTTAAGGACAAGAAAAAGTAGGGCTCTTCTAATGTTTCTGTTCTGCATCATCCCTCTCCTTCATCCTGCAAAAAAGAATGACAACACATCTTTTGATGTTTTGAATTCTTCATGGCTTTTTATAGCAATGTAACACCGGAGCAACTTCCTTAAATTTTTGATTTATCGTAAAAACCAAAAGTGTTTGGTACAAGAAATGTCAATAAAACCTTTAGCTTTTCACTGGCAGTTTCAAACTCCAAATTAACATGGAGATAATGGTAAAGTGACTGTATTTTCAGCTCCTGCTTTAAGTCACAGCAACAAGGAACACGAGAATTATTCCTGGACTTTTTTTTCTTTTTAAAAGATAAAATTACAGCAAAACATCTGGTTATTGTAGCCGGAAAAAGCTGCAGCTGAAAACACGGGGAGAATACAGATCCTTCATTTACACTACTGGAGAGCTTGAGACACAGGAGCAAAACCATGTACTGAGAACAGAAGGAACAATACAAGTGCATGAAAGCACATTAAGAAGTTTTCCTGCTGGGACCAATACAATAGAACCTCTCTTACCTTTCTCAAAATAAAATCACTTTAAAATACTTTCAGGAAAAGAACAAAGGATCTAACCAACAGAATCAGTAATCTAAGTTTATTTAACGTTTGGAGTAAAACCAAGTCTAGACCGATACGAAGAGCAAATCTGCCATTGCTCTTCCAAGATTAGCAACTAGTGGTGCATTTATTTCGTATGTCAACTTATATTGATGTCTAAGTATCTTGACGTGATTAGATATATTAATACAAAGATCAAGAAAGAAAAGAAAGCAAAAAAAAGAAGCTACCATATAGTCCTGTACATTTGTCAAAACGCAGCTGTTAATACACACGACATCATATAAGTTAGTGCAGAACTATCGCTATCTGTGTTCTGCTTTACCAGTTACACTTTTCACTTAACAAAAGAAATCCTGATTAGGAGATAAGGTTGGAATGAGTTAAAAGAAGGATAAATGCAAGGACAGTAGCAGAAATATCTGCCTCAGCCGAAGTTAAAAGGTAGCATACAGAAATACATAATCGAAGGTGACTCTTGAGAGGATGCTAACCTATTACAGGACTCTATAAATGCTAGGGAACATAGCCTTTCCTACTGCTAAGTAAGTTATCAATGTAACATTCATAACAGTCATCTATAAAAGGAGTTGTTCAAGGGGTTGCAAGAATAAACTGTGCTGATTCCTTTCCGTCAGTCAGTTACTGACACGCTGCTTGATCTGTTGCCTTCCCTGAAAGATAAACAAAAAGTGATTTGACGTGAAGGCACTTGTACACAGCACCTGGGTCAGAACCAAGGTAAGCAGTATAGACAACAAAGCTACCATGGAATTTCATGAACACAGTTTCTAGAAGAAAAGCTGCCATTTTCACCAGACTTTGTAGATACTAATTTTTGTAAATCTAACCAATTTTTTAATGTCACTTAGATATTGTTTATGGCAATATGTATTCAGGGGAAAAAAAACAACATTACTCATCTGAAGTATGTAAATGATCCCACTATTACAATCCGTAAAGACATGTTTAAGTGCCAGAAATTAAAGCACAAATACCATATAAAACATTATTCTGACCTTCAGAAGCTTGAAACTAGGACAAGTTTTCCTGTAAAAACTCCATTTCCACTCACGCCTCTAAAAAACCCCAGTCTTTTCTTTCCATGTCCCCAAACTGTCTTTCCATTCGAGCTCAAGACATTCCATACATGCACTACACAATCAATTGATTTATCTTGCATTACTCAGGTTTTTTTCCCAGCACACTACTCAGCAACCCACTTCTAGGACTTGGGCCCATATTCCAAACTATGAAGCCACAGCAAGCAGATCATGAGTATTCGTTTAAGGTAAACAGTCAGAAAATTGCTTTTTTTGTCTCTCTTCAAATACATAAATATGTACATAAAATATATCAGGTAGATCAAACTTTGGATGTGAAGAAACAGCTTCACTATTGTCCTTTTAAAATAGGTGAAGGTAAGAGAAATACCTCGCCTGGAAGCTAAACATAGCGTGTGTCATTTCCATCCTCCTTTCAGATTCCGCTGTTATTCCCCTGGAACAGAGCGACCTTCTTGGCTTTGCTTATATAAGCGGTAACAGATTTCTGAGCTGAAATTTTTCATTTAACACAAGTAATTTTATGCTAGGCCGGTCTCCCCGCTCTCATTTTTACATTCCAGCTTTCACACACGGATCTCCCGTGCCAGAAGGAAGGCAGAGGGAAGAAGGCGCTGCTACCCAGCCACAGGAGCTGCAGACGCCCGTCACACCACGTTCTGAAGACACACCAAATCCTGGACAGATGGCTTCGGAATACACGAATAAATCCCGGGGGCCGCAGGCAGAGGACACGTGCTCTTAGGGCAGTAACACCAAACCGGTGTGAAGGGCCGGCCGCCTGCCCGGGTTTTTGCCCCTGACCGGTGTAGGCACATTTACCTGTTGTCTTTTTTCACAGCCAGTGTCCACCATGGGAACAGGCAGGAGACGCTTCTTCAACCGCTGTCCTACATTCACCTTCTTCCTTTGAGGGCTCAGTCCCAGTTTCTAACAGACTTCCACTCAAATTTAAAGGAAAGTCACAGTCCTCACGCATCTGTTGTCTCCTGGTACGCACACCGAGTTTCTACGACATTGAACAGGAACATCACGCAGGTGATAACAGCAGTTATTCCTAAGTGACTTTCCACGTACTTGGAGTTACACCAGCACAGCTACAGACGGTGCAAACAAAACAAACGCTGATGTCACTGAAGCCAATGCTTTAGTCCTGCGACTGCTTAAATTAAGAGGCCAAAAGACAGGAGAAAAATGTGGTACCTGGATGGAACAGGAGAAGTACCAAAAAAAGGAGGGGGTGAAGAAAAAAGAAGGCTGTAGCTTATCTAACAGCCTAGCATTAAACAACGTCCTCCAACTGCTTTGAGTTCAGGCCTTCAGGATCCTTATTTTCCTTTTAAGAAATTTTACAATGAAAGAACACACCCTCCTTCCGAGCGTGCTCCAACAATTGAAACCAACGTGTACAGCACATAAAACCTGTGTGCAAGCAGTGAGACCTCACAAGTGCCATCTGCGCTTTTTTGTTCTTTTAATTAGATCACCAACAGTGTCAATATTATTGAGATCGCATCTCGTGCTTTCACAAGGTCAAAGATAAATGAATCCAGACACAATCTAAAGAACCGGTGTTCAACCTTTCAATCCCGAAGGAAAACATCCACAAAACCTTTTCTATACGGGGAGATTCTGCCACACATCATTAAACACCATTAGAAACGGTTTCCTGTGATGTATGGAAAATCTCAGCCAAAAGTTCAGAAGAAAAGGTACTTCCATGGTCTTTAGGAAAATGAGCAAATACTACACATTGTGCAAAAGGAAAAGACTTTATTTATTTTAATACCGTATTTGATTCGAAAATTTCAAGCACTTCAGATCAGAAAGCCAAACTGAACATTGCTTTCCTAAATGCATCTATATTCAGCCTGGAAGCCATTAATTCTTGAGGGAAACCAGAAATGGCTTTTACGACCTAGTTGCTGCTGATAGCCTTTTCAGCTGCCAAGCCTTGCTTGGGCTTCGAGTAATCCCAAGGTCTCCTGTTCTCCGTATACCCATAGAGCTTCCGCAGTGCCACGCGGGCAGCTTCCTCCTCTGCAGCAAGCAGCGTTTCACCAGGACCTTCAGCTATGATCTTCTTATCGCTTGGGAAAAAAATAACAACATTATTTTCATCATCATTAAATCCTGATCACAACTGTGTATCATGAATAAACGCTATTCAATTATTTTTTTTTCTCCAATGCCTGTGAATACTGAAGGTAAATATCTATATATACCCAAATGTAAACATTTCCCTGGGGCTTTTCGGCAGAGGTAAGTGAGGGTATATTCAACAGCAGAAACTCAAATCAGAAATGCTCCCATTTACCGTTCATTTACATTCCTAACAGATCACTGATTCTTTACAGCGTTCAATTTGTTAGCCCTGTTAAAAATACGCCAGTTTGTTATTCTGGTTAGCTTAACCAAAGAGGTGAAATGCTTCTGTCTTTTCTTCTCCCCTGGTAAGAAAGCATTTTAAAAATTCTTCAAAAGGATTCACAGAGAA
Source organism: Psophia crepitans (assembly GCA_013399095.1). Lineage (NCBI taxonomy): Eukaryota > Metazoa > Chordata > Aves > Gruiformes > Psophiidae > Psophia > Psophia crepitans. The sequence goes on along the minus strand of VWZZ01001633.1, from coordinate 1,830,066 downwards.
GTTATGAAGTATGTTATGAATTGTGCACACAGCTCTGTTCAATCAACATCTATGGGCACTAAACAGGAACGGCTCCTGAAAGAACACCTTCTTCTGGAACATTCCAGAAGAAAAATAATCCAAGTTCCTCTCTCAGACAGATCTTAGAAGGCACATAAAGCAAAGCATGATAAATCAGAATGAGCTATGGTAATCTTCCCAGGCGTTTATCTCATTTAGCAAAGCAACAATGTGGGTTTTGGTGGAAGAAGGTCCCGTCCTGCTCCAGAGGAGCAATGTTGCCCTTGGGCAAGAGACCAGGACAGGCACTGACTACACCTGAGACAAGCGCACCAGGGACAACCAGCACTTCCTGAGTCTTATCCGGACTACTCTGGCAGACACTCCTGTGGCCTAGTTTACAGTGCCTGTGATTTGAAAAGCTTCCCCGGAATACAAAGTAAGCCTCTCTTCAAGCCTCCCTCCCTTGATGTCTCCCTAAACCCTGGGCACAGCTGTGGTCCCTCCAAAGCCATTTGCTTTGGCTACTTGGAAAGTTCCTATGTCAGGTCACCCAGAACATCCACCCAGACCCTTCCGTGCACCCAGTCTAGACTTGGAAGCCCTTTAGTCAGGGACTGTCATTTCATGCATCGTTACAGCGAGCTATTGCCAGGACTTAACTGGCTGATTTTATAGGCAAGTCACCGTAAGGTTCCTTTTCTGTAATAACTGCAGCAATGGCACTTGCCAAAGTGGCACTTCTGAGGTCTCACGAGCACGAGTAGAGAAGTAAAAGATCATCTTCCCTCCTCCCCAGCTTCAATGCATGTCACTTTAGTGTAACATTGTACTAACCAGTACAAGCCAACGAAGTACAGCGGCAGAACCGTGCTGACTCCCAGCTGCCGGGTAATTCTTGGTTCTGGAGCGGAGATATTCCTCTTGGTCAGTTCTTCCACTAGTAAGCCCATAGGATTTACAACTTCCCAGATCTCAAACAGGTCTTTTCCAATCAGCTGGGGAATAAAAAAGTCCTAAACAAAAACATTTAGAAGTCACAATCAATTGGAAAGGGAACGAAGGCTCTAGCTCCTCACAGAAATACAATGTGAACAGGCATTAACACAGCTGACAGCAAATCGCTGAAACGAATGATGAAAGCCCCTCAGCGCTCCACTGCGGCCACGCGCAGCTAACCCGCGCGCCTTCGCTCGGCAGCTCTGGTTCCCATTTACCCCTGACAGGGTGCGCACCCGGGGCAAGGTCAGCAGCCCAGACGTGAAGAAGGAACAGCCAGCCTGAGAGAGGGGTTATAACGACGCTGACGCACAGCTCCGAGCACGAGGAAAGCAACTCCCTGCTGCTCATAAAAAATCCAGCCAAGAAGCTGCACATTACAAGGGTTCTGCAAAGGGGTCAAAGGGAACCCGGGGGATTTTCACCCGTTCTGATCGCTCTCTTGCCTGTTCACTGCTGCTTCCTCTCACAGGCACCTCTCAATGGCCTCGGGTCAGAAATAAGATTATAGCAAACATTGCCCTACTGAAAAACTAGAAATAAGTGAAATGGGTGGCCGAAAGCACAGTAGCTGCTACAGCTACTTTGTTACGCTGCATTTTAATTGAACGTTTTTGTACGAGCTCTCTCTAGGTGCCCCCATTCCTACGTGCAAAACCTACGAACTCAGCCCCTGCCTTCAGTAACCGTTCTGAAAAGCAGAGGCACAGGTGACCTGACGTGGGATAACCTCATTACCTGACACCTTGTGTAATGCACAGAATACAACGCTTTCCCTTAGCAAAACTGTCAGCAAACATTAAACCACCACCACTAGGAACCAGAAGTATCTGATTTTATCTACCTGACCAGTCTGTGCCTAAGGAAAAAAGCCCCAAACAACGAAGCCAACCCCCCCAGACCAGCCAACCTCCCTGTTAACCCGGGTTGTTACGGGTGCCGCACCACTTCTGCCAGCCGCTCTGGATCTCTGCCATCGAGGTACAAGACAGCATTTCATTTTTTGCCTTTTTCCCCTGCAACTTCTGACGGAGACCCTTAGATCCTACTGCCATCAGTGCAAAGATGTATCGTAAGTAAAGACTCACCCTGACAAAGACCCCTGTTTTCTCGGGCCCGCTGCTCTCCAGCAAGGCTCCTATCACAGCAAAGAACGTCCTCTGCAGCACATCTGGCGGGACGGGAAAGTCTCTGCAAAGCGTCAGGTCCTGTACAGACAGGTTTTGAGCCACGTAAGAAACAAGTTCCTGACCGGTAAGGAAATCAACCAGCGCTCCTACCCCCTTCGCAGGTAAATCTGGGTAGGCACCTTCGAAGCACTGCGTCAGGAAAGAACGTGAAAAGGACAGCCCTTGCTCAGCAAGTTTACTGTTGTCTTGCAGATTAAGAGCAACCGTTTCTTTCTCCAGCCCGAGGTCTCGGCGCCTGGCCTCTTCACTCTCGATGTAACAGGAATTAACGAACGCAGTCTTGAGAAGGTTCAAAGAAAACTCTTCGTGTAGCCGGTGGCTAAAAGCTTGGATCTCTGCGTGGTAATCCCAGCCGGGCTTCTCTGACCTGCAGGCGCGGAAAAAGGAACGAACTCAGAGACGGAGCACGGAGCTGTCCGTACCGCAAGCACCGCGCCGCCCCGGTGGCGGAAGGGGAAGGAAAAGGGACCCGCTCGCGAAGATCGCGCAGTCACGGGACCGCCGGAGCGGGACGGGACCCGTGAGGCCCACGGA
>VWZZ01001633.1:1751095-1826688 GCA_013399095.1 Psophia crepitans | reverse complement strand
CCAGGGCCGGCGGGCCCTCGGAGGGGCCGCGGGGGAGCCGCCAGCAGAGCGGCCTCTCGGTTCCGAGCTCGCAGCGAGCCTCAGGGCAGCGGCGCCCGCGGAAGGCGCTCAAAGCCGCAGCTGCCGGGCGGGAGGTCTGAGCGGGGAGGCCCGCCCGGCCCGGGGGTCAGCCAGGATCCCGCCGTGCCGCACAGCGACGGGGGGAACGGCTCGGTGTGTCCCCCCGCCCCCGCGCGCAGTTGGAGGTGGTTTTAAAACCAACTCTTCATGTGTCACTCGGGGTTCGGTTCAACTTGCAAGGCAAAACCTGTTCCCATAAAAGAGACTCTATTTTCTGCAGCCCTTTGTGTGAGGTGCCGCACGGCACGCGTTACCGCAAGGGTCACGGTATGAAACGAGCTGGCCCTTCCCTTCACACTGGCATTCCCTAAAAGGCACCCGCCTGAACGTTCCTGGTAAGGAACTGGGCGCAGCGACCGCCCGAGCAGGCGCTGGGGTCACGCACCACACGAGGAACGAAGCCGGACAACAGCCTCGCAGCAGCCGACGCAGACCTGGGCCAGGGCGCAGGCGCTGCAGCCTGTGCGGCGCTGCAGAAGCCACGGGGCGCCGGGCATGAGGCCCGCTCAGCTTGACAGCATGTGAAATGTGTGAGAGCGGCATTCCCTGGCCAGGCACTGGCAGCGTACCCATCAGTGTCTGTGGGGCCTCTCATGGCGGTGCTCCCTGAGCAGCCCGTCCTTACCTGGACTGCCCAGGAGTGCCAGTGAGCCCGGCTGGCGGGGCGCTGGGCACAGAGCAGCCCCCCGGGTACTGTTCCGTGGCCTCTGCTGCCGCAGGGTGAGCTGAGGACATCACCGACTGGCCCCACGTCCTCTTCTGCAGTTGCTGGGGACCATCGTGTTTTCACCAGTCTGTAACTTCCAGCGCCCAGAAAGGGTCCTGCACAGTGTCTCTGTGTGGCTGTTCTGGGATAGGTCCCTGCTGAAGCGCTGTGGCTGTTGCTGCACCACCTCCCACGCACTGCTGCGCGTTGTTCCGTACACCCCCAGGAAAGGGGTCGTGGCTGCTGCGGCACAGCACATGCGGGGAAGTGGCGGCTGCAGCTGCGCAGGGGCAGGAAGCCACTAACACACGGGGCGGCTGAGGTGTCCCCAGCAGCACCGTGTGCTGCTCAGCGCTCCCTCACACCAAAACGCAGCAGAGCTGGGGCTGAACCCGGGCACGCACCCGAGCTGCGCACGGTACGTGGCGCACCGGGCTGGTTTCCCAGACCTGCGCACTCATCCCAGGCACCCAGAACCATCCCACAGCGTGCAGGGGAGCGGGTGCCCACCTGCTGCTTTTGCGTTGTTCTGTCCACCACTACTTCACAGGCGGTTTAGATGAGCCCTCAAATAAATTTGCTTAACATAATATTGGTATTTTTTTTTAGTTTTTGAGAGTTTTATTAAATATACTACATCCGTATCTTGTACGCCATATTCTTTTGATCGCTCACAGACTGGCTTGCTTAAAAATCTATCTTACAGAAAAACATCTGCAAAATTAAAGCTAAAAAAAATATGTATTACACACCTCTGGACAATCTGCATGTTAGCAAAGAACACCCTTTATTATTTGACCTGAACATGTGCTTAAACAAGGGCCACACTCATGAAACAGGACACACGTCTTGAATATGGCACACCTCGAGCTACTCAGACTAAAGGAAAACTAGTGCAATCACGTTTAATTGCATCTAACAACAGAACAATAAAAGCTACTTTTTATTCCTTTGTTTTTATATTTTTTCCAAACCCGTTGCACTTGCTCTCTCCCCACCACAACAAAACAGCCAGTGGTTACGTCTGTAGATCACTGTCCTTACACTGCATGAAGCAAACTTCGTATCGGCTGATCCATATTTACATCGAAGCATGCAAAGGAGGATGCTGCAAGTGTTTGCAACACAGATCTATTAAATACATTGGAACTGAACGGCAAGGTGTCCCTTTAACACTGCAATTCTAGAGCCTTTATCTGCGGTGGACGTTTCCAGTGTATGAATTATAAAACAGCATACAATTCAGAAACAGAAACAAAGAATTCTGCAAATTGTTTTTTCAACTATTAAATCTTTCCAAGAGCAGCGTCTAGCGCCGAAACCAGAGCCAGCTGTTGAGTAGCCAGAAAGCTACGGTGATTGAATACATGATCATTTCCCTTTTAGCGCGCTCTTTGTTTTCCTCTTCCAGAAGTTGCAGACGGCGATTAAGTTTGATTATCTAAAAACAAATAAAGGTTTTTAGTACTTCATTAAAGGTTGACAGACTTTCTAGAAGCTTCTGAGCAGTGATGTAAAATCAGTGCCTCAGACAGATGGATTTTAAACACTTGATAATTTAACTTCCTACCTTCATTCACCAGCGATCAGGCCTCACTGTCCCTAGCAACTAGGAACAAATGGAGCTGGACCCTGCAGACTCCCAGAACGACCCAGGACACACGAGGGCAGGCCAGCAGCGCTACCGAGATCTGTGTCCGAATCTGCTATGGATGCCTTCGCAGCCATACAGAAAACCTGCTCCCCCATTTTACCCCTACTGCTTTTTCTTACTGTTACCAACTACTATGCTTTACGTACCTGCCGTCTTAAGGAAGCAGCATCTACAACTGTCATGTCATCTGGTGTTCCCTCAAGCGTAGAATCCAAGTTGGAAAGACCGTATCTATCAAATAAGGGAGATAGCTGTCTCATTCACACAAAGATTAGCAAGTACTGTGTTTTATCAACATTCCAGTAGATGTATTTTTGGTCATGACAGAGAATTGTAAAACTTTTTTCCCAGCTTTTAGGAGTTGTCTATTTCAATAGGTTCCTAACAGAATAAAGTGAAAACACATATGTAAGTGGGTAACTGCTTGACCAAATCTGCGTTTATTGCTCTCCACATTTAAATGTTTTTGAAGATTCTGCACTCAGACAGACTTCTTGCCATCATTTGGTCTCTTAAAAGACTGTTTCTGGTTATTTAACTGATTAAGGAAACCTGAAAATTGCCTGAGCTAAAGTTGCAAGAGACCTGCAAAAGATTAGAAAGAACCAAATGAAGACTTGGAAAGAATTGGGTGCCTTATGCTCGGTATCTGCTTAATTACCCCAAGCGGACACCTGCTGAGACTCATGATCTCAGTCACATCAATTTAGTATTTCAGGCAAAGACAGAGAACCTCACAAATAAAGAGCCTAGTGCAGAGTCTCTGCTTGCTGAACTTTGCATGCATTAAAAAGTTTGTTCCCAGAGCACCTGTTTTCTTAACGTAGCAATTCAGAGGAAGCATTATTCTAACTCCAGGGCAAGTTAATTACATACGGCACATTTATTATCGGTTGGGCAGCAGCAGAAAGTCTACATAAAGTATGTGTTTTGATCATCCAAATGCTACCTCTTGACCAGATTTTATCCCAACAACTAACAGGTAAAAGTAGTTCCTGATGCTGCACCTACCCCTGCGTTTCTCAGTTCCCATCTTAAAACTTCAATTTCCAATATTAGCTCCCCTTGACCAGCTTTCTCATGAGGACATAGGAACAACTGCTGCAAACAGCTTTGGAAATTGAACAAAGTAACGTCAAGGCTACCAAATTCACAACAAAATACACCTAAAAGAATGTTTAGCATTTAATGACAGTCAATGAATGCGAGTAGAATTCGTGAAGCTCGCAGAATGCACTGAAGTGCAGATACTACTTTTGCACGTTCTGTCAACGCTTTCAGCGGATGTCTATAGAGTGCCCTCAGCTCGGGCAAGATCCCTCCTACCCCAACAAATAGCTTGCAAAAGTTTCCCTGGATCATTGTTCGTTAATGTATTGTTTCTGAATAAGAATGGCTGTTTCTCGATGAGAGTTGCATTAGTCTGGACTTACGAGAACAATGAGGTCCTTGAGCAACACTGTATAAAAGATAGGAAGTTAATGATTTCATCTTTTTCTTTGGGTTGGAATGTGTTCAGGGAGAGGGAAACCTTCTCCAGGTGAGATCAGGATAAAACCAGCATTTTGTAAGGAAATAGTCAAATAAGCAATTGTTGGTCAACAGTCAAAGCTGTTTTAAAAACACGGTATGGGACAAAGAAAAAAGTTTTGGCAACGCCTTTGGTTACAGTTTGTCCCTCACCATCTCCGAGGAAAAGCAGAGAGGCTCGTCACTTCCGTGAGATGGGCACACCTCCCTCCCGGGTCACATGAACTTAATATAAAGTCACAGTATATCACTGCTGCTCCACCAACTTCCAGACCATTCCAGGTATAAAATCAAGTAAGAAATCCCTTGAGATAATCTCTTGCGCCATTACCAAAAAACTGAATTCCTGAGTTAGAGAAGAATCACCTGCTTGAATCCAGTGTCTACTTAAGCACAAGTGTAATCTCCATTTTGATGAACACACAGAAGTGTGATGGCAAACAGGAACAACAGATGTGGAAGGAACTATTTTTTGTCCTTCATCCTGACCGTGAGATTACATGCCAATCTTATACCCAGTTCCACCAAAATGACAAGGGCAGTGAAAAGGCATCCAGCTACAACTAACAATCTTAGTTACTGAGAACACCTGGAAAAAATAAGGTCATGTGAGGCCAAATTTCCTAGGAATAAAAATATGAAACTCACTACTAAATAGAAAATACTTGCAGTATATTGCTAAGGTAATGTAAAAGCCTCCCCTCACACATTACTTTGAGGCCAAAGTCTGCAGCACGTTGCATCTACTGGACAAGCAAGGTCTTTGTGGGCGACTTGGATGGGTAAGGAATAAAGGCCTGAAATATCTCAAGAGTTGAAAGGGAGGATAGCAATGAGCATTGCTTTAAAATAAGGACACTAGAAATAGTGAAACAGAAGCCTGAATTTTAGAATCTAAATTAGTGGATCATGACTAACAAGAAAATACTCGTTACCTGGTGCTGTCATGATGAGGGTTAGAGGAAGTGGTAGCAGCTGACCCACCACGTAACACTGGCCTACAGCAGGGGTTTGTAGATAGAAAGCACAAGACAGAAACAGGAAACGACAAACAGAGATAAGAGGTAAAACACACAGAACAAAGGAACATCAAAATACTTCCACTTATGTTGTATAATGTTTTGATATATCTGTTTATTTTGTTGTAAATTGCACTTTCATATTTCTCATATACAAATTTAGTAACACTGGATGTTTATGCAGCTAAGACATGTAGGCAAATTTTTGATGATGTAGCTTCATTTATGGAAGACAAACTGGTAGAACAGAGATTTGGGCAGAGGCTATCAGCCTTATAAAATAACCATAGGAAACGTCAGTTTTAAAAAAAATTCCCCCCCAAACCAAAACCCTACCCAACAACAATGGAAAAAAAAATAATGTATCTACACATACTTATAAAAGCCTTTTTAATCATCCTCTCCTCCCTCTAGGGAAAGGGGAGATTTGTCTTCTCTTTATTCATCTATGCTAGATGTAATCCAGAAAACCTGGGCTAGTAGCCTAAAGACCATATATAGTCTGAAGAGATGTAGATCTCTCCAGGAATTAATGACTAAAAGCTTCAAGTAGATAGTATGAACCGTCTTACAAGTGTTGCTCTTTAAATTTCTTTTTCTTTTCTCTCTAGACAGAGAGCAAGAAAAGGCAGAGCTTTTAAAGTTGTTGCAACTATATAATACACACTAACTTTACAATAAGAAGTTACTGTGTCCCAATGTTCAGAAGGCTGAGTACCAGCAGTACCTGCGGGCAAAGCCGGTACCATGTGTTTTTGGTCCCTCTGGTAGTGAGGCTTTAGTGCTTCCCATCTATGATGTGCAAACTGTTCAAGAGCCTGAAACTTTTTTTTTCAGTTTCTTCCATTTCCCCAATGCCAACAGGAGGTACTTGTACCATGCATTTAACCCACGTATCCTGCAGGCTATAAAATTATAGACAAAGAGAATCTAGGTATGAAGACCTTTTAGGAGGCAGAGGCTTAGCGCTGAAGTGGCTGCGAGAATGCTGTGGCCTGGCCTGAAAACAAGCAAGAACTGTTCAAAAATATCACAACCACTAGTGTAATTTGAAATGATCAGGATCTAGGAGCCTTAGCAAACTCTGCTACTCAATACAATACTTACTGGAACTAGGTCCTACTCCAGTCAGCACCGTAAGTGCATACCATGATGTTTCTCCACCTAGCACGTAAGATAAGCCAGCCTGATGTGTTTTACAAAAGAGAAACCCCCATTCCCAATAAATACAATAAAAGAATATTCTTGCCTAAATGTATGAGGTCTTGCAGAAAGTTATCAAAAAAGTATTCCTATTTTTTTAATCAGAGAAATAATTCAACTAGTCAAAAATCTCATCTGACAGATGCTAGGACTGAATACTTTGGGAAAGCATAACAGATTCAGCAAACAGCAGCTATGGAGCAGTTGCAGAATTTCTCTGCAAACGCAAAAGTCACCTGTAATTCATTGGCAGATCTGTAAATGCCAGCTTGTCAGTATCCAGCAGGCATCTCTCACAGGACATGGCCACAGGGATTTTGTGTACTGAGAATGATAGGTCTCAAATGCTCTCTAAACTCTTGGCCTCTGTGGTATTTTGTGGCAAAGAGTTTTACAGCTGTTGCAGAACTAATCAGTATAACTAATCCACTAACTAATCCACACCACCCTTCCCAAGGAAAGCCACAGGCTTGGAGGTAGCTGAGAGCTACAGCAAGGAACACAACCAGAGCCCTCTGGGATCTGCACAAATCAGGGACTTAAGCCAAAGTAAAGAGAAGTCTTTAATCCCACTTCCCAACACAGCCAGGCTGTTAAGAAGCTGCACCTGATTTCTTCCTTCTCTTTGCAGTTCATACTTTCTTTCTTTACAGGTAGATCGGAGTATTCCCCTGCCTCTCCCACACTTTTAACTTGCTTGGTTTACACCACCACCAAAGTCATTATACAGATCACAGTGGCCTCATAACCGAGATCACCTTACCACAAAATCAAACGCAAGTTTTTTGGTAAATCCAGAATGTACAGATAAGATAGTCAAGCTATTAAACACATGGCCTTTTAAAAAACTGACCAAAAGTACATTAAAATTTTGAATTTTCTGGCTACTTCTGTCAATTCTATCCTAAACATTAACACATGAGCAGAAGCAGCCATAACCCCGAGGCTGTGTACACTCAATACTTAACTATTTCACTGCAAATACAGCGGCAGCCTGAACCATGAAGGGAATGCACAGTAATTCCATTTAATAACAGAGGGAGAACAGGCAATAAGGCAATGACCACATGAATCTGGTCTGTCTTCCTCTGCTTAAAGCAGAGCATGTAATGGAAATACCACAGTAACGATGCAATTATAAACACACGGTCTGGGAGGAAAACAAGGTGTGGACAATCTGTGTACCTGGATCCAGCTTCCATATTTTCTGTGCATGCAGGCAGGGACTTAGGGCAGCACATTCTCTTTGTTCAGCAGAGGCAGGAGCTATGTTCACCTCTCACTCTACTTTCAAACACCTCTGGAAATCTCAGAAAGGCTGTAAGAATGGGCACTAGGACTTTATGGATGTGTTCTGGATGTGACCTGGGTAAGAAGCTTAGCTTCTCAAGTACAGAAGGGATTGGTGCATTGGGAGAATCAGTGACTGGATGAAACTGCTCTCTGTGCTTGTCCCTCTGCTATACTACCCCAATCCAAAGTCCTGTGCAGCTCTCTTCAATGGTTTTAACTCACACCCTATTTTATTTCTACCAGGAAAAATATCATTACCTTGCTCAATATAAAAAGTGATCTCATAACACCTCAAGATATGATTATATGGGTGAAGTTTTACATTTAACGATACTGGCTTTTTAGAAAGGGCTATCCTGGAAAAAAACAAGGTGATGTAAGGATCTTGAAGACAGAAAATCGTAATAGGTTTCCACACTTTTCTCTCCTAAACAAAAAGATATCGACCCAAGACATGAAGAATAGTTCAGATAATGTGTAGATTTCAATACAACTCTATTCAGATATGAAATTGCCTTTTTTCCCCTGCATTTAAGGCATCACTAAAATCTCCTTAAATGCAAGGGGGTTTTGTTTGTTTTAGGTGGGTTTTTTGTTGCCTAGAGCATAAAAGATCAGTCTTTAGAAGACACTAAGTATTGGCCCTACAGTCATTTGACAGAAATTGAAATAGAAAAATGCTTAGAACTAGAAAACAAAACTGACCTATTGTCCTTGTCCAAGCTGAAGGAAATGCAAGAGTAAACAGACAGTGTGAACAGTGATCGTTAAACTGTTGCCCATTTAAATAACCTATTATGCGAGCAGTGCTGGCTAAACTAGGCATAATGCATTACCTGCAGCAGTACAATCAGCACCTACCGTCAGCAGCTTTAGTAGATTGGAAAATATTTTGAAAAAAAATGAGCAAGCTATGAAACAAGGTTAAAATATTTCCAGTAAGTAACACATAGTCAGATCTTGTTCATTTTAAAAGATCTCTTCTAGTATTAAGCATAAAATGTTAAAATAGATAAGATTTTGAGACAGAAAGCATATTACACAGAGCAAAAGAACAGAGTGCAGGTTTGGTGCAATTTAAAATGAACAATATTTTGCAACCATGCAAGTGGATCATCCAAATTTCACATTCCTACGCCAGCTGTAATGGTGGGTATCTAAACACCCAACTACCAAGAATACACTTTCACCTTATTGAAAGTTCGGTATTTTGGCACCTATTTGTTCATAGGTGACTAGAAACAGGTTTCCCATTTCTTCTAGGAACATTAGTAATACCACCGCAAAAATTAACCTAAACCAGGAAGAATAATGCAGCTTTTGAAGTATTCAGAACTCCAGAAATTTTCTGATAACTGAACTAAGCTGAAAGTGTATGGATGGATACACATATGCTCTCCAGAACTGAGGAAAACACGGGCAAGAACATGCTTAATGGAAGCCAGAATAAAACCTGTTAGCTTCACTGCAGACTGGGGAAAAGGCTGGAATTTCAGTCTGTATTTTGAACAGGGACTTCAGCACAATATCCATAAGTGCGGACAGTAGAATTCCTCCTTATCCAAGAGCTTTAATTTTGTAAACCAAAACAAACTTGTCAATATTAAAAATTAAGACGGAATTACAAGGAAAAAAAAAGGTACTTCTGTCCAACCTGTTGACAGGCACCAAACTTTTAACAGCTATAGCCTGAAAAATTCATGGTTAGGGTTAAGCCCCCAACTCACAGAATTTCAATGGAAACTATGCAGTTTTTTAAAACTTATTTTTCAAGTCCCAGGTTAACAACATAAAGGTCAGAAAGACTGGAGTTCTATACAATTCAGTAATGTTAATGTGAGCACTTATATACTGTCAGATCAGCAAACACGGTGAGCTACAGGAGGTGCCAGTTTGGAAAGTGACTGCAAACACACAGATATTCACAATAAGATTGGCTTGATAGTCACATTTTTTTACCAACGCAACTAGAAAACAAATCAGTTAACTTCACACTATGAAATATCGAGTGCCGCTGGCTTATTACCAACCAGAGGCATATGGCAAATTGCAAAGAACTTCCTAACGCTGGCCATGCTGAAGGGCTGGAGGAGGAATGAGCAGTTCCTCCCAACGTTCTTGCCAGTTATCGCCTCTAATTGGACCTCTTGGCAAGCCCTAGAGGTCTTGGCTAGCCCTACATTAGAGACTAACTGTGTGCAATTTTTACCTGAACCTCCATGGTAGTGTACTATCAAAATTAAAATTGCTTTTGTTAAATTAACCCTGTTGTTATTAGTCTTTACAAATGTTTCTATAGCGTTAAACATGCCATTCTTGTAACACTTAGACATGCCAAATCAAAAGGGTTCGAGAATACATCAAGTGGGCAAAACTGAACAGAATGTAAATACTATACACTGACTGCTATGAGGCTTCTTAGGGCTCGTTGCCTCTCAGAGTACCAGCTTATCCATAAAAACAGAGACAGCATTAATCAGGAGTGACCAGCTCCAGTATGCACTGCCTTTCTTGCTCTCAGCATCCAGAAAAGCTGTCACCATCAGTCACATATCAACCAGAGATAAGTCTTCCCAGTATATACTGAAAGAGCCTAAGTCTTGACACGTTATCAAAAGACCTGTTACAAAGCCTTGCGTAATAGTCTACCCTGTTTCGGCACATTTGTTTTCATGCTTTATGAGAACATCAACCCAATCTTACTGATTTGCACCATGGCTCACCAACAGAAAGCAGAAGACAAAGCTAATAAATTTGCAGGCTCAGGATCAAGTATTAATTGCAGAAAACACTGACAATCTGAGAATGGCAAATTCCCTTGCAGTTACAGACTAATACCTCCTATTTTGGTTTTTATTTGGGAGGAAACCAAAACAACACTATATTTGACTGAAACAGAAGCATTTTCGAAATGTGAATTTTGGACAATTAAATTGCTTATGAATAGTGAAAGCAAAGGAAAGCAAAAGCAAATAGTTTCATACCATTATTTTGTAAACAGAAACCAAACTCCACTAAAAAGGAGAAAAGAAAAAGAAAAAAGCAGCAGAAGCTGGCAGAATCAGTGACAACCAATCACCTGCGGTTTTCATCCAGCACATCCAAGACCTGCTGGTAAGCCCTACGAGTGGAAGACTGGATAAACGACAAAATGCCACGAGCAGAGTAAAGATTAGTTCCATCTTCAGGTAACATATTGGGAGGACAGACACGAGCCTGTTGCAGTGATGGTGTCACACTGTTCGTACAAGCATAGTAAATGAAGAGAGAAATACTATAGTCAGATTTTAAATTAAAAAAATCTTTTCAGACAGACCCCATTCCAAAATGCTTACTGCTTGTTTACCCTTCTCCCACCACTACGAGGTAACACTCCCAAATTCCAGTAGCGTGGGGGTCATGAGCTGCATTTATATATATGTACTTCAGAAACAAACATAAGGAATAATACAAGGACACAGTTTTGATCTGTTATAGAAGTTAATTTTAGAAAGTCCTTGTCCAGCTAAACCTGTACCTGTTGAAGTCACTATTCAAGTCCTCACTGACATCAATCAGAAAAGTGTTTTTACAAGCATTGGCATTTTATAAAAGTCCTACCCATAATCTCTTTTCAAGACACAAGCCTTTTTCAATAATGAGACTGTCACACAGACCCTCTTCAACCGGTTGTTCTTCATGCTGTGACTAATGATCAAGGTAGTATTTTGATTTCCACGTGAACAAAGTTTAAACACATCTGCAAGATACTCCAAAAAGCAGTGCAGAATCCCAGTGGCAACAAATTACATGATCCAAGTTTTTGACTATGATGTAAAAATAATATTTAAAATACACAGGACTGAAATTCAAACATGACCGTTTGGATTATACAAACCTCATCTCTATCAGACAGAAATTAGTCTTGACAAACTGCCTTTGATTTGCTCCTGTTTCTTTACATTCAATCCGACTTTATCCATGTTGTCCTTCACATATCAAAATATTTTTAATTTTTTTTTTTAATCAGGAAACTTTTAATTAAAGGTGAGACTTTTTTAAAAGTAATGCATGTTAACTTAATTGTAAATATTAACACAAATGCAAAACAAAGTGCAAGTCACTATACCCATTAAATCTTGGGATAGTTTTTATTCCAAGATTAGCATCCGTAATTTAACACATTTCCTTTTCTTGCCACCTGTGCTTTGCTCCACCAGTTTTTGGAGTTTGAATGCCAATCTTCCTGCTTTCAGCATTTTTAAGAAATTACGCAAAGCATTAGTGGCTGAGTGCTTGGAAGCTGACTTGCTATTTGGATAACCTCTAGATGGGTCATCATTATATAGATACTTGTATTTCGCACAGAGTTGCTCTGCAACTGGCTGGCACCAGGATCACAAAGCTGAGTAAGAAAGTTCAATTGAAAATACAGTTTCGAAGCATGTTACACAGATGTCACTTAACCCACAGAAGAGTTCAGCCATCGTGTGCTTCAGGAGACGTGCAAAGACAGCAAGGGCTGGTGCTTGACTGATACTGGTCACTATTTATTTCCTAAACAGCAAATATTTTTTCATGCTGCTCTACAGTACATTTGGACAAAAGAAAATAAAAAGGAGGAGGAGACACCAATAAACATCTACTTCACTTCTTTACAGCTTTTATCATTCTCCAAGACTTGTAGAATACATCTTTCTTTTATATTTATGATAACTTCTTTGCAATAAACGGTAGTGGTTGCATCCACACATTTTACTATTGAATTGCACTGGAAATACCAATATTCACTAGAAAAAGACCAAGAAGCATGGCCAAGTATGGAAATACTGCCACTAAAGTGAATTTATGAAAAATTCTACTCCTTGGTGGATTTGCCAGCTTGAGGGAAGTGAGGGAAGAGCTGAAGGCTTGAACTCGTCGTATGTTTTATATTAAAAGTAATTTTTCCTGTTCATGACTTCAGAGATTTACACAATAGGCTGAAAGATGTCATTAAAAAAAAATTAATGTCCTTCTCAAGTGCATAGTTTGAGAGACTGCTCTCTTCCTTTCTGACTGTAAGTGAGAATAATTCTATGGAGGGCTCAAACGTTAGGATTGAGGAATGGGGGGGAGGAGGAAGCAGCCAATTTTAATTCTATCTTCCTTTTTCAGGATTCAAAGTTATTGTCCTGTAAGCATGTGGTAGTCCTTTAGACTATGTCAGAGACCATGGAGAAGAAATATTATTAAGCAAATATCTGATATACAGATCAGCCAAGATGACACAAGAAAAATAGATCTCAAACATAAGGAAAATTCTCCAGCATTTACTATGACTACTTACTGTTACTACTATCCCCTTCCTCCATTTGCAGTTAATGGTCTTAGTCCTAGGTATAAATGTGTTTCAAATTTCTGAAAAGAATTCTTATGTACAGCTCCAGCCACGTATTTTCACACTCTCTGGTTAAAAACACCAGTTAATTCCAGAGCTTGGAATCAAAACAAACACCACAGAATTACAGAAATTACTAAGCAAGAGCACAGTAACATTCTACTATACGGAGAGTTTTTAGCTTAGCATAAAGCTAAGCTTGAGCTCCCCTAAACCTTCTCAAAACATTTGTGATGTACACAGGGTTTATTTCAGATATTTCTCTGACTTACAGTTCTGGAAGTATCAAATGAGAGGTGAACAGATTTAACTAAGCAAAGTTACTTTAAATGGAACCCCACAGACAGATTCTATTGTCAGTGAAGACATGCACACCACCACCTTTTCCCCCATGACTTGCATGAAGCACAGAATTTCTCAAACTGTGAAACTGCACTCTCTCAAGATCTGTTTTTCAAGGGAAAGGCTGGAGCAGAAAAAAAAAAAAGTGCTGTCCCCTTTTCCATGCACTCTTTGTGGTTTGACTTCCGATACAGAAGTGGAATCCTTGCATTCAACATCAGCTGGCAGTGGCCAACAAAAAGCTTTGTTTTTCCAGCTATTCAAAACCAGCCAAAGAACAAAGAACCAAACAAACTAAATTTATTTTGAAATTTAATTTTCTTTACAAATTGGTTCTTAGTTGAAGCTGTTACTTTCCTTTTGCCATCAGGTATTTTTCCCTATGTTCTTTGCAGAGGGAAACGATATGTCAGAGTTTGAGAAACCCTGAAGCAAAATCAGAAACCACACATTCAGTGTAGCAAAGGCTGTTTCCAATTTGGTATTCTAAACTACAGATACTCAGTCAGAAGATTAGTATTGCAGAAAGCTACATCATTAAAAACACTCTTGATTTTCATATACCAGGTAACATTTAGGCTTACGTGCACTCCTTAGTCGAAAGAGGTGACTGGAACCGTGGCATTTTATTTCTTGGGACAGTATCTGATCTGTGCCACCTTGAATAATAATTGTAATCTCTTAAGTAAGCATCCTTATAAATAGAGGGATTGTCATTTAGAGAGCTGTCATTATGGCTACACAGGTAGACAGTTATTGTACAAGCAGATGCCTATTTCTTAGTCTCCATTTTTCTAAAAGCATTTGAAAATTACTGTCTCTAGTGAAGCCCAGCTTCCCCAAAATTCTCAGAACTGTTTCTGCATGCAACTGGATTACAAGAAGAGAAAAACAACAGAAAAGAAACAACTATTTGTACCTCGTAGAGAACACTGTAATAGGGAGCCCAGCCAACTCTGACAATCTATTCCAGAATGTTTTGCCCAGGGAGGACAATTGTGCTTCAGATTAAAACTTGAGTATTACAGTCCTATTTAGAAAACAAAGGTTTTCAAAGGCAGTGCTCTGTATGCCTTTTCAATGGGGTGCTCATCACAGCATCCGAGCAGACTATTATGTCAATTAGGAAGTTGAGTCAAGGCATTAAGAAGGATTTTTGGATAGGAGTTAAATACTTGAAGCGAAATGTGAGCTCTCTTTCCTATTTGAAGATGTGAACCAGATTCACACAAGCACAGGAAATACAGAGCTGATCCTTGCCAAGAGTACCATAGTCTTTGTTACTGCAGAACTACTTAGATATGATATGAACTTAAAAGTCAAGCCAGTTTTGATGAAGCAACAATGCATCATTACAGTAATTAGAAGATTACTTTTTTTTTTCAGCCAGCGACACTCAAAGAAAGAACTTTAGGAGCAGCTGGTTTGTTGTGCTTTTGTAACACTAGAAAAAAAATTTTCAAGATGGTAAAGAAATTTCAGCACGATATAAATGAGGTAATAGGTGTACAATTACATTTTCTGTAGTGCAAAGAATACATTCGTAGTAGAATTTATTGGTAAGGAAGCTAAACTTAGAAGACATGCATCACATTTACCATGAACCTCTAATAGAAATAGCAGTCTGTGAGCTAGGTGATACCCAGAACCATCTGAGGTAGCACAATTTATATCAAGCAGGTTGGTTTGCTTGTGTTGCCTATTTTAAGCCATAAATTAACACTCCCACACAGGTCACTTCTCTAAGTAGCTACCACAGTGAAAACAGAATGCCACATTATAGGTGGTGTTTGTAGAATGGCTACTTCTGGTTTTATTTACCTAAAACTTGTAATTTTTTTTTGCAGTTTACAGTATGTGTCCTGTGGGCCTACACTGTGAGGAAAGAAGAGCCAGGATATATCTTTTTCACCAAGTACAAAAGACTTGGCTTTCCTGCATTTGTGTCAGCCTTACAAGTTCCACCTTGAACACAGTGTTTTCGTAATCTGAGTTCACAGAACATTCCCCTGAGAGTTAGTCAGGTATATAGCCACATTCCCCACTTGGAGATTGACAAGACCTGGATGAGGGAGAAATACCGGACTCGGCATCACTGAGAATGCCACAGCACGTTCAAAGTGACTTCTTTTTTTGGATCACACAGAGTCAGAAGCAGCAATGGTGACAGAAAAAGAAGTAATTTCTAGGAACCTCAGTGATTTCAAAGCAGATGATCTACACATTAGGCACAGCATAACTTCTGCCATACGAAAACAAGTGCTTGAGAGGACAAGAGACAAATGAACTTCTACTAAAATACATTGTCTGCAGGTCAGCAAGTGTGAAATGCTGCAGTGAAGAAAGACCTTCTTCCACATGGGCAGCAGAGAGTGCAGATACAGCAGGCTCAGTATTAGTTAGCTGTTATTTTTTATACAAACAAAAAAGAAGAGATCCTGGATCAATCTAAAGTTTATATAATTTTCCCAAAAGACACTCACAATAAAAACTGCTTGGAATTGAAGTTTGATTTATTGACAGACATTATGCAAGCACTAATACGGGCATCAAGAGAGAAAAACGAACCTCCAGACGTGTCACAGTTTCCTGGCTTTTGTAAATGATAAACTCAGCCACGCAAGCCACCAATTTATGTTTGTTGATCATGTCTTTTTTAAATTTCGATGATTCCAGTTACGTATTGTATTGCTAAGCCTCTGAAGAACTGCTAGTAGGCTAATAAACTGACAGCAAATAATATTCAGACCATTTTAGAACAGTAATTCTATATATAGCTATTGAGTGACAGCAAAGCACACAGGTGAGTTTTACAGATTTAGGATTTTCAGATTCAAGAAATCCAAACGTATGTAAGAAATCTGACAGCAACTGGATACATCCAGTCAGAGATGACCTAGCCAGTTTTTCAGACAGCTCGCTGAGCAGACACAGCCTGTGACTTTCGGAAGACTACACTAAGCTGGGGAGAAAGGATAAAGTGATTTCAAGAAATCACAAGAATGAATATACCATCTGTTTTTCCTTTAAGTGCAGTATGTCAAAGACTGGCCAAGCAGAGCTGGTAACAAAGGGGTAAACTTTTTCACAAGCAGCTTCCACCACATGAAGACCACCTATTCCAGCACACGTCATGTGCAGACTGTCAGACAGGCACGTGAAGGCTGTTCCTGCAGTGAAATTCTAGTACGTCCGGTCCAACGGGACATAGCTGGATTACCGATACCACAGGGAACTTGGGCCCTTAGTAGGCTGTTTGAATGTTTGGAGACCAAGTTGATCAGGAGTTTAAGGACGTGAATCTGGTTTAGCCAGCTCAATGAATATATACGACTCAGCAGGCTTGAGTACCCAGACACGTGCAATCTATAAGCTCATATGAACCAAAACTCTGATTAAGAAGAGGAAGATATACAACAATATTTCCATGAAGATCTGGAGGAAGAGAAGAAGAATAAACAACATGTCTGGAACAGAGTACATTTTACCAGTTTTAGACAAACTAACAGGTAGACAGATATGTAGTACATATAGTACCTTCTAGTGCCTCTGCTGTAAATAGAAGAAAACAGACACTTCTAGGACATGATGCACTTGATCTATTTCAAACTAAAAATAGGTAGACACTAAGTAGGTCATGCACTTATTTTCCTCTAGTTACTGAAAATTAAGTTCATAGTGATCTAGGAATAGTGTTATTCAGTTTATATTGGGACAGATGGATCCCATCTTTTAGGTCTTAAATCTAAGATCCTTTCAACAAGGGAAAGTATTCTTTGTAGTAGCTGTATTAGGAATCTCTTATAAATTAGTTTTAACTGTTAGATTGCAAAAACAGTTATTGCCAGGTGGAACGATGCTGTCACTCAGAATAAACCTTGATTACTCAAAGACTATCATATCTAATAAAAATATACAGACCTGTATGTCTTCAGAAAGCACCAACAGAATTGCTACCTCAGATGGTATCGATAGATGAAGTTTCCAATTCTAAACGCTACTTGCCAGTTTGGTCTCAAAAGATTAAGATATATGCTCACAGATTCCAATACATTAAAGTACAGAGAAAAATTACTTATTCTAATATTTGTGAGAAATACACATACTCCTTTTTTCTATGTATGAAAACCACTACATAATATCAGCATTTGAGAGAAATGGAAACAATTTGATGCACAAAGAACTCAATTTCCTGAAAATTTTTGGGGAAAAAAGATACACCAGCTCAGAAACTGTAAAATCTCCTGAAGTAACAATTCATGATAACTAGTGGAGCCAACTGTGAGCTCACAAACACTCCCACCCATCCACTGCAAGAAAATACTTCACGAATGAGTCACCTCACTAAACAAAAGGCATAGAAATTAAGAAAAATGCTGGCCTTATATTTAAATCATGTACTTGCCACAATGTACAAAATACTACTTGGAAAAAAACCAAATAACAAGGAAATATGTAACAAAGCTGTAGTTGTGTCCCTGCACACTGTTGCTCTACTCACATGGAATCATTTTGGGCCAGCTGGCCATTCTGTCGAGTGGCATTTTCACTCATGGAACGTTCTCTCTTCAGTCTTCCCACTGAACGGACCTATGTAAAAGGGGAGAAAGAGAGAGATAAAAGCCAGAGAATTCCCAGAGACACTTAACTTGCACTGGAGATTTTTAAGTCAGATCTGCCCTCAGATACAAAGGCACGTTTTCATGGGTTTCACAGTAATTAGGAGGAAAACAACTAATGACAGGATGTGATACCAGTACGTGTAAAATCAAGGTCCAAACTTATTGCAGTCCTGTCATTATCCATCCATATGATCCAATGCCAAAAGTATGAACAAACAGAATTTTGAAAATTTAAGGAGGCAATTTTATGTTTACTATTACTTCCTATCACCAGGGATAAATATATTTGTACCATATTTTAGGAGTCTACAGAAAACACAGCTTCATAAATATTTTTCACTTTGTCAATTATACACCGTCCACCTGAATGCCTATGGTATACCATTCTTTGGAGTTGATTTTCAGAGTTTTGTTAAAACTTACTAATTCTCTGTGGTGTTATACCACCTGGCCATGAACTCCAAAGGCTAACTACACAGATTAAAAGAATCTTAGCTTGTTTTCTGATAACCTGCAAATTAAAAAAAACCTTGCACCTTTCTCTTCAATCAAAAGAATGTTTTTTGTTAAAAGCATTTCGAGTAGCTCTAATTACGACTTTAATTTTGTAAGTACTGCGTAAGCTTACTGAGCATTGCAACACCTAGCCACCTGCCAGTTAAATACGGAACTTCAAAGTCCTAATTAGAACTACTACAGTGCTAATAAAAGTATTTTTATATTTTCCCAACTTATGTTAACACCAAGTAGATCTGAACCACAGCAGAGAAATCATTGGTCATTTCACTTTCTTTAGTAGAATGCTACTCAACTAAGGAAAAAGTAAAATAAGTACTAGCCTCTTCGTTTTGAGGTGTCTGCTGTGGAGGTTTTTCTAGGTCCAAAAAATCTAGTGGTCGATCACTAAGAGAAATAACACGGGGAGGAGTTTTCAATGCCAGTGGTTTGAATGAAGTAGACTGAAGAAGGTCAAGGTCTGGCGGTCTGGAAAATGGAATGTCTTCGCTATCACCTGTAAGAACATCAGTTGTCAATAGAAAGCAAGCTGTTCTGAGGCCTGAGGGCTAAAGTTCAAAAAGGCATCACATCAGTTACTTCCCCTGACTATGCCAAATAATTAAGTATACCTTTCTTTAACAGGGCTTGTATGTTAAAAACTATGGTTAAGTCTCTCAAAGACCACATTAATTTACACTTATTTGAACAGTTTCTCCAAGAACAATAATCCTGAGTAATCCTGAGCAACATCCACTGTTACTGCAGGTGAGGGCACTTTTAGTCTCAAGACATAGTCCTATCAAAGGTGCATTTGTTTCGAAATACAGTGACTGGGGATGGGAAGATGTCACTCTTTCAAAGCATAAAATATATGCCTGTCACCTATTTTGCAAATCGTAAGGCCTTCAGCAGTTCCAGGTCACTGTAAAGCCCCTGACCATAGACACTAAAGAAGTATTGATAAAGTCCACCCGAACATAGACAGATCCTTAACATAATTAGGAATCTGATTATAAGCAAACACATTTTGCATGGCTAATATATAGTACATCCCCAAAACTGGTTATGGTTACTCTAGCTTTTAATTAAAAGAAGTCAGGTGTAAATCAATGTACTTTTCTTTTTCCTCCAGAAACAGATTATTAAGATGAAAAGTCAGCAATTAACTTTCTGTTCATAGTTCATTCATTACCTGTCTCCACTACAAACCATACCAAAATTATTCATTATATGCTTTCAGAGTTTAAGAAACCTCCTAAGTCAAAATTGATGAGCAATAACTGAAAACCAGAAAGCATTTTACAGATTTTTCTTTTAAAAAAGTACAGGAATATCAATTTTTGTCCATGCAGAAGTTTGGGGAACCGATTTAAATTTTCGGCAATTTTTCTCCTATTGAGATGCAGACATACCTGCCACTACAATCCGCTCTGGAACCTGCATAGTTACACTGGCATTTGGAAATCCTTCTTGGATGCCCTTCTCAAGGTCAGCATTTTGAGGAGCTACTTTGAGTTTTTCTGGGACTCTCATGCGCTGACTGATTCCTTCGGTGTATTCCATTTCATACTGAAGGCGATTGATTTCTGCCATCTCGGCAGCTGGAGACGGGAACGCAGCCCCACTCATCCTGGTAAAAGAAAACCAAAAGCTATAGTTGCAATACAGGAAACCAGCAGAAAGTGCGTAAAGGAAACTCTTTGTTCCGATTACTAGGCAAGTGTTAGATGATCCTAACTGAACAGACTTACTTAGGGAAACAAATTATACAATAAAATTCATAGGAAGTGTAGTCACCAGGGGCTGAGAGCAGAGGGCAACAATAGAAGAACAAGGTGATGCTGTAGGCAATGCTCAAAGCTGCACCGAGGGTCCTCAAATTGAGCTGTGACAAAAAAAAACCTAGAAATTCTGCATGTAATGTACTGTTCCTGCACTGGCTGGAAGAAAAGTAAACAAACCAACAAACCACCACTAAGAAATCTATTCAGGATTGGTAAGAAAACCGAAATGCTCATCTGTATTTACAGAGATCCAATGCATCAGTATTTGAGAAAATGGCTGAAGTCCTACAAAACCGCCTGTTGGAGTAAAGGAACAAAAGAAAGGGCTTGGCTTGGGCAGCAGCCTTCTGCTTGCTGTCAGTCACCCAGGTCTCACTCCATCTTACAAGGACACAAGTTTCTTATCAACAGGCTGTCAAATGAGCTTGAAAACCTGCCATATTCATAACCCATTTCCAATCATAAGCAATTCTGTTAACTTCTCACTACTGAATTTTTCTGTGAACAAAAATCTTACTTTTGCAGAACAGATGCAAGACAGGGAGAGAGAGAACAAGACTTTATTTAACCATAGAAGGTTTTGCCAATAATTCATATATACATTTTCCTAGAAAAGGAGGGTAATTTCATATGAAGTGGTGAGGAAATTTCCTAGAAATTGGGCTGTAAGAAATTTACTAATACAGCAATTGCTGGGAGCCATAGTGAAGACAAAGACCAAGATAACCGGGGTTTTTGAGCTTAAGCTTGAGAGAAAAAGAAATCCTAGAGCTGCTCTTGGAGGTGAGCTGGATAGGGGCTGCTGCTGGAAATGGAACTCGGAGGGCTGAGAGAAGTTGTTCACCTGAAAGTGGCTGAGCAGACCTTGTTAATGGCTCAGACCGAGATTATGGTTAGGGGCTCAGTTAAGAGAGGCACATCCTGGAGCCGCAGGTAGAGTGGGGCTGGAAAGCGGCTCCCAGAGGAAACTGTGAGCTGCAAGGAACACTGTTGTGAGAAACTTTTCATCCAGGCAATGGCTGGGGAGACTCAACAGCTCAGACTGAGATAACAGCTGTTCTTAGGGTTAAGACTGAGAGGAATATATATTTCTATTTATATGTTTACACATGTAATACGTAAATATAGTTATCCTGGCAAATTCACCTATGGGAAGCACAGCCTAATCTAACAAGAAATTTTTTAGTGATATTGCTTGAAGTAGTTCCCTAAATGAAGTAATCTATCTTGGCAAAGTGACAGGTTTTGCCACTTAAATTGCAACTACATTCTTTCACTATATTTGGCAGCAAGGCTATGTCTGTTGCTGTGTGTGTGTGCCTTCACAAGCTGAACACCCAGAACTTTGCAAATGAAACACCTCAATGCAGACCATCTACGTGGCACATGAGACAGCCCATAAGGCATTCTTCTCACCATCACACAGAAGAAATACTCTCCATATTTAACAATAAACCCTCAACTAATAGTAATCTTCAGACAGCAGGAAGAAGGACACAGAAGAATCTGGGTTGCGTAACACTGTATTAAATGCACACATGTATCTTCAAGATGCGATCCACTCGGCAACCCATCCTGGGATCCTCGGTGTTATTTTGGGGACTTACTATCACCACAGATCAAATGAAAGAATCTCATTCACCTCAAAGCCTCACTGTAGCACAGTTGGAGAACTGGGGGTCAGGGAAAAGGCAAGAAGGTCACTGTTCAATGTCAACTTTAAAAAAAAGAAAAAAATTATAAAGGAAATACCCAAAGTGATACAGATTTAATCAATCAGTATTAATTCTTACTGTTTATATGCATCAAGTGAAAGGGACTGGAACAACCCATTTAATTAGATATACCTGATAGAAGTTCAAGAGGTGCTTAAGCAGCTCTGTCACTTCTGAATTCTTAAGACTTTTTTTTTTTTTCCTTTGGTCCCTGCCCTCTGGTCTTGCAAGCCACTGGTGAGATCAGCCAGTGATATGAACAAAGTACACAGTCTTCTGACATTTCCACGTTCCAAAAGGTGCTTTTCATTTCAAAACATGGTCCATGATCAGTAAAGCATTTCCAAATCGATAGGAGTGAAAATCATAATGTCAATAAAGAGACTGAATTTTAAGAACTTAAAGTACCCAGAATATCTACTGGCAGCAGCTTAAAGAACAGTTATTACTCACAAGACTTGACAAAACGTGTTTCACTGCTTGTTCACTTTCATTTCAAAATACCTGTATGGTTCTCATTTGTGCAGTCAAGTATCACTACACTGCAGCAGTGTTTACACCACAGCTTCCCTAAAGTTTGGCATTGCTTTTGTACATAAGTCTGCATGACAACTGCTTTCCAGCTATAAGGTAAAACACACAGAAAAGGGCAGCATTAGAACAGTCACTTTATAAACTATTTATAAACTAAATATCACTGTGTGGCTTTAGCTGTACTTGCCAAGGACCTATAGAGATGATACTTCAATGTCTTCCTGCTCTTGCCTACTTCTCATCTACTTTGTGTCACTGAGAACTGTATTTTCTGTCAAAGTGATTTCAATTTTTACCCCTTTTTACAAGCAAGAAACAGTGAGATTTCAGCAACAGAAAACTTTAAATACTTAAATGGAGCACGTTAACAAAACCCTCAACTATTTAAAGAGAACAGAAAGTTATGTTTTCTGCAATGTTCTTGTTACACAAAGCATTTTACAGGAGACTAATAATAAATCAGGGAGAAGGATTTAAAACAGATATTTACTTTAGAGCTAAGTAGCTCTAAAAAGGCATGAGAAATGAAGTCTGAGAATGATGAAACAATAAAACTACAATCATAAATACAGGATAAAGAAAGGACAGAGCAACTGAAGCACAAATTAGCAACAGTGGCATTTAATGAAAGAGAAAGGAAGGAGAAAATCTAGAGGAGGAAGAGAGAGCAAGAGAAGTTCTCTAAGGTGAATTACACGTGTTCAGAAAGACATGGGGTACCTCCTTCCTCCTCTCAAACAGGAACAGCAACAGAAGAGACAGGGATGAAGGAACACATATGAATCTGAAGGGCGACTTTTTGCCAGCAATAACCAGACTTTGCCCATACCTGTGCTGCACCTGGGAACGTTATGCGCAGTGTGGATGTCCCGTTATCTGAGCTGCACGAAGATGAGTACTAGTAACAGTACAGCTCTGCCAGCACTGAGATCGGAGCAGGTTTAACAGCCTACACCGAACTGACTGTGACTTCTCCAGCTACAGTACTCTTTGTTCCTGATGTGGCTCCTTTACAGCTAGCCTCATCAAGTGCACCTAAGCTACAAAGTCCTCCTCTGGCAAGTGTCTGGACGCCCTAGGTGTAGGCTAAACGCTGAAAGCTGTTCTGCACAGTACAGTTACACGTGCTGAACTTTTAAAACACATTACCCCCTCTCCTTAGCGCAAGGATGACATGAACAAAAAGACACCTATTATACGTGAACAAGGCTACGGGATCACAAAACACTAAAAGCCGCATTCGTTCAAGGTTGTTTTACTCCAGCTGGAGGTTTTAACACAAAACACCTTTTTTGTGTGTATGTATGTCAATAGTGTTAATAGAAAAACTGCGGGAAACGTTAGGAGGAAAAAATTGTCACCTCCAGACAGCCATTTCCCCGAAACACCCCAGCACGGACGGCGTTGTGACAGCACTGAGCGCGTGTGGCCACAGACCCGGTCAGAGAGAGGTAAGAGGGCACCGGGCACTCGGCAGGGCGCAGGAGCCCCGGGACCCCCGCAGCCCCCCGCGGGGCCGGCTCCCCGGGCCGCTGCCAGCCTCCGGCTGCGGGGCTGGTCCCGTTACAAACCGCTTCCAGCGGCGCCCTGGGGACGTCCGGAGCGTGCGAGCCCGGGCAGCGGCACCGGAGGGAAGGGGCGGCCGCCAACAGGGCGACGGGCAGAAGCGTCCGGGGAGCCGAAGGGGTGCCCCGAGGTGGTGGTGGGAGAAGGCGGCAGCGGCGAGCCGGGACAAGCGGGGAGGCAGGGGGCGGAGAGCGGGGCTGGGGCAGGAGAGGGCCCTGCGCCGCGGGGCCGAGGCGGGGCGNCGAGCCCCTGCCTGCCCTGCCGGGCCGCTCCTGCCGCGCGCCGAGCCCTCGCGCTGCCTCCCGGGGGCGCGGGGCAGGGGGTTCAAGCGGCGCCGCGCACTCCCAGCCCACTCCTCAGGTAAGACGCAAACGCCGGCCTGCTTGTCTCCATCGGGCTGCCGTAAGGGCTGCCGGGCCGGGCACCGCGCGTCATGTGACTGAAAGAGCGGAAGCGGCTGATACCTCACGTGCGAGGGAGCCCGAGGGCAGCCATTTTTAGTGAGGGAGGCGGGCGCCGCGCAGGCGCGCTGGGAGCTGCCCGCGGCGCAAGGTCGCCGGCAGGGCCAGGTGCGGGGCCGCGCTGCAGCCGGGGGGCCGAAAGGGGCGTTTGCAGCCGCAGGGAGTGGGCGGTCACCGGCCCAGTTTCCAGCCGAGCGTGAAGAGCGGCAAGTGGCAGCTCCCGAAGCTTCTCCTCGCCTTCTCCCTGTGTGCACGGAGGGCACGCCGCCTGCGCTAGCGTCGTGCCGCCTGGAGCGGCTGTACCTCTGCGGCTCCTCCGGCGAGCCCCACTGTATCAGGAGGTGCCCATGGGGAAGCAGCTTCGGGCAGCGCTCGCCACAAGGTCGGGCGGAGCCGGGGCCCTCCTGCGGCCCATGGCTGCGGGCAGAGCCACGCCTGGAACCCGCCCGGCTGTTGGGGTGTGGAGCGCCAAGCGGCAGAGCTTCCTGCCGAGCACTCGCGCTCCCTGCGCACCTCTACGCGGTGCTGGACTAACGTGCTGCTGTAGTGCGCAACATGAAGGTCTCGTTACGCGTGACCTGGGCGGAGACCCTGGCCGTGACGAGCCGGGCCTGCCGCCTGGGGCCCGGGCATGGTGCCTGAGGGCCAGCCGCCTGGCTGCCGCTGAACAGCAGCGGCACCCTGCAGAGAACCCGGCCGCTGGTTAAACCTCACATATCCCCTGCTGCTGCACTCCACAAGGGCAGTCCTGCCCAACAGCTTTTCAGTGCCGTCACCGCCCCAGTACCGTGACAAACTTTGTCAGCCAACACAGCTGCGCACCATGCCTGCCCTGTCCCACCTAAACCCAGCTCACGCATCGATTCTGACCAGCAGAGCACCGTCTCCTTATCTTGGTAGAACACTTCCAAGGGCCCCATTAGGTGACCCCTCCTGACGCTGGCTCTCGCTCGCAGCACAGGCTGCCTAAGAGCAGTGGTTTCCTTGTGTGTGGCTAACTATCCCTTTCCCAATTCCATACAGAAAAATGCTATTATACACAGCAGGTTGTTTTTTTTTTTTTTTTTTAAATAGAGGAAAGAAGCCTCTGAGCTTTCCCTGTGTTTTGATTTATGGTCACAATAATGTTTTGGAGGTCAAAAGGAGTAGTGATGCCAGAAATACCAAAGTGTATATTGATCCAACACCCGCAACTTGCTAATTCGGTTCTTTCCAAATACCAATAGCACTATTTTACAGAGGCAAGTGATCTGAAATATGATCTCTTACTAGATAAAACTACCAGTTGCATAACATTCAGAATTATACATTATTTGCTTTTAGATACATGATCTTACATTTGGTCTCCTTGAAGCACCGTTAGCCTGAGCAGATCTTACCAGGCCATCCCTATCATTCTCTCGGAGAGTCCTCCTCAAGTTCTACCACTTCTCCAGGCTCTAAGATTTACAATCGATAAGGATTTAGTCTTCAGGAAAAAAAATAAGATCTATAGAAAGTCTAAACCTGATTCTTGAAGCACACTAGAAATACAGTCCTTCTGCCATGAATCCCCAGATACAGTTTTGTTGATATCAATTATGTAATGGTTTTTATTCCATTGAATATATGATTGTTCTCCATAAACTGAGTGGTCACACAATAAAAGCAGCCACAGAGTAGTCACCTGGGTTCCTCTAATCGACAGGAAGTTCTCCAGAAGAGCCTTGTTAGTGATTCTAGCGTAGTGTCATGAGTTACCACTAGTAGATCATGACAACACCAGTCTGTCCAGGCACCATGTATTCTGTCAGATCGCAAAAAAGAATTGCATCAGGCTGTACTCTCATCCCTTTCAGGCTGCTCCTTCCATTTTTTCATTGTGTAGAAGTCCTAGCACAAATAATTTTCTTTGACAGTTTTCAGATCTTGCTGCAGATATCCTTGATTTTCTCGTTCATCAATTTAAAAGGCCATTCTTAGCAATGCTGCATATAAAGTTACATGTTCAGATGTCTTCCTTATTTTCACACTGAAATCTTGATAGTAATTTTAGGTGTGTCCTTTTCTTTCTGCTGCCCCCAATCTGTTTGTTTGTCTGTGTGCACTCACGAATACCTCTGGGTACTGTATGCTGTCTGAGGAAATACTATAAGCCCTGCTCTTCTGTGGTTTTTACAGGTTTTGACTTCCTTGGTGGCCAGTCCTTCCCCTTCTCAAACCTGGAGTGACAGTGGTTCCCTAGGCAAGTTCTAAGTGTCTGTCAGTAAGCTGCAAGAGTGGCTTCCTTCCACAGAGGAGGGCAACCCCAGCCTAGGCAGGGCAGCAATCTCTCCACCAAGGGCACAGTCCCACAATACTGCGCACAGCAATACGGAGCTGGGCTGGTGACAGTAAAGATTCTGTTGTGCGTCCAGCAACCATCAGCAAAAAGCGAGGTGACAAGTCAGATCCCAGGTCAAAAGCAAGTGAAGAAGTTGGGAGCAGCAGGGCAGAGGGCTGGGCAGAAGCCTAACCATGGTGAGCTCAGGCAAGGCCCGAGATGGAGCCAGGATGCAGCACCTGGACCTGTGTGCTGAGGGTGCTAGCTGGCCAGAGCACTGGGGGGCTGCTGGGGTGCGTGGGGCCCCGCCAGCCAGCTGCCTTCATCGTCCTGGTTTCTCCTCAGTGCCACCATAACCCTTTCTCTTGTACTATTTCTGTCAACAGCAACGTGTCACCCACCTGTGCTTCACGCGTATGAATCCAGCAGAAAATATGAATGAATGCAGTAGAAGAGAAGAACGTGGCTGAGTTGTTCGACAGATCGAAACCACCATCTGTCTCCGGCCCCTCGCAGTATCCTATGTAGAAATATGCCTACAAAGAAAGATAGCATGCAGACATCCAGCTGAGGTATCTACACTGAAATGCTAGTCTTCTAGTGTAGTCCAAGTAGGAAAGTAGGAAACAGCATCATTCCGAGGGCAAACTCCACCTACTGTCTTTTAATCAGATTACATTTTTTTTTAAATATTTTTTTTTTTGGTAAATGTTATGCATAGCTAGTGGAAAAGACCATTAGCACTGGGAAGAACAAAACAAAACAAAAAAACCACAAGTGAAATGGGTCTTTTATTTAGTCAAAATATTTTTATTTGGCTGTATTTAGCAGAAGGTTCGCTTTCCTCCTTTCTCCCCCCCCCCATTGTTTTACTCATTATTTCTGATTTCTCATGCTTCCATTCTTTCAGTACAATATATTAACACCTTGCACCTCTTCACCATTTTCCAGTTAAGGCTCTCAAAGCATTTACAGACATGAGTTAACTAATCACAACAATCATTAGCAGTAAGGAAGTAGAGTCATCTGCATCTGCAGAGAGAAGTTAAGATCACCTTTCTCCAAAGGTGTTGTTTTTTTTTTAATTTTATTTTTTTTTATTTTCGGTGTCCAGCTAGCATTATGCTGGGCATGATGAACACAGGTGTCCCTGCAGTTGTGCTTCATATGCTTTTGAAAGAAACACTGAGTTTGAGCACTCAAAATCTAAAGCTATTTATGAAATCTTTCTTTAGTAACCTGTTGAAGGCCACACAATAAGCGAGCAGCAGAATCCAAAACTGGGAACAAGGCATAACTTTCAGTTACGTGCTATACTATGAGACGTAACTCTTTGTAACTTACCTCTGGACTTCAAAACCACAATCCATTCCCTTCTCCTTACATATCATCCTCTACTGACCATTTCCAGCAGACTTCAACCTCAGGTAATGACATTCTGCATTTTACCAGCGAGTTTCACGTGAAGGTCCCCACAGTCATCGATTGTATACAGTATACAATGACTTGGGGTGACTGTAATGAGTCTTCATGGACAAAACCCAACAAGCCCAAACCCCGCAACCTAACAAGGAACAGGTATGGATTTTATCTTTGAATATTTAAAGCAAACTTCAGAGTTCATAGAAAAATCTAATGTGTGATTGTTTTAAGGAAAACAAACCCACCCCCACACCTGGTTCAAATGGAAGACTAAATATTAACTTGACATCAACACCTTCTTATCAGTAGTGCATCTGCGTAGAGATTCTTCATCAAAACCTGCAAATTCACATTTATACCTTGCAAACAGAAATACTACGACTGTTCAAGCAAACAATAATTTTAAAATACGCATTCAGTTCATGTAAGTGGTGTCTTCACGTTAGCTCCATCAGGAGATACTGGCATGAAACACAGATGAAACTTTTTCTTAGTTAGGTTAACACTGAAAATTCAAACAGTCAGACAAACACAATGCAAGTATTTTAACAGAAACAATATAAAATTTCACTGGCTTAAAAATATCTAAATGATAAATCTTGGTTATTTCAATGAATTGCTCGACCCTACACTGAAAATGATGCATTTACAGAACTGTTCATATGAATTAGGCTTTTTCTACAACACTAAATACTGGAATTCTGAAAGATTGTGCAAGTATTAAAAAACAATTAACATTTTAAATGTTAACATTACAATTTTAAATAGCCTTGCAAGTGCAATGTTATAAATATAAAAAAAACCTCAGAGCTACAATTATATAAGTTATATGAGTAAATGAAAGTGCTTTTCAAGTATTTATGTTCATTTAGTTGGATTCTCTTGTATAAGTCAGTGCTCAGATGGTACAATTTAAATGTCGGCCGCCTTCTGAAAATTTGCATGCATGCATTTAACTGGATGGAATAAATGGTTTCACTTGCAGAACTGTGTGATAAATATTTAAGTACAGAATATAATTTATGATAAATATTTAAATATGGAATATTATCACATGTGAGTATTATTTTTTTGTTATTTATTAAAAATAAAATAGGAAAAGATCACATCCTGATGGATCTGTGATAATCTGATAATGCCATGGGAGCCCTTGAGGCGTGCAGTAATTGCTAATTCCATCAAAATACCAAATTAGGATATGCTAAATAGTTGTTCTTCAATTGAGACAAAAGCATGTGATCATAATAAAGGCCCAACACTGTCAACTTTTAAAAATTTAAAAGATCTCATGATCTGTGTCAAAAGCAAAGGAATCTAATGAAAACTTCCCAACACTTTCAATTAGTCAGCCCTTGGCCGTAGTCACTCTGGAGAACACAGCTCGTGCGTGTCACCACTCTGCTGCCTGTCCAGCGCATGGTGTAGCTCCCTTTCTGGCTAGTCAAGAACCATTGTTGTTACAGCGATACAAAAAAGATCATATTCTTGTTTGCCAGCCAGAGGAAGGGTGAGGTAAGTGGGGAGATACTTGTTTATTAGATAAAGCAAAACAAAACAACGCTAAATGAATCAGTATCATTTAAAAGTGCACTGAAAATATTTCCTATTGAACCCTATTCTCTTGTAAGTGTAAGATTTTCATCTTAAATTATACCCACTTTGAACACTGAACATACGTAAGCTGATCTAGAGGATTCTGTTTGTCTCGTAGGTTGAAAAGCACATGACACAAGGCAGCATTAACTTCTTTCATTACGGCAGTGCCGTAGTTTTATCGTGAAGATGCAGCTTAGAAATGACACAGTTCAGGAGAAGCCCCTGCAGGCTGCCATGACAAGCTTTCTCCAACAAAGTGCTTTGTCATTTGCCAAAGACAAAAGTCAAACTGTTGTCCTACCTCACCACAGTGCTGCACTGGCAATTTATAATTTTCTTTCCAGATCCAGTTGGACTTTAATAAATTATAGCTCGTCAGAGTTAGGCAATTCTTTGTAATAAAAGCAGAGTTTCATGTTCCATCAAGAGTGGCCACTGTTTAGACTGGTCTCTTCATGCAGACCTGACAACGGCTGATGATATCTTCCAATTCCCCTGCTTTCAACGTCTGTGACAGAGGTTTCCTAAAAGAAAGAAAATATTTACTTTTTTTCTTTAAAAAACAGGGAGAGACAATGAAACTGCATATGGGATTACTGACAACCGCACTGAAATCCTTGGCTCACTTAAGGCATCTCTGCTACAGAACCACACTAAACCTAACAAAGGGGGATGTCTAAACTGAGGGGAATCACGTTATGCAGGCAGTTACTGTCTCCTTGGGCGCTAGCAGCGTGGATGCTATGCGTATGGATGCAGGGAAGTACAGTTTACCTGAACATTCTTCTTGGATTTAATGATGCCAACCAGAAGCTGTAGGAATTTGTGTAGTAGTTGCATGTCCCCCTGCCATGGCACTCTATGAATGGGATCGCTCGAAATTCTTCCAAACATGAGCCAGGAGATGCCAATGCTTGGCCAGAAGCTTCTGAGCCAGCACTTGTATACTGTAACCACCAACACAATTTTTATGAGAAGTTGTCCATCAGATTTAGTAAACTGCAGGCAAAAAACCCAACCACTCTTTCTAAAACATACCGTTATGTTCTGTGGTATATCTTGGACAAAACAAAGTGAACACAGATTAGTTTCATCACACTTATAATGAAGCACAGAAGCCTCATGAAAATTCAAGCAGTTATGGCATTTCTTAAGTCCCTGCAAAGGCCCTTTTCTGCTCCATGAAAAGGCATGAAACTGTAACCAGCACAAAGACTAGAAAGTAGCTGGCGTCTGTCCAGTTCAGGACTACAGATACTGAATTACTAATAAGCCAAATCCCTGATTTGTGTGTGTTCAGGTTTTTGTTGCATTGATTGTTTCTCCAAACAAAAAGCAAAGGCAGCATTTTCCTTCTCTGATGTTGGCAAATGCTTGTAGAAATAGCTCTAAAATTATTTATGACAGTAGAAAATTGGCTAGAAAATACCACTTAAATTTGCTGGTGTTGGAAACAAGCAAATGATTTTAACCAGATGCTGCAAAAAATCTATCATTCTTTTCCAAGATTATTATTATTATTGCTACTTAGGGCCAAATCCCAGGAGAGACAACAAATTTCACACTAGACCTAAAAGGACTTTACATCATGCAAAAAAGAGGGGTTTTTAGTTCTGTCTTTTCCCCTCATTTGTCAGCATCCCTATGACATCTGTGTTCTCCATGCCTGTGGAATGAAGTGCTACATCCCCTAGTATAGATACACCCTCATTCCCATAATCAGTTCTCACTCTATAGGCACATTATGAACTTTCTTCACTCCTATCTCATTATAGCATCAAAATTGCTGAGGCAATCTTTTGTAGACATTGTACTGCATTTGTTTTGATTTTAGCTCTCTGTGGAATTCAGCCTCAAGGTCTGATGTATAAAAGAACTGTCTGCAATGGAATTGGGTCAGTTATTTCTGTGTATTTGTGTTCAGGACCGGTTTAGCCACTACACTCCCTAAACCTGTTTCCTAGATCTTAGCATAACACATGAAAATGGGAGCATGCAGTTATTTTTGCAAGACTAAAATCCTATCGCTCTCCTTTCATCTTTTTCCCCTGTCAACTATTTTTGAGGACAGATCAGAATAGTTGTTCTGGCATTCAATAAGAGTTGATAGAATTATTGTCTACTTCTTGGCAAAGGAAAAAAAAAATCACAATTATTAAGAAACAAATTATCTATGAGCAGAGGAAAATGCCAATGACAGTAAGGGGACATAAAATAATTCAAGTCTTTATATCCTTACCATAACAAAAGAAAAACCCTTCCAGAGAGATATCCAGCCTTCTGGACATGCAGGAACTACAGTTGTTTGGCTGTGAACGGCTATTACCATTGCAGCTCCTTCACAGACAACACACCTGTAAGAAGAAACACACATGGACTCAACGCAGGTATGAGGGAAAACGTAAGCAGACAAAAATTGTATCTTCTAGGATAGCAGCCACCTAATGGCAGGGCTTACTATAAACATTACAACTCACGGGTTTTCTCTGTTCAGCGAGGAGATAAGTAAATTGAAATGAACCCAAATATCTTGCTTTGCAATCTCTACTAGTAACACCAGACAAAAATTGTGATAAGACAGGAATCAGTCCCAGAACATTTGAGCTTCCTAATTTTGCCTTTACTGGAGTAACAAGCTAGATTTTACCGTCTTCATGTATTCACTACTTTACATTGTTATGGTTTAGACCAAAGTTCCGTACCTTTATTTGCTAAGATTAGACACAGTAATCTTTATTTTCGAACTGAATAAACTATGAAGCTGACCTACTAGATTGCAACAAGTGGGTAGGGCAGGCTAGAAGACAGGATGCAAAGTTTGCCTTCCTATCTGTGATTTTGTTACTCGTGGTCTTTCATGCTTTTAGAGCTTTTCCTCTTAAGATGCTTTTCATCCCTCTCAGCTGTTCTAAAGCAGCTAAGAAGGTCCACATTCGCACAAGGGTGTTGCACAACAGAGAACCTTCAGCCCCGATTTACAATGATGTTCTTTGCCACCTACAGTAAATGTATCATACATAGTTGAAAGCATAATTTGATTGTGTATTCCAAATAACAAAGCTGTCCATTTCAGTCTGCCTCTGATCTACTCTACAACAGGTTTTTTAAAAAAATTAAATCTGCAATCAGCAGGCTTGTGTGCCATGTTCTCATGCCAGCTATGGAGATATTAAGCCCTGTGGCGGGGCCCTAGGTTTAATCTAACTTCTTACAGTATCACTGAATATCTGACATATTCAGGTGAGTAATCAAAAAACAGGTGGTTAAAAACAGTGCTTGTACTGGCTGAGATGGGCAGGTCTTTACCTAAGATCTGCTGTTCGAAACAATTTATGATGCCTTTGTGGTTCCAGGCCAGAAGAGCTAAAATTCTTAGACTCTTACCTGCTTATATGGGGCTCCAGCGCCCTGCCAGAAATCGGTGCCATGTCTACTGGCATTACTGCTGCAGTTGACAGCCAGTATGAATAGTCATTGCGAGAAGCAAAACTACAAACATCATTGGTGTTACAGAATAAGAATGGCATGGTAGTAAATCTCTGCAAACAGCTACCAGCTGTCCCTAAAAGACAAAAAGGAGAGGTTTGTGACAGATATGAGCTTATACTTAGTGCAGCAAACAGAAGAGAGACATGATGGTATCCAATCCACTGTAGTGAGAATTAAATCAGTTTGTAACTAAAGAGAGAAGTGTCCGTACAGTGGAATTATCTGAAAGCACAATGTGGCAGCAGGCCTCTCTTGAGACTGAAACCATCATTGGACATATACTGTGCATTTGGTTTCAAGACAGCTTAGCATTACTGGACATTGTAAAGAAAATGATCTGAAAATTTTTAGCAATACAGTACCAAGATCTTGTCCATGTGCTCGTTCATTTCCTTGTACAAAAAGCAGCGAATAGCCAACATAGATCTGTGATGTCCCATGTGGGCAGGAAGGAATCTTTGTTGATTGACTATGCCGGGTAAAGATAAAACCTCTTCTGGTTGGACCAGCAGCGATAGTACCTGGTAATCCAGGTAATCCCTGCAGACCTGGAAAGCCAATCAGTCCAGGTCTTCCTGTGGAGGGAAAAGAAACATGACTGTAAATAGTATCATTTTGTTTGAATTTTTACTTCATTTAAGTTAGTGGAACCACTTGAGACTAACAAAACTAACAAAAAAGTTACCAATAAGAAGATGCAACTTGAAAATCAGTACTATTAACTCCTTCAGACCTAGCTCAGGTAGCTTTACATTGCATAGTTTAATGGAATAGTGAGGTATTTTAAAGAACTGTGGCCATTTTTACCAAAAAGGTTTTAAAGTAAAAACATTTTGTGGTGACCAAATAAAAAAAATTAGTTCTATTTAGATGTCTCATAAAGGCACACTGATACCTAGGGATTTCAAGTGGGTAAATAAACGTTATTAATAACAGAGGAGCACCATCAAGGCATCATTTTGTAAATTATTATTTCAGTTGTGAACATGCATCTGTTAAAAGCTAAAGATGTGCCTGCATGTGCTTGTGGCCCTAAAGCTACTGTAAATGTTACAGAATCTCAAGAGGAAGGATTTACAGAAATCAGGAATATAGTTTATCTGTTAATTCAGTAGTAGCAGTCAAGCAGAGATGTCTGCTTCCCTGTACCTCTTTGTCCCGGAAATCCCCTGTCTCCTTTTGGACCAGGCAGTCCTGGTTTACCTGGATGACCAAAACTTCCTTGTAGACCTTTTACTCCTTTAGGTCCTAAATTGTAACCAAGAAAAAAAAAAACCCTGAATCATATAGCAGTAGTTATTCTAGATTTTAATAACTGTTAATGAATATAGTCCCACATTAATGTAGCTGTGTTAGAATAAAAACATGCCCATGAATTTACTAAGTTTTGAGACTGGCTGTAGCGTTATCGTCACCAAATTTCCTGTCGGGAAGAATACAAAGAAATATTGAATATATTGCAGAAAAATGTTATTCTTATAAAAGATGTTTACAGAAACCAAAGCAAATAGCTTTTTTTCTTTTAGGATGTGTCATACAATAGAAATATTTTTAAAATATAGTAACAGGCCATAATCATCTTGGTCACTGTTTATAATTCCATAAATAATGCAGCTCCTTTGTAAAACAACTTTAAGGAAAGCGTAAAAGAACAATTCTTTAGTGCCTGCTTTGTTATGCTGGAGGCAACTGTCATTCCTGAGTGGGGCAGGCCTTCTGGAAAGCCTGTGCCCCGGAGAAGCTCCCTTCCTGGGGTGCAAAGCTGTGGTATTGAGAAGGGTGGCCAAATCCCCACTGCACATCCACCTCATCCTATCTGGTCCTTGCTTCCACACTCCTCACAGCCATGGCAGGTTTCAAAGGAGAAGTAGCCAGCCCCTCCTTTCCCTTCCCACTCCTAGACTATGACAGACATAATCACTTTGTAGCACAACTAGAGTATTTCTATTACAAGTAGTAATTTCTCCCCAAAACGACAAACATCCTGAGCATGGTTCTGGTTGTATGAAAATAGTGAATGTTTTGATCCAAGTTTACTTTTTATGCCATTATTTTGCTTAGGCTTATGTTGAGGGAGAAACTCATTCACTGACTGCAAGGGTGGAGGGCAGATGGAATGGGATCGGTTATAAATACTAGGTTGTTAACAAGGTATGAGGAGCTATTTTTAAATACAGAGGGTATTTTTAAAGACATGTCAATTTTCTGTGCAGAAGCATGTCTTCCCACCAAACCAAAATGTTCCACTAAGTAGTGCACACAAACATGTAGAGAGATAAAAACATAAACCACCTTGTAGTCCAGGAATCCCTTGAATTCCTTGATCACCTGGTGTTCCTGGGATTCCTGGCAGTCCAGGAGGACCCTTGCTTCCTGGGACAGAGAATATTCTCCCAGGGACCCCAGGTGGACCTAGCAGCAAAAACGTAATGAAGAGCTATTGCTTTATATTAAAAGAAAGCAAACGAACTACAAAACAAAACAAATAAGTGAACCTAAGTCAGCTGGTATTAGACTTTGAAGGGTTGGTTACCTTGCTGGCCCTTTGGTCCCTTTGGCCCTTCTGCACCTTGTGGTCCAGGGGGTCCTTGATTACCCTTCTCTCCTAAAAAAGAAGATTGGAGATACATCTGTCTGGTTCAAAACGTCCAAAAAAACCTGTCAAAGTTTCAGAGGCTTATTTAAGAGTGCTGCATGATCCATGCAACCTTCCCAAAGAGTCACAGCCTGTAGATTCATTTGAAATGCAAGTGTGGACTTCTACATCTCTGCTGTTCCTGTATAATTTACAGGCCAAGTGCAGCCAGTTTATAAGGTGATGTTTCTGTGCCTGTCTTCATATAATGGCTGGTCCCATAAACCTAGCTTAAAATCTCAACTTTAGACTATGTCCTTTTTATCTTACATGTTTTTGTCACTGAGTTTGCAGGTCAAGTGCTGCCTTCAGTGATGCTGTGCAGTTCAACTCCCTTTAAACCCTACTGTCAGTTATACTGATGGCTATCCGAAGGTCGTACAGTTTTTCAAGTGGTTGAAACTTAATAAACAATTCTCTTCACCATGCATAATACGAGTTTACATCCAGATTACTCTCCACAGCTCTGCTGGAAAAATATTAAAAAATTTATTTTTATCATCAAGTCAGCAGATTTGACTGTCTGCCATGAAATGAGAATATGGGAGTAATG
Organism: Psophia crepitans; assembly: GCA_013399095.1. Taxonomy (NCBI): domain Eukaryota; kingdom Metazoa; phylum Chordata; class Aves; order Gruiformes; family Psophiidae; genus Psophia; species Psophia crepitans. Next base: position 1,790,285 of record VWZZ01001633.1, on the reverse strand, counting down.
CAGAGCTATATCAGATTTAAATCACTAGAAAAATGTCGAAATTAACAGGATTTTTAGCCAGCTACTGATCCAACTAACCCTCAGGAATATAAAATTAATGAAGCCAATACATTTAACAGTTTGCAGATAAACTGGTAAATTACATTATGATTGGGACTATTCTTAGGGCAAACACAGGACCCAGTGTTCTATCTTGTAATTATGATTAAATGCTCTTGAGTTCCACAAGTAAGAGGTTGCCAGAAAGGCTCATCTTCTAGCAGTGGTGTGGCATTTCTAATTAGCAGACTCAGAGGCCTTACACATTATTAGTCACTAAGGACAAACTTGTTTTGAATTTGCCTGGAATGGAGGCCACTGAAGTTTCAGCCCTTTCCTCACTTTAACATCAGTTTGGACATATCCATAGCATCTAACTCAATGGAAACGCTCTCTTAGCAAACCCTTTCATTTATAGCTGACCTACACCCTGCTCTTCATGGACAAACCTCATGCCTCTAGGACCAGACCTGGTACTATTACACACATACTATTATAAAGCAACATGTAAATAAATATTGTATTTATTACAATTTATTACAAATAATTGTATTTGGCACACAGAAGAGTATGTAATTAATCTATGAATACCTTTTACACCTGGGAATCCAAGAAATCCAGGGTCCCCTCTAGCACCAGGGTAACCTGATCGACCTTGTATTCCCTGCAAATCAGATAACACCAACAGTACACAAGAAGCAGCATCTACATGCTATGAAATATGTTTTCTTTTTGTTCAGAATATTTAAAGCATTATGTTCAAAGAATATGTTACAACTAGAATTATCTGCTCCATTTGTGAGCATGTTAGAAATAGTCATATCATTGTTAATATTATTCTGTAATACAGAACGGCCAAGGAAATGACATGCCAGAAATTCACAGTAATTTCTTTTTGGTCCACTTAAGTCCATAAAAACTGCTTTTCATGTCCATTTTAATTCCCTCAATCACAAATTTTTTTTGGGGAGGATGTGTTGGGTTGGTTTTTTTTTGGTTTGTTGCTTTGGTTTAACTTGTCCTTGGTGTTATTTTCATGGTAAGAGCAAAATTAACAATAGAGTGAGAAACAAGCAATATTCCTTTCACTGACTTTTGGACCCGGAGGCCCTGTGTCGCCAGCTGGGCCTGTTGGCCCTGGTATGCCATCTGCCCCTCTAACACCTTTGCTTCCTTTCATGCTGGGAGTGGGAAGACCAGGAGGCCCTGGAAAACCCGGAGGACCTGCACAGAAACATCAGAGTAAGTAAAGACTACTGCAAACAGCATTTCATATACGTTACATATGATGCAGTGCTACATTCAGTAACTCTATAATGGTACTCGTGTTTACCACTTCAGTGGTTCCCAAGGAAATATTCCTGTTTTTAAAAATGGAACTCATTTTTCCTCGCCTGCTAATTTAATCTGAGATCAGAGCTGAGTTCTTGCAGTACTCTATAGCGCTACAGTTTTTTGAATATCCTCCAGTTGCAGTTATGCCAGTAACCTCAAGTCCTCCTTAAAAAGTTGGATCTCAGCTGCCCTAGAGACTGCGTGGGACGAAAGCAAAATAATGCAATCCAGTGGACTGCAAAGCTTAGCACTGTTTTAATTTACATCATACTGCATAGACCATCACAGTGTTTGCAGTGGTAACATTGCATTAACTGGTAAAGGAACTACCTGTTTAATTAAGAAGCTCTCTTGAAAGCAAGACCCCTTTCAACCTTGTGTTCTAGACAGGCTGAATTCTGCTTTCAATTATCAGTACATCACAGCAGATAAATAAGGAGTTGTTACAACACACCTGGTCTTCCATCTGCACCAGCAATACCTCTGTTCCCTTTTGGGCCAGTAATTGCCATGCCTGTCGCGCCTTGAAATCCAGGTAACCCCACCAAGCCAGGGGGTCCAATGGGTCCTTGATCACCCTGGTGACCTTTCATACCTGCTGGCCCAGGAAAACCAGGCAGTCCCATGTTCCCTTTGATTCCTGCAAAGTGTAAGTATGACATATGGGGCTGTCAAGATTGTAAGATGATGGGACTACACAGAATATGTGCATTTACAATATCACAAAGGTGGAATTCAGCCTTTGTTTTTAGTATGGAGAAGTCCCCAAAGCCACCTTGCTACTGTAATGCAAAACAGTTGTCAGAAGACAGGACTTAGTGCAAGGCAGTGTACGTACCACTCTTTTTTTCTTTTCAATTTTTTTTAAAAAACTCCAGGGACTGCACATACAAAGGAGGGTAGAAAGACCAGAGCAAAGAATATTTCTTGATGCATAAATACAAGAAATGCTTCTTTGAACATCAGAAATGGCAAATTCTTTAAAACTAAATTCCTGCTAAAAGCATCAATATGAGAACAGTAAAATAAGACACTACTTGAAAAGTGTATTGTTGTGAGGTTGATCTTAGGGTGCAGTATGTATACATGGAGGGCATGAAGAGAGATTTTTTTTGTAAAAGTAAAGCAAATAGATATATTTCTACCAGTGCTAGAAATACAATGCAAAACTTAAAAAATCATAAGTCTCCTCAGTCAATTGTTCATCAATATAAAGACATGAACAAAATTCAAATGCAATCTCTGTAGCTTTCTTACAGTATGCTTAGTATTCAGCAGCAGCATCTGTTTTCATTAGAACATGCTCCATTAATTATGTATCAAAATAAAATTTCAAAAGCTCTAGACTGTATATATCCCTTTCACAGAACCACAGAAGTTAGCTTCTTCATTGCACTTTCACAATAGTCTTAACTTTAGAAGCAAGAACTCTTGACATTTAATATAAAGCACCAAATCATTGATCAAAAGCACAGAACCACTCTTTATTTCCTCTGATGCTCTTAGTGCCATTCCAAGCACCCAAAAGCAGGAGGTGACTTAAAGATGAAGATTACCATTCTGATATTTAAAAATTAGGCTTTTTGCTTTCTGAAAAAGACAACTCACCTCTACGACCAGGAATACCTCGAAGGCCAGGGATTCCTCTCCCTGGTGCTCCTATAAAATATTAGGTCACGTTACACTCTAAGTCCTGAATAATTGTTAGAAAACATCATAGTTGTCTAGCATTTCATACATTTCTTCAGAATTCACTGACTCAAAATGTAGATTTTTAGTAATATATAAAATACAATTTATTTATTATTTCCATCTTTTTCTATCCACAAATAAAAATTAATTTTTTAAGCTTTTCTTTATAGTAGGAACCCTTATTGATCAATCATATTTGAGGTGCATTCTACAATAATAAGCTTTGTCTTTTCTTCAGAGGGAAAAAACCCACAGAAGAAAAACCTGCAATTAAGTTAGATACTAAAACAAATAAAAGAAGAAATGTAAATACATAAACAGAAAATATGTTAACAGTGATTATTTCAAACTTAATATGAAAGACTTACTAAATACTATAAATACCTTCTCAGTATTCTCTTTATACTAATATGCAAAGTATAACGTTACAGTTATACTAATATTACAATATTCACTGTAAAATACGAAAATGCTTTCTGTCAGAATTCAATGGAGAACTAGATCTATTTGTGGACCTTGACATCAGGAGTGACATTTAAATGAAAGATTTTACAACCCAAGGGCCAGGTCATGGAAACCGTCACTATTTCTACAAGTAAACACTGTGGTGCCTTCTATCTTATTTCCACGTAAGAGAGGAGACTCCTTTAAAAGGATTATGGTTATTTTCATCTCTTTGATATTAAACACATAATAACTGTTAACGGCAATACTTTGGCTCTTGCAGACAATAACATTTTTAGGGGAAGTTATGACAAATCACAGGTATAATAGAGCAGTGACATATGTATTTGGGTTGTTGACAGCATGTACAACAATTATGTAGAAAAATCTGTGAATTATGTAAACGTGAAAAAACTTCTACTTATAAATTTGTATCTTTGGCTCCACAGAAGCTCCTTATTAATCCTTCCCAAATAATCCTTGTCAGTTTAACTAGGGAAAAAAACAATTGTAAAATAGAATGAAAATATTTCACTGGTGTTACCTGGCTCTCCCTTTACTCCTGGGGGACCGGGCATACCATCCTGACCTTGATTACCTTTTTCACCAACAAGCCCATTTTTTCCAGGGTCTCCAACAGCACCTGTGAATTATAATGGACCACGGTATTGTTTCTCTCCCTGGCTTTATTACAAATTCAAGGTTTCACTAAACAGCAAGTAGATTCTGATGTTTGTTAACTCCGCTGATAAGTCAGTGCAAGTTCACTAAATTCTACAAAACTACAACATCATAATTTTTGATGAGGATCTCTGAATGTAAGAGCACTCAATGCTCTTTTTGAAGACAATGACCAACCCTCACTTTAATAAAGGCTGCGTTGCATACCTCTCTGTTGCTGCATATTTACACACTCCCCTTATGTATTTTTGAACGGTTTGATCTTTTCTGTTGTTTCAAACAACTGCAACTCTGTCCCCTCTTCCCACTCTAATTAGTTTTCTTCTCTTCATCTAGCTTCATCTTAAGTTATTATTCTCTTTTAGGAGGCAGAAAAAGCCTTTGTTACAGTTGTGTGGATATCACATCTTGACTTGAACTGATAACATTGAAAACAGGCTGTTAAAAGACCTCAACTGGAATCAGACAACTAACGTAAACAGAGACTGCAACTGCATCAGTTAAATTCTAAAAAGCTCAGGAGAACAACATCAACTGCCTCATTACAAAGAAAGTGACAAACCAGGGGGCAGTGATTTGGGAGAGATGGTATATACCATACCATGAGGGCCTGCAGTGCCCTGTTGTCCTGGGTGACCAGGCCGTCCTTTAACACCAGTATCTCCAGGAGGTCCAAGCTTCCCTGTAAGAAGAAAGTGTGGGAGAAGAGAAAAGGCATCATCACTAGATCTAGACTCAGTCTGAGAACTTTGCTATCATTTCTGCTTTGGACAGCTGCGAAAGATCTCTAGATGACATCACCTAGCCTGGCTGCACTGACTACAAAGGAGCTGTTTAAGTTTACAACAGCTGAACATAAATGTGCCACCTCACAGCCACTCTGTGTAGTTTATTGAGAAATTATCGTCCAGAAGCCTGTCAACATCTCACCACCACTCCAAAACAAAACATACCTGGGATTCCTGCACCTCCATTTTCCCCTCTGATCCCCTGTGGTCCTGGTACTCCTCTATGTCCTGGGTGACCTTGGGATCCTTTTTCTCCTTTGCTGCCCAAAATGCCTGGGATGCCTGGATCTCCCTGAGAAACAGCAGTTGCACACAAACAGGTAAGAATCACATTACATTAAATGCATTACATTCCATATCTGAACAATAGAGAAATCATACATAATTTTAAAGGTTATGTAAGTGTAATCAGGGTTCATTTGATTTTCATACAAAAACAGACTAATATGAAGTCTTCTGATAATACCACTGATCTTTTAGACATAGCTAAGAAAAAAAGATCTTTTTCTAATCTGTACAAACTAACTTCAGTCTCTAGATGTTTTCACCTGCGCAGAGCCCTGCCTTCAGTTTTATTCTAACAGTTCCTCTTTTGATCCAAACTTACATTCCTTGCATAATATGGAACTATACAAATTACTGAAATGCATACTTTTCCTTGTATTCCTACTGACTCTCAACAGTAAACTCAGTGGTCATCCAGCTGATACAGAAAATAAACAGATAGTTTAGACAGATTACAGGAGTTATAGTACAGTTTACAGCCTCAACCATGTATTCCAGATAATCTCGGATGTGAAAAGTCTCCCAGTTGTTCAACACCCAGAACATGGGGAGCAAAATGGTACCCAGTTGAGCTAACTTAAAAGATACTGTTTTTTAGTTAGCAATATATATTACTGAACATAAGTTGTGTAATGACATTACTAGACTGCCAAAACCCAACAGTACAATTTTAGATTACAAAACTCTTGTATTTGCTAAGATTATGTTTTTCTGTACTTTTTAATGAACAAGTGTTTCTACTGCTGACTTTTCAAGTCTAAGTCCTTGTTCCTAACAGACTAGCAACTTTTACAGAAACAAAGTTATTTCCAAGATATTTAATCTTTACAAATAAGAAATGCTCGCACAAAGAGAAAAATTAAATATAATGAACTCAAAAATTTCTCCTGAGTACTGACACAATCACATTTTCATATTTCTTATCATTAGAAAATCATCTACTGCAAACGTTCAAAGGCTCTGCTCACTGCCCAATATGACAATGTTTCCATTGCCTTTATACCTTCGGGCCAGGCTCTCCTGGAGGCCCAGGAGCTGGGTACCCAGGTTCTCCTTTGTCACCTGCAAAGCCACCATAGCCCGGTGGACCAGGGTCACCTGATGGTCCTGGAAAGCCTGGAGATCCTTTCTGTCCTTTTGGACCTGGAAAAATACAGATACTGATACCATTCTTAAAAAAAAATCATAAATGCATATCACGCCTCATGTTTTTTGAACTACTATATACAGAAATCCATTCTTCATTAAAGATAAGTAATTTACACAGCCATGATTTTATTTCTAAAACATTAAGAAGAGGTTCTTACATGTAACAATACAGAAAGTGAAAAAGTTGTATTTCATTTAGAGAAAAGGGGAACTGCATTCTGCAAGTAAAGCAAATGCTAGGGTGGTGAGAAATCTATAGTTACTGCAAAGAATAAATCCCAGCCTAAGTATTTTACAGTGCGGTTACAGTAACTGCTCAGATCTGTGCAAGTGATTCTATACAGCTCTATGAATTTGTAATATGACTTGATAGAAAATGACCTGGGATTCCCATGTCCCCTTTGTTTCCTGGTGCACCTGGGAATCCTTGTCGTCCAGGAAACCCTGGCAGACCCATAAAGCCTTTGACACCTGCAAGATGAAGAAATAAGTGTCATCTTCACATGTTTGCTTTGGACACTGGCTGGCTGGCAGAGCTGTCATGAATACAGAATCCTCTACCACACACCTTGTCATGTTACCCTATTATTTTGTAAACCAACATGAAGCCAAAGTATAATTCTTCCTCTTGCCCCAGACACAGATAAGATGCTTGTTATTTCCTTGACTTTGACAACAGAAATGATAATTTTACCTATCAACATTAAAATTAAGGTTTGTGACCACAGCACTGAAATACACGTTTGCAAATTTGATCAATTTGCACACTGGACTCTCCTTTCATTGTCTCCCTGAGTTCAGTCTGGTTTCTGGCCATGTCACAATCACATTATTACTTACTCATTATACACTTCTCTCAACTAGCATACTCAAAAGTGTTTTCATATACAGATTAGGCACTTTTCCTCCCACACACTTATATTTAGCTTAATTTAGCTAAATTAGCATTCTGTTTAATGAATACAAGATCTAGTTGCATCTAGAATGTCCAAGTGTCTAAATACCAAGGTATGAGCAATGCCTGAACATTCAGGAAGGTGAGGTCTTATGTTCTTCCATAAAAAATTAGGGAGTAGTTGAGCATTTGCAGTTTTTCCTGTGATGGCTACACTGCAATGACTACAAGGGATGTTAATGACAGAATATAGCAGTGATGCTAGAATGACATAGCATGGATAACTGTCATCATGAGAAGAGCCACTTTGATTACAAGTGTCATATGGTGTCTAATTATAGTGTCATATGGGTTTCTAGAAATAAGTTATCTCAAAAAAAAAAGAGTAAGGAGAAATAAAGCTGTTTTATTAGCATTAATTTGAAAAAACAGATGCATTGTCTCACACAAGGGTCAGCATGTATCATTATGTATGATGTTATGGTAATGGCAGAGCAAAACTTTGTGAAAAAAGGTAGGTTTATAATTTATGCAGGTTCTTTTTAAGTCTGCTTTTCACTGAAGACCGGGTAACTTTCACAACATAAGCCAAACATGCAGGCTTTCAAAAGGGAAACCGAACCAATCCAAAATTAAAAAAAGCTTCTGAAATATTTTTGTGCACAATTGTAATGATCCTATTTTAGAATTCTTACTTTTTTTCACAATATTGGGAACTCAAACTTCTCTTCCTTTGCATAAATACTAATTTTTATTCATTGGCCTCATCAGCTTTTAAAGTTATGGTTATTCAGGATTTAATATTATTTTCTATTTATCATCCTTAATAATGGTCTATATTTGGAAGGAAAACAAGGTTCATTTGGTGGTAGGTGCTATGACTTTCAAAGAGCAGCTTTTGAAATTGCTGTTTCAGAATTCCTAGAAAAACTTCAGAGTTAATACAGAGAATGTAGTGCTGCTGCGAGAGCTGAGTTGATGTGCTAGCACTGAGGTAACATTATGTCTACCCTCCACGTGATACAGTAATTTTCAATATACATATTCCATACCTGGCAGTCCAGGTATTCCTTCAGACCCATCAAGACCTGGGCGACCTTGCACACCAGCATCTCCTTTTTCTCCTCTTAGACCCATTCTTCCTTGAACTCCTAAAACAAAGTTTCATTTTAACATATATTACAATACAATATCTTAGAATATGTTTTATGTAAAGTTTAAAGTTTTGTAACTCTTAAAGCTAATGAAGCAGAAGTGCCACATAGGATTTTCACTCTGTGAATACACACAAGCAAGACACAAGTTCACAATTAATGTCTTCTCTATTTCTTGTATGGAGACCAAAGGAATTTTCTGAAAGTTTCCATAGGAAAATGCCTACACAAAATGGCCAGACAGCATTAGTTAAGCATGTACAACTCATAAACAGAGAGTCTATATTGATATTGTAAATGAAGGAGTTATTCTGACAGTGAAGTATTTCTGAACACTCAATTTCTTTGCAATCCAGCATCTAGGTGGGAAGCATGCCCATTTCCGTGCTCATGAGCTACTAAATGTGTAAAAACATGAATGGATAGGATATAAGTATATAAGCCTCCTAGTACTACTGACATATTATTACTGATTTAACATCACAGTAAGAATTTTTTTAAGGAACATGAACTTCTTAAAATGGAAATATTCAATGTAATATCCAACATTCCCATAAATAAAAAGGCAGTTACATTGTTCAGCAGTAATTATTTCAAAGCCATGTGAATAGACTCAATAATAGAGTCAGTTTCTTCCATGTTTTAGAGTCCACTGGAACTGCAACATAGATGACAACCCTAACTGTTTTGAATGACAGAATAATGAATACGTACCTTTTAAACCTTGTTCTCCTTTATTCCCAATACTAACCAAGGTCTCAGATGGCCCAGGAAAGCCTTTATCACCTGGTTCGCCTTTTGCTCCAAGAAACCCTTTTCTTCCCTTTAGTCCTGGGAAGCCAGAAGAACCTGCAAGAAAATATACTGAAATCTTCTGAAGAACCCTTTTGAATAGACGTAATAATGATACTTGGAACATGAATGTGATGGGGAAAAATAAGAGGAAAAAAAGCTCTCTGGTCTTTATGTAGTAAATCACCAGCCACTTTTACAAATACCAATGAAATAATAAAGGTGATAATTCAAAACTGCTAAAAAAATTAGAATAATGCTGTCATTCAGTCTGTATTGCACATATACAGAAGTCAGATTTACCAAGACTCAAAGAAATTCCCGTATGACATGCGTACTCAGGAGTGAGAACGTACATCGAGATGGATCACAAGACTACTTCGGCATGGAAGTTCCCGTATTCTAAGTAACAATGAAGGTAGATGCTATGGCCACTTGCCTCTGACACCTGGGTTGCCTGGTCTTCCAATCACGCCAGGGGGTCCAGGAATTCCTAACAGGCCCATCATACCTGGCTCTCCCCTCGAGCCTGTGGAATTGAAGTAATAGGAACGTATCTTTTAGTATTTGATCAGTGAAACAGAACATTACTTCAGAAAACTACATGTCTGTCATTTAAATGTTTAATTGCTCATTTTATTTTTTCTCCATTTCTATAACATACCGTCAAAGGCAGTTTTCCAGTCTTTAAGCATGTGAACAGCACTTCAAATACACAGTGACCCCCAAACCACTTTGATTAGTAGCTGCAACAGCTGCTATCAATGAATGAAATAACTGACAGTGAGGATAATGTATCTGCTATGTCCACACAGGGATGCTGTCATGGGATGTATGGGAAAGACATTCCTTTCTGGCTCAGAAGCTGAAGGCCAGCTGAGACATGGCGACCCTCAAATGACATCAGAAGCCTAGGTTTGTGCAACTGAGTTAAGCACTACATGGTTATCATTAGTTTCATAGGTTGCATATATAAAAAGGTATGTACCATCTCCTTTCCAGAAGATCATGGAAGATTTGATAGTAATGAAAAAGATCTTTGTGAGAGCTAAAGCACATTACATGCTTGATTTTTTTTTTATTCTACAAATCAAATTTGAAAACATTTCTGGAAAAAAAAACCTATAGGGATTACCTACTTTACTTAAAGTTAGCTCTGGTTAAAGTGACAGAGTTTGATTGACTCAACTCTGCCAGAGTTAAGATCTGAACTTGCTTTTTAAGAGGAAGAAAAGCATTAACAAGCTATCTGTGTGTAAAGGGATGCTGAGCAGGAACTACTAAACACTTTACACTTCTATTACGCTGGGGAGTTGTTCTGAATGTTAAACTAGTTCATGTTCTGCTGCAAGGATATTACTGTACAGAAAACAACATAAGGTAGCTTTCTGTTCTCAGAAGACTCTTACAAAGATTCAGTACTGTGTCATGACAGCTTCAAGACATCCTTGTCATTTAGGGAATGACTTTTTGTTTTCCATATAGATGTCAATCCTACATGAAAGCTGTTGATGGAAAAAATATTTCAGCATTTTCAATTTGGAAAAGCACGACTGACATCTTTTTGCAGAAACTGACTTAACTTCCATGTCAAAACAAGTATTTGAGGAATCCTTACCTGGAACACCAGAGATTCCTGGCCTTCCTGACTGTCCCCTGGGACCAGGTAATCCTGTATTTCCCTGAAGACCTATTAATCCAGGTTCACCAGGATTTCCATAGATTCCTGGGATACTCAAGCCAGGAGGACCTAGGTTTCCTTTTGAACCTTGTGAACCTCTTCCTCCTAAGAAAAATGCATGACAGTGCTGTATGTTACATCTATCTGGAAAATACACCTTCATCTCTATCTTGTCATCATGAGCATGAAACTTCTTGAATTCTGCCTGTTTGAGGGCTAAACATTAGATCTGTAAGACAACGTACGTGTACAGGAAATCTTAGAAGCACTGTATGCTGAGGGTTGGTTTTTTTTGTCTGTTCGGGTTTTTTTTAAAGGAAAAAAAGTGAGACAATTTTGTTCATTCTCAGAAAAAGAAGAAAAACCCAAACACGAAAAACCCAACTCTGTATTCATTCTCTTAATAAAAAAGAAAAAATAACAAAACAAAAAAACACCAAAATAACTTTTGAGACCCTAAAATGGTTTTCTACCTAGCTGAGCTCTTCTTCCATCTTGTTTCTTTAACAATCACACTGCAGCAAGGAGTCTAAGTACAGTCCCATACAGGAGACATGACTGCAGAATTTGGGCCAGTTTGATTTTACTCTTTTTATTGTGCAATGGAATCTGAATCTTAACCCATCTTAATCAGTGCATGTGTTTCACCCGTCTGCAGAAAGTGCATCTTTTAAGTAAGATTTAATTTTCTTTTATACTATCCTATAACCAATATTCAGAAAAAACTTCAGTTCCCTCAGGCCACCGGAAGGCAGAAGCCTGGAGAAAAGGAGGCTGAGGGGTGACCTTATCACTCTCTACTACTACCTGAAAGAAGGTTGTAGTCTCTTCTACCAAGTCACAAGTGATAGGACAAGAAGAAATGGCTTCGAGTTGTGCTGGGGAAGTTTAGATTGCTGCCCAGGGAAGTGGTTGAGTCACCAGCCCTGGAGGTATTTAAAAGACGGGTGTAGATGTGGTGCTTAGGGACATGGTTTAGTGGAGGACTTGGCAGGGCTAGGTTAACGGTTGGACTTGATAATCTTAAAGTTCTTTTCCAACCAAAATGATTCCATGAAAACCACGACCCATCCAGCCAAATAGCACAGAAGGTCCTACCTGGTGGGCCTGTAGCTCCCTGGCCACCTGGCAAACCTGGCAGGCCAATAAGGCATTCAGCAGGTTTTCCTGGAAAACCTGGATCTCCAGGAACTCCAGGTGAGCCGCGATCTCCTAAAAAAAGAAAAAAAAAAAAGAAAAAAGAAAAAAACCACGAGAAATTGGAGTAACAATGATTTAAGGAGACGTTTCAGGCTTTGAGCAAGCATTGTTTGACTCGGATTCCCTTTCCTTAAAATAACTTGCTGTACTCCTTCAGCTTGTTTGACGACAGTACCTCTTAGGCCATCATCACCATCATGTCCAGCAAGCCCTGACAGGCCAGGAAGTCCTGGAAATCCAGTATCACCTTTTGAACCAGGAACACCATGACCTCCTGGTGAACCCACTCTACCTGGCTCTCCAGGAATAACCATGCCTGGGTCACCCTGCAACACAGACAGAAATGTAAACAATCCACATGTAGAATGTTTTGCAAATCTGCCAAAATATTTTCTCCACTGTGTGATCAATTAACTTCTTTTATTAGTGTAATTTTCTCCATTCCCTGGGGAACTTTCACATTATAATTTTTAATTGCCTCAATTCAGCAGATCGCTGAGCATTCTGTATTGACCAGCTGCAGGTTCCATACCAGAGCAGGAATTAGCCTGACAGCTTTTGAATTTTGTCTCCTAAGAGATTGCTGCTGAGCAATGCACGTCACTTCCCTCCATTTGGGCTTTACTGCATTGTGATGCTGGCTGTAGCTGTGAAAAGCTTTGGGTGTGTAGCTGAAAATTTGGTTGAAGTTTGTGCAAATATAACTTTTCCTTTATTTTATATGATATTCATATGTTAATAAAAATATTTATTTAAATAATGAAGGTCTATTTATTTAATGTCTCGGAATACTCAAAGTCAGTTACTGAGTTTTTTTAAATCATTCTTCTGAACATTGTTTTCCATGAAATCTAAATGGTTTTATCACAAATGTCCCAAGTCTATTCCCTGACAGGAAGTTTCAATTGTGGGGTTTTTTTGGCTGACTGAACTGCTGGTTGTTTTTAGTGCTAGCTTTGAGTACCAGCAAATCAACATGCTCGTAAAGCAGGGCAGCAGACCTGAGCTTATACCAGTCACTGATGATATACTTGGACCACAAAGGCCACTCCACATCCAGCTGTTCCGTAGCAGCAAACACAGACTGAATAATAATTAAAAAAAAAATCCACAACCCTAAACCCCACACTTTGTCGTGTCAAAAAACCACAACAAAAATTACATATGAGCACACAAAAAAAGAACAGTCATTTTTTCAAAACATTTAAGTGCTTTTACCTTCTTCAAATTTGAATCCTAACTACAGATTTGTCAAGAATTCTACATTTACATATGCCATTAGTAGATTAGCTTCTGTTAATCAGCAAGAGTGGCTGCAGTATTACATCCAACCTACTTTATACTTCAATTCAACGGAGCGCTTGCTTAAATACTTAACTGCTACTGACCTCCATCAAATATGTGCTTAATTGTAATTTCTAAATAGCCATATTTTCAGAAGCTGTGGCCTTATTTTTCTTCCTGAAAGCAATGCAATATCTTCCTTGTGCGTTCTGAAATCCTGTATCTGAATTTAAAATTTTGGCTTGAGCTCCCTTTTATATGAACAATTTAATTTCATAGTTTGTGCATCACTGGTCAGGAAATATAGGAACTCCTATGTTCCTTACGCTTCTTAATTTATTTGCTCAGAGTCACATTTAATGAATGGCATTTAATGAATGAAAAGTTTGTGCTGAATTTCTAACCAAACCTTTTCTCCTGGTTGTCCTAGGCTTCCAGCTCGGCCTGGATCTCCAATCTTTCCTTCACAACCTGGTGACCCTCTGCCTCCTGCAAGTCCTTTATCTCCTGCAAAAAGAATTAAATAGCAGTACACATGCTATGGTTATCACTTTATTTTACAAATGGATATTTGTATGGATGCAGTTATGAGCCTCTGACACTAAAATAGCTTACATGAGCTGAAGACAGCATCCTGATTTCAGAACTTATGTGACACACTGCATCTTGATCTTTATGTATTCACCCAAAGTTGACTGTAACACTGCTTGGTTACTTGCTTCAAATCCGTTATTTAACATGGGATTTTTTTTTCAAGTGAAGCTATTCTGCTGTCAGCTCCCCACTGTTTTCTTCAACTAAAACTGCTACCAAGCTGCTTGTGTAAGAGCTTTCTTCTCCCCCCACCCTGATGGGATTACGAGAACTTCTTAGTATTTCCAGTGTCCAAAGAGGAATATAACCTTGCATGAGGAATGGCCAAATTTGCAGTATTCAAAGTGCTTTCTATTACCTGCGCACTAGAGCAGGTATTGCATTGTACATAACCAAAACTGATTAAAATACTGACGGCTCTGTCTGTAACACATATCCAGGATTAAGAGAATCCACCTGAAGTAAGTGTGGCACTCAGATGAGCTCCACCTGTTTGGGCACTATTCCAGGAAGCACTGATATCTTTTAAAATATTTTCCTACTGCAAACTTTGATAGTTGATTCTCTGAAATTCTTCAAAATAATTCAAACTTGCAAATTATAAGCTTGAAGGCAGTAAATTACAAGAGTGCTAAAAACACTTGTCTGTCTGGCAATGTTCATTCATTTACTTATCTTATTGATTGTCTTTAATGTGGACCAAAAAAATTAGTAGGTTGGGATTTTTTTTTTGTTTGGATTTTTGTTTGATTGAGAACATCAAAAAGAGTATTTTACCTTTTGGACCTGGATTTCCAGGAAACCCAAGCCCTGGAAAGCCTGTGTCACCTGTTGGCCCTGGATGTCCTGAATCACCTGGCTGACCTCTTGCTCCAACCCTACCTGTACAAAGAAAATAAGTAAACTGCGATGTATCTTACTACAGAAAATCAACTTGTATGATTAGGCATTTTATAGTTTATCATTATTAAGACACCACTGTAGCTTATGTTAGAACTTAAATGCTATTTCTCCTCCACAGCAGGTTTTCACAGTTACAATGCTAATCGTATTCATAGTATCAAAGCAAACATCCGTCTGTGATTTAAATTTTTATGCAATCTGCCCAAATTCCAGACTTCTAGGAACAACTAGGTGCAGATACAAATATTCCACTTGTTGAGAAGATAAATGCATATTATAGAGGTGAGGCTTGTAACAGAAGCAACTACAAGTGCAGAAGCTATCATAAAGCTCCCAAGAAACCTTCCTATGCTATTCAGGGCAGCTTTAAGGACTACTGTTGTACAAAACCAAAGCAAAAATGCCTTACGGTTAGCCTGAATGCCACTTACTGTACTTTCAAAGTAACTCAACTGTTTTATCTGGCCAGGGCAGGGAGAGAAATCCTAATCAAATTTTCTGATTTTTACTGTACTTAGTGCAGACTTACTTACCGGGCACTCCTGGGGGCCCAGGTAAACCATCTGGTCCTTGAGGTCCTGGCAATGCAGGCAGTGGAGTTATCCTAGTAGTTTCTCCTTTCAGACCTTCAGCAAACACATAATCCAGGATTATAAAGTTTTATATTTTGGCAATATGTAATCTTAAGCTTTTAAAAATATTAGTGATCAATCTACTTGGTTAAAAATGCAGTCTTCTACAGTTTCCATATTTCTGAAAATCCAACAGACTTTGAAAAGCCTTCAGATCCTGGCTCATAAAGCAAAATGATTTTATTGACACCAAGCCCACCTGCTTGGTCTCTAGTAGAGACCCAGAAAAGGAAGCACAAAGTCAGCAGGAAAATGATGCAATTGAGAAATGCTTAATCTGCAACTCAATTTCATAAAATGTAATGGGTATTCTCTTTAAGAAACCTTGACTATATCTACCATCCAACTCTGAGTTCTTCCAGATTATGCTTGCCTATAAATCATAGAATCTTTAAGGTTGGAAAAGACCTCTAGGACCATCAAGTCCAGCTGTCAACCCAACACCACCATGTCTACTAAACCATGTTCTGAAGTGCCACATCTACACGGTTTTTGAACGCTTCCAGGGACGGTGATTCCACCACCTCCCTGGGGAGCTTGTTCTAATGCCTGACCAAATACATACATTGGTATGCTTTCAGCACTCAAAAAATTATTAAATCCGTCACATTTTCCCCTGAGGACTTAGCTCACACTAATGACGATGACCGGATACATATTTAAAGACTTTTTTTTCATGACGAGGACAGTCAAGCACCGCAAAAGGCTGCCCACAGGTGATATGCGGCGTTTGTCCTTGGAGGTTTACAAGGCCCAGCTGGATGATGCCAGCTTGGTCTGATCTCACAGCTGACACTGTGTCCTCAAAGGGTCTCTTTCACCCTCAATTATCTTATGATCCTAAGACTTTTGCTATTATCTTCTGTGAGACCAAAGTTGGAGCAACGTTGTGAAAATCTCATCCCAAGAAAAACTTCCTATATTTCATAAATTATGTCTTTGTCTTCAATCTATCTCTGCTATTTCAATCAAGTGCTCTTTAAGATAGGTAAAACAGGAAGTTGCAAACCAGCTTCTCCAGGTAATCCAGGTGGACCGGGTATTCCTTTAGAGCCTTTGAAGCCTCTTATTCCTTGTGGTCCATATCCTGGCAGTCCAGGAAGCCCCATCTCACCAGGAAGACCAAGACTGCCGGGCAATCCAGGTGGTCCTCTATCTCCTTTTGAACCAGCCAATCCCTATTAATGAATACACATGTGCGTATACCAAGCATTACCTGCTGTCCACACCAGCTTTCATAAAAAAATGCCCGATTCTCTGACTATAATTTTGCATTGCTTCAGTAACAGGAACAACCCTGCTAATTTAAGAGGAAATTTTCCTCTGATTTACTTGTATAGATTGTTGTACAAGACATAAATACTGACTTAGGATTTCATGATGAGTTCCATATTAACTGCAAACAGTGCGTACCCACCTCTTCACCTTTAGAACCCTTGAATCCTTTAGAGCCAGGTCTTCCCAGAAATCCACTTGAACCTTTTCTTCCTTTGTCTCCCCTGGCCCCTGGATCTCCTCGCTCCCCTTTTGGCCCTTCTGGATAAACATATCCTGGCTCACCTTTTGATCCTTTATGTCCTTGATCTCCTCTAAAACCTGGAGGCCCCTGGAACAAAGCAATCAAAAGAGTTTCAGTGCTAGCTATGTCAGCTGTTTTCAAGCTTTCTTTTTTTAAAATTAAACACCTGAGAGTGGTTCTCTTTATTCTCATCTTTATTCACTGTAACAGCAGACTTCAATGAACAGGTTTTGGTTCGGTTTTTTTTTTTCTCTTGCCTTTACTCCTTTTGGCCCTGATTACAATTTCATTTATACTACTACAAGCAGGAATAATGCGGGATCATTTATTGTGCTCTGGTGGCACAAAAGAGACAGACAAGAAAGCACCTTGAAATATAATTAAGGATTTTTCCTCCACATGGAAATATCTCCCCAGGGAGATTATAACTGCTGCAGTTGGCTCTGTTCATAGTTAACTTCTCCTCTCTGTTCTTTACCCTCAGGGTACAAAGGGGGTACTCTATCTCAGCCAAATACAGTACAAGCTGAAAGCACACTGGGCTCTAGTGACCTTGTGCTCATGAATTCCTGGGAGCCTTCTGGAAAAGCCTCTTAGCAGCCTCTAATTCTGCATCTGTATGGCAACCACCACAATGAATACTTGTGCATGACAATTTTTTATTGGACAGCACCAACTGTAATTTCCCATAAATAATTACTACTATAGGCACAAGTTAGAACAAACAAATGGTATGTCTGTGGCAGCAGGTGTCAGCCTTCCCTATTTATAATGTTTGCCAAGAGGGAATGTCCTTTGCATCCCTGAAGAGGGTACTATGAGAAGCAAGCTTCTCTGCACAGCTCAGGCTTTAGCAAGTCCTGAGTACAGTGGAAACAAGAGAAGTAAGAAGTCTGATGAAGATCACAGCACACAAAACTCTACATACGCTTTACAGCCACTGCCATGATTATAGAATTACGTAGATGAACAGAAGTTAACTGTAAACTACCCATACCAGGCAGAAGAAGCAGTCTAGCCACCATACAGCACAGGTTATTCACACAGGTATTTACCTGCCTCACTGCCTGGGCTGAACTTCTTGCTGCACTAAGCAAAACAAGCTCCTGTAAAGCTACGTCAGCCGTACATTACAGTCTCTGCCTAGGCCTCCCATGCAGACAGACTCATTACTACAGAAAGAAAACTGTTGAGAACACTCAGTATAATGCTGCATGTAACACCAGCCATGAAGTTTATCTGAAATAATTCTTGTGGGATCTGGAACGTAATCTGAAAAAATCCAAGTCTTACTTGAGCTCCTGGAAACCCTGGTGCTCCTGGAGAGCCTGGAGAACCTTTTGGGCCTGTTGTTCCTTCTCTACCTGCAAAAGAAACAGCATATTTTGTAAAGAACAATGAAAACAAGGACATGGATTTTTGACAAGCTCCGATAATCACACCCAGCATTGAATATTTCTGCTTGTTACAGTGACTGCATCATCACAGATTGACCTGACTTCAGGCTGCACCTAAACCTATTAGCATCATTAGTATTCTGATTTCACCTCTTTAGGGCTTGTGCTCATATCAGCAGATGGAGCTGCATCAGGCTCTCACACCCATCACAAACTCAGGGCTAGTTCAAGGACTGCGTGCTGCAGACATGCCCATACCTGATTCTCATGCTAAAAGCAGAATCATTGGCATTTTCTACTATCCTGTTAGAAACACCAAGATAATTTACCAGGCATGCCATCCTGGCCACGTGGCCCAGGAGAACCAGGAAGACCAGGTATTCCCGGAATATAGCTGCAATCAGTACACACATAAGCTTGATCACCTAGAATGAAAATAATTCATTAGTTGTTCCACAGCAAGTCATTTCCAAACTTAACTAATGTGTTACATAGTTTCTTACAGAGGATGGCTAAGACTTTTTGACTAGAGAAACATGGCCTTTATTTTGCTGGAACATCACTTCCAACACAGTACAAAATTCAGACAGTGAATCAGAATCAATTACATTTAACTGAAAATGCAGGAACATTCAGTTTAAATCTCTTGATTTTTCAGGTCTAGTTTTAGTAAGCCATTTGAATATAGTCATTCTAATGATAAGCCAGATTCTCTTGAATTTTGAAGGGACATAGGCCTAAAACTAACATGGCTCCTTAACAGCTTGGGTAACTTTAATAACTGGGAAGTGGCAAACATTCAGCGGCTCCTGTGGTGATATTTGCAGAAGGAACCTTCTCTCAGGGAACAACTGTTAATGTCAAACACAGCAATGGGAGAATACAAAAACCCTATCAGACCTGAAATAATTGTTTGCTCCAGTGCAGGTCTTCACTGGCTGCAGTGCTGCACAACTGGTGTGCAGCACTGGCACATGCACTGCTCCTTCAGCTGCTTGTTTACAGTAAGGGGAGGAAGACATCTTGCTATCCCTAAAGAATTTTCTTACATCTCTGAACTCATCTGAACCTCATGGCTTAAGAGGTAAATTAAATTCACAATTTCATGTCAGTCCATGAAGATTATTGGATTGTACCGTCTACTTCTGAGCGATAGTTTTCTGAAACTGACCTTTCATGCCAGTATCTCCTGGAGGTCCTGGAGGTCCTGCACACCCTGGCTCTCCAGGAAGTCCTGGTAGGCCTGTTCTAAATGTTACTCTACCTGTTAATGAAATGAGCATGGTACCATTACATCAGCAGATTATTCAGACAATTTTATATTTGCTAAGAGAGAAAAAGTTTCCAGGGATGAGCTGGACACAATATTCTCACCCTTATGGATCTCTTCCAACTTGAGATATTCTATAATTCATTTGAAAGAGAGAACTACCTGGACAAATCCAAAACACTTGTAACCAGAAATACTTAAGGATAAATACGGTAATGCCAAAGTAAATGCCAATGGACTGTTGGATCCATCTCTATAGCCTTTAAAAGCTTAATACCTTCTGGGGAAAGTATTTCCATTTGATTTGAATAAACAGAAACACAGCTCTTTTACCAGGAACGGAAAGCAAACTGTTCTTCATTATTAATGCTGCTCATGTACCTTGGACAGAATTATTCTGCTGTATTTACTATTACTTTGGAAAAACAGAACATGCATCAAGCTCTTCTTAAAGTAACATATTTGGGGGGTAAATATCTTTTTCAAAGACAGAGAAAAGAGAAGCACTACATTGGTATTAGTTCAGAAAAAACTTCTTTTGGCCATACTGCATATAAAAGACACATGATGCTCTTGGTACTCCTAGTTAAAGAGGTATTCCTAGTTAATATGTTTTCTGGAAGTTTTATAAACTGCTACTGCTTTATTTTCATCCTGCCAGAAGTTCAAACCTGCTGTCAGGCCCACTAAGACCTCTGGAGGCATGCAAGTGATTTCTCTAGATTTCAAATTAACCCCTTCTGAATTTAGTTTTGCAGATTTATTACAACTTTTGGAAGAATTAATTTTAAGAACAGATTTTCTGTCATTAGTCTTTCCTGGTTTTATATAGCAGATTTTTATAGTCACATTTATACAAAAAGGTGAGAAATCTTTATACTGGGAAGACATTCTATCTTCTCCACAGAATCTCATTAGCAATGGAGCACAGATCTTCGCTTCACGAATATCCTAAAACAAAATTTCCAAATAGAAATACTATTAAACCATATTACTCAAAACATGCTCTACAAGTAATGTATATATATATAATCTCATACATTAGGTGTTGGGATGACTCTGGGTTTGTCCTTGATGATTATATATACGATACTAAAACATCACCTGGTTCTCCTGGAGGGCCTGGTAATCCAACAGAACCAGGTCTGCCAGTGACACCAGGCAGTCCCGGAGGGCCTACAATACACAGGCCAGTTTGTCCTTTCTCTCCTTTTGTTCCTTTAGGCCCAGGAAATCCTGGAGGACCTCTCAGACCAGGTCTTGACACACCTAACCAAAGAGAAAAAAATACAAAAATGAAGCTAAAGAAGAAACGGAATTTCAAAGCAAAGTGAGTACTCAATAGGATGAGTGAGAGACAAACACACTCTGTTCATCCTGCTCATTTCCATATTGCCATATATTAAATAATCACAATGAGCATGTAAAGACATTTAAAAGTTATCTTTAACCTCTCTTGAAATTCCTGGCCCATCAAAGTTTTTGGGTGACAATTTTTTACCACTTAGACATATGTCAATATCACAAATGGTGTAGGTTTTTGCAAAGTAACATGAAGATTCCACAAAGTTGATACACTATAACTGGCAGGAAGAGCAATGTATTTTGTTGTTGGTACTGGACCATTACACATACCTGGTCTACCAGCATCTCCGGGAGGACCCTGTGGCCCTGCAAAAGCAATGTATTTTTTGAGTTAAACCACTGTATACTCTGCAAAGTCACTACTCCCTAATCCTGACTGCAAACTTTGTGCTTCTCCATTTTAAGCTTATTCTAGCTTTTAAGAATTTGGTTTTGCCTCAGTAGGCATCTGCTACTTACACAACTGTTGCATACTGACAATTCTCACTGAAATCTGGCAAGAGATGGATGTTTACAACAAGTAGGAATAGGATTCACTGCATTTATCTCAGGTGGGAACACAATCAGTTACTTGAGAACAACTTACAGGCCTGAAAACTTGATCCTTTTTGCCACTATTATTTGCTAGTAAATATATCACCTCTTAACTAGGCTCAACTTTCCTGTTGCCAGCCCTTGGAAGTAAGTAGATTTATAACAACAAAGAGTATTCACTGAATGCAACATAATCACTTGGATAGATAAATATTCATAAAACTAGAACGTCAAAACACACAAGGCAAGGACTTGCTGGATGAGTACAAGATATACCCTACAAGATGCTGCCTCAGATTTCAGCCCACAAATCCTTGTTATACTGTGAGACAGCCTAAATAATAAAACAGGATGTTTTAATTTTACAGCATGGCCAAAATAAACAAAATAAACACTTGCATATCTTTATTATTTTAGAATGATAGGCAATGAAAATGGCATAAGACAAACTATGAAAGCTACAAAAAAAAAAAAGAAAAAAGAAAAAGAAGAGAGAGAGAGAAAAAAGTGCATGAACTTCAATAGGAGACATACTGGCATATACAAATAATGTGCTGATGCAGTAGTCCACTAAGGTCATGAGACAGGATGTCAGTGAGCTTAGGTGCTCAACTCAATTATCTGCACAAAGCAATGTGCCAGCTTCATTCTTTTTAAGAGGAAATATGGCCATAAAGACTCAGGATACATTTCAATTCTGCAATTTGATGGGAGTAATTTGTAAATACTTTTGTAAAGCCAGAAGCAGGTTGCTGATTGCTGAAAAACCTAGTCTCCAGCAAGCCTTTTAAGTGGGTAGCTCTTGCTCAAGATTCTAGTTTTCATGTCCCACTCACCAGGCATGCCACGTTGACCTTTTGGTCCTGGAGGTCCAGGGGGTCCTTCATCTCCTTTTTCACCAACCACACTATCATAATACTCTGTCTTAAGAGAAAGATGATAAGAAAAGAAATAATAGTGAGAATGAAGAGAGAAGCACAGTGCCTCATGTTGAACATTTGGTTAGAACAATGTTATGATCTCATTTAAAATTTTGATGTTGTGACACCATGAGACCTTTCTAACCACACGGTAATTCCAAGCAGCCAGAAATAAAAATGATGACTGTTATACACAGATGATGTCAAGAGACCTGTACAAATAAATGGGGCTGCGATTTCAACTCAATTCATAGAATCATAGAATGTTTTGGGTTGGAAGGGACATTAAAGCCCATCTAGTTCCAACCCCCTGCCATGGGCAGGGACACCCCCCACTAGACCAGGTTGCCCAAAGCCCCATCCAACCTGGCCTTGAACGCTGCCAGGGATGGGGCCTTCACAGCTTCTCTGGGCAACCTGTTCCAGTGCCTCACCACCTTCACAGTAAACAATTTCTTCCTAAGATCTAATCTAAATCTACCCTTCTTCAGCTTGAAGCCATCCCCCCTTGTCCTGTCACTCCCTGCTCTTGTAAACAGCCCCTCTTCAGCTCTTTATTCCTCAGCTCCCAGAGAACTTCTCTGCCTGCAGATGCAATTATACAGACAAGGTATAAATTGGTGACCCAATCACAAATATTATGGTACCATGAAATAGAAAATAATCTTGAAAGAAATCTCAACAAATCACTGTGTCTACTCCATTGGCTCAAAGCAGTATGACCTATACCTACACTACTCTTTTAAATAACTATACATGAAACTAGATAAAAAAATCAACTACTTCAGTCACGTGTGCATTACAAAGTCATTCCTATAAAAATTAATACTTAAAGTTTAATATTATGATGTTTCAAAGTTTCTACAAATGACAGGCAAAATCAAAATGCAATTTACTGTAACTATTTTTTTTTATAACTGTCAATTTTTGCTCTTTTCTGGATTACTTTGCATGGGCAGTATTACAGGCAAATCAGTATTATAATAAGTATTGTGCTTTGATATATAAACATCACACTGAAATTTAAATGCATTGATTTTAAAAGGAATAAGAAACAGCATAAAATTAAAATTCAAACCTTTTACTTTTCTCCTGTTGATTTTCTTGAAAATCAGTGTTTTTTTTTAGTCCTCTGTCAATATCACAAATGATTTCTTTTTTTACAAAGTTACTTCTTTTGAACAGTTTGGGCAGAAGGTTTCTATTAGGTGCGCATGGAACCTTTGAGAAAGCCACTAGCAAGGTAGCATGACTAGACAGAGAAATTCTATTCACAGCATTTCTTGCTTTCTTTAAAAAGTCTTAGGATTTTAAAATTAACACCAGCTGCTCTAGAACTGATTAGAGACTGGTTTAAAAATTAACTCCTGTGAGTTTCTGTAACTGTTCTGTGACAGTCCAATCTCCTGTCAAAACTGCTGCAACTGAGTGAGGTCTAACTAGGTCCTGATCATGCATCCACCTCTAAGTGAAGGAATATGCCATCTCTGTGAGACTCCCAGCAGCATCAGTACTTTGAGAAAGCCATGCTTCAATTAGAGCATCACTAGACATCCATTATTGCCTCATACAGTCAGTTTGGCTTATTCTTATTCTAATGGTTTAGAAAAATGGTATGAAGAAGAGAATGTTCACTTACTCGACCACAGGCTCCAGGTGGACCAGCGTTCCCTTTCATACCCTTCATCAGAGGACAGAGATGGGTTTATTAAAAAAAAACCCACAACATGACATGTGGTACCACTGTTACTTCAGTACACTGATCATTAAAGAGGAACTGCTCCTGACCAGTCTCACCACCCATCTCTTTTCCTTACACAGCTATTCAGCCACATACACTGTACACTACAGGAACACATCAGCAGACACAGATGGATGCCAGTTCAAACTTACAATCTATTTCAGCTGATCCATCTCCTATCCCATGATATCATTACTTGTCATCTTCTAGGTAAAGTAAAACTTATTGTATACACAGTGACAAATAAAATAATAACCCCAAAACATACCTTATCCTCATAAGCAACAACAAAAGCATTAGTCAATCAATACCTTAGCTCCTTTCCTGCCAGCCAGTCCTGGTTTGCCTTGTTCACCCCTTTGTCCCTGCAGGTGACAGTACACAATTTTATGAGGATTTATCTCTTAGCATTGTCATCAGTAAGATGTAAAATGCAAAGTTTTAATCTTTCATGGTGATGGCAAGGTGAACACAACTTGATCAGGGGAAAAAATCTCAGGGAAAGACTCCATTTGGGGTACAGTTCCCTGTCTATGGGAAATACCACAGGTGTCTCATACAAACCTGTCTTTATAACAGCAGGCTTCACCAATCCCAAGGTGGAGCTGCTCGGGATAGCACAAGTGTAGGAGGCCCTGGTTTGTTCTCCCTTTGCAAACTACTATCGTTGAAATGGGAGAAACTGAACACAATGGGTGACTCTCACAATACAGCAACTCCCTCTCCCAGAACCTGCTCAGTTTGCGTGATGGTGCGGATCTCAAGAGGTGCCAGCAGGACCAGGAGGGAAAACAGTGCAGACTGCTGCTAAGGCTCTCTGCAAGCATATACATGCAAGGAAAAGGGACTTCTCAGAGGCTTATGTAGTTACACACACCACTAGTTAGTAAAGTTGAAATGGGAACAGAGCAATGACATGTCCTTGTCACGACAGAAAGTTTTCTTTCTGGTAGCTGAGGCACTAGGGCTTTGCAGTCTGTCATTCCATATTCTTTGTCAGACTGGAATGTGTTTAGACTGTCTGCAGAGGTCATTTTGGCATGATGGAGATGAGGTTTTAGTAAGATATCTGTGAAAAGGGCTATCTTGTCAATAAGAATTTTGATAAGATGTTTGTAAGGTCACTGTGACCCTAATGATAATGTTAATGTGGAAGTGAAATAATTAGTATTTAACCAACTGAATACAGTATTACAAGTACATTTGAACAACTTCAGCTTTTAAATTAGTACACAAATGAGATCATTTTGCCATATTTTAAGAATTATAAGATATTAAAACTGTCATCTTGTTATCAATCAGTCATCGTGTTTCAGGCCACAGCAGCTGAGAGCTTCACAGTAACTTTTCTTTGTAAAAGGATGTCTTTGATTCTAGTGATTAAAAATATTCATTTTGCTTCTTGATTTATACTGAAGTGAAAGTATAACTTTTTTGCAAAAATTTCATTGTAACTAACTCAGTAGAGTTAATTTTGCATAACTTGGATGCTGTCTCAAAATTATTTGATCATCAGCAGCAAGCAACAGGTCTTTTTATTTTACACAGAAGAGAACATCTGTTAACTGAGCTTCTCTCTCCTGCATGTAACTATGAGAACATGGTATGTCCCAAGGCCAGCTGTGTGAAAGAAAATGTTTCACAGCGTATGCAAATCAACATTTTCAAACACATTCTGCAATGGAAAAAAGCTGTGATAGGAAGATATGATGATGATTAACAGAGGACTGTTACTTAGAAAACACTTAGAAGGCTTCCTTCATTACCGGTAAGCCAGGTGGACCTGGGGCACCTTCTTTTCCAGGTTTACCCTACAAAGGGGAAACATAATAAAATATATTAAGACATTCAAAAGAGGAGTCATTGCATTCAAAGAGCATAACAACTAAGTGCTGTGCCTATAGCTGTATTTTAGCTCTTTATGAATTCTGAAAAGTCATTATTTTTTAAATATTCATTATTTCTAATCATAACTAATGTTCATAAAACTCTACAGAACAGGGAGTAAGATATTCCCCGGACATTACTCCTCCTGTGGACAATTAGTTGAGGCAGACGCTTCACCTGTACAAAGTGTCAGGCAAGTGCAGAAAGCCTGGTGCAAAATCAGGTCCTTGCAGAAGCAAGGCAAGTGATAAAACAATCGAGCAGCTAGCAGCCATTCTAATGGTGAGCATGGAAAGATACTGAAGGGAAACTTTTCTCTGTCAGGAAATGAGATTAAGAGATGAATTGAAATTATTCAATGAAAAAGAATATGGAGTGCATTTCAAAGGTATTGGAAGTAGGGCAGTAGTTGGAAAAGTGAAAGCAGAAGGAGGGAGCGTGCCAGAGGCATCTGCTGTTTTCTATGGTGCACAGCACATTAGACAGTGTTCCGCTGGGGTTCTGGTATCTAGTGGGGCAACAATACATGCTAAGTAATTAATAACAACAACAATAAAAAAAGACAAGAACAGGAAAGGAGAAAAACAGGAAGAGAAACAGAAGGAAATGAAACCACGGTTCTGAATATGGATACCTTACTTGCCACCTTGAAGGCAGAAATAAGGAAAATCTAGTTCATTAGAATCCACAGAAGGAAGGTAGTGAGATAAAAGAGGGGAGTGGAAGATGATGAGCTCAGAACAGGGTAGAAAGTACATTTTTAGACACTTGCTTTGCACAGAATAGATCAATGAAACTCAAAATAAATTTGAAAAAGATGACCAGACCATGAATTACAATGTAAGTGTCAGAAAAAAAAGCAATACTCAAAAGATGGCAGAACTTAAACCAAGGTCATCCTTTGGAGGAGAAGGGGAGGTGGAACGATGTCACCAGAAGCTCAAAGCTCTCTCGCACAAAACTGTAATTTTTTCTAGAATGGAAAATCCAGAGCTGTTTGATATTTTGTGCTCACTGATGTAATTTCAATAGTAAAAGGAAGCATATTGTTTTGATTTTATAATAGCCAGTCAATGTCTCAACACAACTTATATTTCCTTAGCATTCTTCAGGGTCATCAGGCAGAAAAGCAAGGATGCTCTACTACTTCCTCCACAAAGAAGGAAGGGAGAGGTGAGTTAAGAAGAGTTCTAAAAAAGACTGCATTACAGGACAGAGCTTTTGCAAACAGAAGACATAATATGGAAGAAACACAGAAGATAGAGGAATAAACACACATTGGATAGAAAGAACTTTTAGTACTTTCTTTACACCAGTAACTCAAATAGAAATTAAGATTTTCATAATGTATAGGAATAATAAAGATATAGATCAACAATCAAGTTGACCATAGCATTGAAGAAAGAGCAATCAACAGGTCTTGTCTTGCTACCTTTCCTTGTGGAAGAAAATTTATTGCAACCGTAAGAAGTATGGGGAAGTTTTAAAATAGATATGTTTGGATTGAATGAAGTATTTAATTTGAAAATTTGTTTTCTTAATTTCACTTCCAAAATATATATGGAATCAAAATGTTTTGTTCAGAAAACATCAGAAAACATTTTGATTTATTTGGATATTTTAGTGGTCTCCCTGATTACATATTAGTAAACTGTTTTGAATTCATAGAGCTTTAAGTCTGAAAGCCATTTGAATGCAAAGTGGTACTTTTCTATTTAATTCTCCTCAAAATATAGAAATACTTCAGTAAACTATATTTTACATGTATGCTTTTTAAAATCAACATATTTCTTCGCATATTATTCTCTTAACAGAATAACTCTCTTATGACAACTTCTTCACGTCTCCACATACCTGCTGATTGAGCATACTAATTTGTCCGCTACCTTACATAAACCCAATGTTTTTAATTCTCTTCTACATATACTCTAGCACTATAAAGCCAGTATGTGCTCAGAAAAGCTTTTTTTTTTTTTTACTAAGTTTCAACAGTAGAACCTTTAGAGCAAAACAAACAGAAGCACATCCACCATCAACTGATCTTTACTTCATGTACTCATGATATGTGAGCCTACAAGAACAGTCATCTGACTTTCAGCTCTCTAGTCTGGTTTACTGGATGGAAGAGCTTTTGAATCTAAGAAAATTTGCTATGAGTTGCATTGAAACAAAAGCTGGAGAGCAACACTAGTGCAAAACTGATTTTCACAAAAGGCTAACATATTTATTAAATTGTTTGCACATACCTGTGCTCCGGGTTCTCCTCGGTCACCCTTTTCACTCTGAGAATCACCAACCGGCCCCTGTAACAAAACCACCCTCAAGATATACATATATCTTTTATAATCCTGCTATCTTAAAAAGAAGTATAAAAATAAAGGACAGTTAGAATGTTATTAATAGGTATTCTAGTCTATTCATCAGTTCTGTTCATTAAAGGTTGGAATAGGTAGTGTAAATACGGGACTCTGAAGAGTGGCATATACTAGGTGATGCTGCCGGAACATCTGGGTTTAAGGAATTTCCTTCTGGTGACTTACTGTAAACCCCATTGGCCCTGGAAGTCCTCTTGATCCTTTTTCTCCTTTCTCTCCTTTCAAGTCCTATTACACAGAAAATAAATAATTACTATAATCTATTGGATTTTTCTGTGCTTACCATAACACTCAAGTTTCACAAACAGGATATCCTTATGTTACCAGCGAGCTTCTTCAATCAGAGATGGTTCTACTTAAATGACTAAAAGAAACTGAAACTTCATACCAGCACTCCTGCCTAAGTCTATGATGTCTGAAAAAGAAATTGGCTCTGCACGTATTTCTGAACAAAGCAAGTTCAAAAGGACTGTGACTGCATGCAAGTGGACTGCAGTAAACATCCCCAGAAACGGCAACAAATTGCAAGTGAAAAAACAAATGAACCTTAGTTGCTTCACTGGAGCTACAGTTACTTTCAATACGCAAATGCACTGGCTACCCATGCTATCCTTGTCTCTGTAGGCTAAAGATTAGACTACTCTACTGTGTAGTACTACTATATTTTGGAACACATCCTAAGGTCATTGCAAAGCCAAAGTTTATAGACTACCTAATTAATCTATCTGTTAGACTCATGCCTCAAACTATTTTTGTGAGGAGTTTTGAGGGGTTTTTAAATCTTAATGCCTCATGCCTCTGAAAAATTGCCATTACCCCATGATAAACCGCCACAGCTGTGACTGGGAAGTGCTCCAGCTCGTCCACATTTGATTTAAACAGGGAAGAGCTGCTGTGCCTACAAGTTGAACCCTGCTTCCACAATCTTTCTCTTCCACCTCAATGCAGTCTTGATGCAAAATTCAGTTTTTATTTTAGCACTTAATGGAGAGGAATTAGATGTAAATTAAATAAGGAAAACAGAGTCAAGAACAGGTTGAAGACTTGTTCTGTTAATATGTGATGACTTCAAACTGTTTCAACTATTGCTGTTTAAGTTTTGTGTAAGGACTAAATGCAAGAATTTTAAATCACAAAGCAATATTTAAAATGAAAGCTGAATCAGAGTATTTCCTTTCTCCAGTATTCATTGTTTTCCCAACACTTTCCATGACTACTCACATTTCAGTAAAAACAATGAGAAAATAAAATATGAAATGCACATGAACACATCGTAAGCTTTTGCGAAACACTTAGCTCAGAGTCTTGATATTTTCAGTGACAAGGCCCAGAGGTTAACACAGCTGTGGCTTTGATAGCCATTCAGAAAATCCATGTTGATTTGGTGAAGCTAAAAGTGATTTACTTTTCATGTACTCCAAGATCCACAGCAGGTGGGTTACTAATAAGCATTTAGCATTCCACTGGCATTGTGCAGATGTGCATGTGAATACACGGGCCTCAGCTGAGCTGGATGTACAGACACACTCTAAGAAGAGCTTAGTATCTAACTAAACAAGTCTGAAAAATGTTGGGCTGGGTAAAAGGAAATGTTATCAGAACAACGAAGATGAGAATGTCCTCTCAAAGTAAAACCTAGAGAGATGGCTTATCTGAATGTGACGTTTAACAATTTTACTACCGTCATGTTGTCTGGTCCACTTAATGTCACAATAACGGTTCCTGGTGGTCCAGGGGGTCCAGTTAACCCAGTGTCACCCTTGAAAGAAAAAAGAAAAATAGAGCAATTGCAAGCAGTGCGGTTTTATTGTTTCAAATTACCATCACTATATACTTATCGTGAAAAATTTTCTGTCATTTCACTTAGCCATTCATGCAGTTAACGTGTCTGTTTACTTGCCATTTATCTTCCAATAAAAAAGGCATATGGAAGACTTAAGACTACTATGACAGGTCTCCTAGCTTAGAAATATAAAAATGCATATGCTGATTTCTGTTAGAATTAGCTTCAATTTTTAATATTATTTGCTTAGAAGTTATACAACCATTTTAACTCCAAATCAAATAAAGATATCTGCTTTATTATAATTTTACTCCCAATTTAAGTAAATCACTAAAATACATGAACTGTCTTTGGTCACATCCTCAAAACTGCAGTTGGTATTACAAGGATATGATTGTTACACAGTGCTGACAGGTAAAACTAGCTTTCACGTGGTCTTAACTGAAAACATTAGTATCGCAGTACACTTTTTCATTAAGGATCTTTTAGAACGGAAAATCCTAAATGTGATCTTTCCTGTGGACCTCAACAAAACAACATTCATATTTTTCAGTGATTTTAAGCCAGTGGAATGCCTTTGCATGCACTTGCAACATAACAGCAAAGAACACATCACTTTCAGAAAGAGTCAAGATGCTCCATGGTTATCTAAGCTCATGCTAATGAAAAATCAATTCTATTTGCAGAAATTTTCCCAGGAAACCTCTAGCACATTCCCGGTAGTAATTACAAAGTTGAAACCAATCCCACTGTCAGGTAGTACTGTTTCAGTTCACAGCTGAATCTGTGCAGGTCAGTTAGCATAACTGTGAGATGGCCCAAGTTCTTGAAAGAATCCTGGAAGGACATTCAAACTGACTACACTGGCCCTCCAACTGCAGGTTGAGGTCCTGAGAGACAATATATGTATTCATAATAATTTCTAGCTTCATGTCACTTCTATGGGATGCAAAGTAAGAACATGGACAGCAAATCATCCATTTTTTATTAAAAACTTGGGAGGTTTTCCAGCAGCACAACGGCTGACACTGAAAAAATGTTGGCCATAAGAAGTTGTGAGTCTACAGATGGTATATATTTACCAATGTTTACATACTTAGATAAGCATTGAGGAACACTGTGCAAATGACATATAAATGAATTTAATGTTATGTGTTAGTAAATATTAACTACTGGCTCCTCTTAGGTTTCTACCCGTCTATCAGGAAGTTTATATCATCAGTTCTTATGTGAAAACAGTTTGTTCTTAGATACTAATTGCCATGTTTCTGTTTTCCAACAAAAGACTTCTACATATATACCAAAAAGTTTTATTTCAGTCTACTCACTGTCCCAAACGTTTCACCACAGTATATCAGAAAAAGCAGAAAATAAAAACAAAACTCAAAAAAAATGTTTTAAGCATTTTATAAAATTACCTTTCTTCCTTTGGTTCCTATTACTTTGAGTCCCATAAGACCCTGTAAAAAAAATCCCCAAATGTTATTATTTTTTTTTATTTTAAAAACACCTACAAAATGAGTTAATTGATGTTACACGTAATAGGAAGTTTTCATTTTTATTACCAATCTGAGACTACCTTAGGTCCAGGAGGTCCTGCCTTCCCTGGCATACCCTACAAAAAAAGAAAAACAAATTCCTTAATTTAAAAAATTACAATCTGCAGCACCAATGTAGGTGTTTTGAAGTACCCAATTTTCACATGAGTTATATCACTATTTTTATTCTCTCCTCCATCTTTACAACTGCAGTTTGTTGTGAGTGGGTAACAGAATGTCTGTAGTCTAGTTGCAAACATATACATCCCTCTTTCTTAGTTATACACATCAGTATTTAAAGTGAGACAGAAGTTCATACTCACTGAAGGTCCTGGAGGGCCCTGCAGTCCAAGTTCCCCAGGATAACCTTGAGCACCTTGGGCACCCTACATATTAAGAAAGAAACAAGGATAGATCTCCTGGCGAGACTAAGAGCAAATCACAATGCTAAATCCAATTAACTGAATAGCTGAGAAGCAGCACTGCCTCTGGATGTCCTTTTTCTGTCTCAGGATAACACAGAAGTATAATTCCTCCTCACCGCTTCATTCGTTGGCATACGTTTTGAAACACCAGAAAACATATCTGTTCTAAAACTACACTACTGAAATGAGGATGTATGTTCTGTTTAACTGTGAATATCCTCATAATTCATATAGTCCTATTGCTGACAAGCCTTTCATCTTTGGAATATTCTATGCAATAAATTATCTACTTTGTTTTCAAAGAAATGAAAAATTAAAACCTTTGATTTTCCTTTTAATTTAATGTTCTCCATTTATTGTAACAGTAAAAAAAAATGTCTGCTTTGACTTGTCCTATTAATCTCCATTTTTAAACATGTATCATATCGTCCTTTGTTAGTAGTCCTCCTGAAGTTCAGCTGGTCTAATATGTTCACTCTTACTTCATGGGGAATTCTTGCAGTTGGACTAGATGGTCATTGCAGGTCCCTTCCAATCAAATTAGTCTAGTCTAGTCTACATGTAGGGGTAAAACCCTAAATCTACAACTGTTTTTTCTCCATTTCTAAAGTACTGTTTTTTGTCTGCAACCTGATTTACTTATTTCACTTTACTAACACACAATGGACACTATTGGTTCCGATGGCAAAATTAATTACTATTGTCTTGGTGTACTCTATTTTGTAAAGTCAGAAGAAATATTTTTAATGTATTTTACTAATAAAATTACACAAAGTTCATGTTTTTTTAAAAGGCACAGAATTATTTTCTGGTTTAGAAACTAGTAAGATAATTTTAAAAAATACTGTATCTATACAAAATGTATAATTTATTTTTAATATATATATATATGTATATATACATACACATACACACACATATCTACCTACCTAGCTAGTTAGCTATCTCACAGTCTGAATTACCTGAAGTCCAGGCATTCCCGGCAATCCAGGATCACCTTTTGCACCATACCCTTGGTTATATCCATCTGCAGGGCACCCCTGGACAATTAGATAAAAAGGAAGATAAAAAGTTATGCTGTAGAACTGTGTAGTGGAACAAATCTTCTAATACAATTTGGAGGGAAATAAGCAGCATCAGAATTGCATATTGATAGCAACTGTTCACTATGGATAGTTTTACCTTTAAAAAGGATTTTATTAAACAGAATATACTTTTCTCAGGCATTCCAGTTCTTTGTGAAAAGCAGTCTTCATTTCAGACACTCCTACGTTACTCACGTGCTGTCCTAACCTTCAGTTTTTCTGGGTACTTTTTCTCCCTTTGAAATACTCTCTAGTGTATCTGCAGATTTCCATATAAATTCATAAGCTGTTTGGGGCAGTTAAGAACTCTTTTCCAGCAGCAAACTTGCACACAAATGGTTGATCACCAATAAATATTTCACACAATATGGTGTAAGTAACTGACCTTCTCTCCTTTCCTGCCAGCAATACCCTAGAGAGAAGAACAATCATATTATTAAAATAGAAAAGTAAAAGAGACAACGGTGAAAGGACTCCTTCTCAATATTCTCTAAGTCCAGTGCTCTTTAAGTTATTTATTTTCATGGACGCAGTGTATATCCAGGTACATGTTTACTGTGCCAGACTTCAATTTAAGAAAGGGAGTATTGTTAAAAAATAGTCCAGTCTCACAGTTAGAACTCTACAAGTGAAGGCAGAACAGCTTTGAAGCCTGACCTTAATAAATAAATAAATAAAATACAGAGAGCTGATAAAGTAAAAATCCTGGTTAGAAGTGATTAGATTTGAAGCCACTGAAATTTGACAGACAGCATTCCCTTTCCATTTGCTGTTTGGAAGTTTCTTTTAAAAACACATTTCTACAGAGAATAAACAAATCCTAGGGTTAAAGAAATACAACCATAATGAGAAGTTCTGGGTTTAATTCCTGGTTCTTACTGGCTTAATTAGGCCATATCCTCAAAGATATTTAGGCATGAACTGAAATTGCTATCTCTTACATATATATTGGACACCTTTAGAGAGGTGAGTGGTACATTTTCATGAGTATCCCTTGAGACACTAAAGTGCTAACACCAGTCAATGAATTTGCATGCTCTCATTAACTAAGAAGTTGAAGTCTAACATGCAGCAGATAAAGCATTTCGTTTAACTTTGGTTTCTTTAGTACACAGTTTACATATCAAATAAAATGAGGATACCTATATATTTCAACTGTTGTGAATACCAGCTAATGTGAGGCTTTACATTCCTTCAGTGAAGGGCTTTACGTAGTAGAAATGCACACAATAAAGAATTTCACGGACACCTACTGGAACGCCTTGAGCACCTCTTCTACCTGGAGGACCTGGAAAACCTTGATCGCCCTGAAAGTAGCAAGAGTGACTGTTAATACATATTATTGTTTGGCCTGATTTTAGCAAATATGATTACAAAAGAAGTTTTTTATGTTCTCATGTCAAAATTGTGAGTTGCATTACCACCATGTCTGCTAGAAGGGGCAGACATTTTCTATAGTAAGCATTCTCCTGACTTCCTCTTTTAAGAATGCTGGAAGCACTTGTTTCTAGAGCAAAGAAAAACTAGTAAACCTGTAATTTAATATTAAGCCTTTTCTTTTACTTATTTTCAGGACTTCTGAATTGTTGACTGCAAACTATACACTGGTGAAATAAAATTCGTTATCTATCTCTTCTATAACCCATTTCAATAGAAGGACAGGCTGGACAAAACTGATTAGGTCTTCCATATTTCATTTAAAAAGTTTTATCTGTCAAAATACCAAACATTATTCTTAACTTTTTAGCAAAGGCCATGGACATGTATTATTTAATTATCTATCTTGCACAAAAAGGCAGAACTCACTGAGGGAAAAATTCAGAATGCTTTTTGGCCACTCCAAAACATAGCCAAACACAATCTATGTAACATTCAGCTTGGTTTGTACCTTTGTGCCGTTGCATCCTGGAACACCCGAGTGCCCAGGAGGACCAACAGTTCCTGGTTCACCCTAAAAAGAAGTGCAAAATTGACACAAGCTTTGTTTTCGCACATTCATATTACCCTGCAGCAACACTGAAAGAGTTTATGTTGGAGCAGTGTTTCACAAGACTTGACAGATTACAATGTGTTCTTAAATCATTACAATGAGTAAGAACTGCTGATGCTAAGATTGCTATCTCCAGGCTAACTGACAGAGACAATGCTCATGTTGAGACTAGAGGGAGCACATTGGGCTGAGGATAATTGTGTACTTAAGATTCCAGTAAGAGAGAAACAGTTAAATCAGTTTTGTTTGTACTTACTGGAAGGCCTGGAGGACCTGAAAATCCAGGTATTCCTGGGACTCCCTAATGATATACAAACAGAGGAATAATATTACAAATATTAAGCAAAAACTCATGATGCAGTTTTCCACGTGACTGCATTCATAAGAATGAATGCAAGTATGCTTCTATCAAAAGATCATTATTTTCTCAACCTTTCTGACTGTGAACAAAGTAAAATGGTAGTTTATGCCCTGTTAACATAGACTGGTTTCATCCACAGAAAAAAAAACCAAACAAAAAAACAAAACCCAAAACAACTCTTCATGGAATTCTAGTTTGACTTTTTCATAGCACACCCCAATGCTAAATACATACAGCATGAACCTTGTACATAAAGTGTTGCAAAAAAGACCGAAGTTCTAAAAAATACATCATGCATGTGCATACTTCATGTGATAAATTTTAAAAATACTTTAAAATCAAGTATAATGTTTTGGTTTTGTTTTTTCACAAATTATTGAACCAAGTTGGCATTTAACATGACATTTAATACGTATAAGTTTGTTTAGAATATAAATACTTACTCTTATACCTTTGGGTCCAACTAAGCCTGTAAGCCCTGGAGAACCCTACACCACAAATGGAAAACAACCTATTTCAATATAATGGAGGAAAAGCACATATGTATCAACAGGACATGCAATATTTTTAATACCGATACCAACATGTGCATACAAAACTATATAAATAAATAAAAAAATATTTGCCCATTATGGACACTAAAGCAAACAAGCATTTATTACAACTTGCATAGATCTCGGCATCTTGCCCTGCTTTTCTGTATTTCTGGGGGATGTATCTCATCACAGGTCAAAAAATAACAGTCAGGGTATGTTGAGAAAGCAGTTGCTATGGAGCTGTCCAAACCGTGAAATCTGGAAGTGCTTTCCTGTGAGGAAACAGCTGGAAGCCTCACCAGTACTACGGAGAGCTTTTCAGCTCCCAGATCCAGGTGATCATATATGATCCTCAATGACCAGGTATATGCATGTCCTAGCCACTCTCACCTGCACTGCTGTGCACAGAAAGGAAAACCAGGAGTAGGCTGAAAGGGGCTGAGCAAGATGGAAGAACAAGACTGAAAGATGACAGCAAAGCATGCCACAGCAGAGTCTAGACAGAACCTGCTAAATTGCTTCAAGACACTTAGAGCTTTACTGCTAAGAAAAACTTTTATTGTTCCCAGAAAGGAAATGGGGAATGTACAGAACTGCATAGCTTGCATAGCTCCTAAAATTCTGGGCAACACTTTAAGGTAACGTACAGGTGCTGAATAGGAAAAGCTAACTGGAATACACTACAATAGATGGCATTCAGGCTAAGACAGATGTTATTGCTAGATAAATTATCCTTACTGTTTGCAGTTCTTGCAGAAGTTATTATCACTTATTAAAAGGTAACTGCTCTACTAAATACTTATTTCAATGAGTTCAAATAAATGCCTCATCAACATGTATGAGATCCACCATGAGCATCCGTTCCAGAAAGTGTTATTGAAACGAGACAGGTTAGAATAATGCAACAACCACCAAACAAATTAAAAGTATAAAAAAAACTGTTTAAAGGTATGGTTAAGTGCTGGAGACACATTGGAGCAGGTCCTAGACATAATCTGATTGTGGCCATACCTGATTTATCAACAACAGCACCAATGCTTCTCCTCATGACAAATATAAATAAAATGGTTTCTAATGAGCAATTTATTTGTCTTTCTTCCTCATGCAGGAGTCATTTGAAATTCATATTCGGCCCCAGTATAGGCATACAGAAAAGAAAGCCCAAGTCACCAAAGTCACTCTGTCCATCCTGCAGGCAGCTAGGTATTTCCTAACCAGACAGACATTTATCTTAAAAACCATCACTCCCTTCAAATTTTCTTATATCTATTTTTCATATTTGTCTTAGTAGTAGTTTGTTTTCTCTTTTTCCAGCAACAGATGTCAGCATACACTGCTACGACAAAATTGAGGTTATGCTGCTAAAATCTATGTAGACCCGTGTTCATTGCTTCTGGCAGTTC
This sequence comes from Psophia crepitans, assembly GCA_013399095.1. NCBI lineage: Eukaryota > Metazoa > Chordata > Aves > Gruiformes > Psophiidae > Psophia > Psophia crepitans. Next base: position 1,752,608 of record VWZZ01001633.1, on the reverse strand, counting down.
AGTCCAGGTGCTTTAGCATTGGCCACCGGACAATAACAGCCCACATCCATATCAGGTACTTCCGCTCAGTCAAAAATGACCACTGCAGCTGGTGACCACACAACATACCTCACCAAACAGGAGACTCAGAAACAGTTTTTGGTTTAGCTTGGTTTTGTTTTTTAAAAACAGAATTCTCTACCCAGTCATAGTTCACTTCCACAGTCAAGCACAATAGTTTCTCTGTGTATGTCTCTGCATATCTCACATACACACCTACCTTTGGTCCCTGTGGCCCTGGAGGCCCCTCTGGACCAGGAAAGCCTCTATGACCAGGTGGACCTGGAACACCAGGAAAGCCTTTTTCACCCTGTAAACATTAAGAGAAAGAAGTTCTTAAAATACTCATGAATGCTCCCTTTGGTAAGTTATTTATAAGACATTCATTACTTAACTTTTACATATCTGTCTGCTACTGCGGCAGATATGTTACCCTTGCCCATACTGACCTTTTTTTGTGGTCCTGCCTGTGTGCTGTCTAGGCCACACAGTGCCACTTAAGTAACATGCTCATAAGTATGGTTGAAGATATAAGAAGACAACAGTACTCAAGACTTTGCAGACCATGAGCCAGCAATGTGCCCTGGTGGCCAGGAAGGCCAATGGCACCCTGGGCTGCATTAGAAGGGCTGTGGTCAGTAGGTCGAGGGAGGTCCTCCTCTCCCTCTATTCTGCCTTGGTGAGGCCGCATCTGGAGGATTGTGTCCAGTTCTGGGCCCCTCAGCTTAAGAAGGATAGGGAACTGCTGGAGAGAGTCCAGCACAGAGCCACTAAGATGGTCAAGGGAGTGGAACATCTCCCTTATGAGGAAAGGCTGAGGGAGCTGCATCTCTTTAGCTTGGAGAAGAGGAGGCTGAGGGGTGACCTTATCAGCGTTTATAAATATGTTAAGGGTGAGTGTGGGGAAGATGGAGCCAGGCTCTTCTCGGCCTCACTAAGCAATAGAACAAGGGGCAACGGGTGCAAGCTGGAGCATAGGAGGTTCCGGGTTAATGTAAGGAAAAACTTTTTCACCGTGAGGATGACAGAGCACTGGAACAGGCTGCCCAGAGAGGTTGTGGAGTCTCCTTCTCTGGAGATATTCAAAACCCGACTGGACACGTTCCTGAGGGATGTGCTCTAGGTGGCCCTGCCTTGGCAGGGGGGGCTGGACTCTATGATCTTTCGAGGTCCCTTCCAACCCTTGTGATTCTGTGACTACACAAGTTAATTGGCAGCATGAAAAGTTTAAGAAAGCACCTGACACATATTCCTCGTTAATATTTCTATTTTGTACTTAGTCCCTACAAGAAACACAAATCCAAATCCATCATAGCAGCCCAAATTTGTAGATGGCAAACTTAATGGCCACTGCAGTACAGTAAGGTCAGTTCCAAATCTGGAGTATTGCATCCAGTTCTGGGCCCCTCAGCTCAAGAAGGACAGGGAACTGCTAGAGTCCAGTGCAGAGCCACAAAGATGATCAAGGGAGTGG
>VWZZ01001633.1:1735375-1751085 GCA_013399095.1 Psophia crepitans | reverse complement strand
CCAGGCTCTTCTCGGTCTCATTAAGCGATAGGACAAGGGGCAACGGGTCCAAGCTGGAGCATAGGAGGTTCCGGGTTAACATAAGGAAAAACTTTTTCACCGTGAGGGTGACAGAGCACTGGAACAGGCTGCCCAGAGAGGTTGTGGAGTCTCCTTCTCTGGAGACATTCAAAACCCGACTGGACATGTTCCTGAGTGATGTGCTCTAGGTGGTCCTGCCTTGGCAGGGGGGTTGGACTAGATGATCTTTCGAGGTCCCTTCCAACCTCTACGATTCTGTGAAATCATGAGTACTTCACTTCATGCGAGCCATGGAAGGAAACAGTGGGATTCAAACGCAACAAAACCATTCAGATAGAATAAAAAAGGTTGCCTTAAGTGACTTTTTAAAATTGTTCTGAGTCTCAGAGATTAAGACACCCAATTACTTTTTTTGTGTGGTTTTTTTTTTTAAGGTCAAGTTCAAAAAATCAAATCATGCAAAGGAAAGACAGAAGATAAAAGCTACACAAACAGAACACAGGAGGGTAAGTTACAGTGGAAGGAGCATTTTCATTTTTTTCAGTTAAATATAATGAATATACAAGTCTTATCTTGGTTAAAATAAAGTGCTTGAAGCCTGGAAACTTACAGGAAACATATTTCAGCAGTAATTTAGCATGCTGAATTTCACATCAGTAAAGAGCTGCCTGTTCAAGACCTTTTACATCACAGCATGACGTGGGAGAGAGAGTATGGGGCTGTCAATTCTCTCAGCCAATTTTCCTGTTGCTTTGTCAGGGGAGAGTTATATAAAAAATCATTTGGAGTTTTGCCATGCAGAAGTTCTGGTATCTTATTATTTGATGTACAAGATAGGATCCAAAAGAAGTCTCATGGAAGTCAAAATACCTTGGCTTGTCCCTCCACCAATTCTCAGCCCTCAAAATCTCACAAACCAGATTTTAAATAGCTTCTGAATTAAAAAACAAAAAAAAAAACCACAAAAAACCACCCCATATATATAAAGATAGAATACAATCTCACAATATTTGAATGCAAATCAAGAAGAGAATTACATTATGGAGTGTATTTGAGATCTGTATGATAAACCAGCACAGTTTTTTTATAACAAATCGTTTATTTCATACACCGGCATACCAAGCAAGGCAAAAAAGGATAATGCTATACCAAGACGTGCCACTGGAGGGGGTGTGGTACTAACTCATAGAAAAACGAACGTAGGCCTTGATCTTCCTCGACCGAGCTTGCCTCCTCCTCACTGTAGCAAGCCGTGAGGTGCTTTCCAATTTCTTAACACTGAACAGTTACCAAAACATATTGATTAATGTAACTGTCCTGACTCTCCAAAGCTGTGTGAAAAACTTGATCAGTGTAAACAATGATCAACTCTTACCTACTAATTGCTCAGTTTTTTAACATGGAACTGATGAAGACAAATTGTGGGTGTTCATTCTTACTAATATTTCTCTTGTAGTGGGCAGCTTACTTTTTTCTAATTTTTCATTTGGTCTCAGTTTTACTGGGTAGAATAAAGTCAGGTTAGACCAACTAAGAGCACAGAAAATAGGCCCTGAGATTTTACTAGAGCCACGACTATTCTCCTTTCCCACTTACGAAAATATGTTTTAATATTGAACACATTTACTTTGAGCAAACTTTTCTCCACCAGTGTGGAGTACATGTACAGGAGGAAAGCTGTGAGTAATTGCCAGCCAGATGTGTTGATCCGTGGGACTAATCACAACCCTAAGTCTATATAGACATCTGGAATCTACCAATACAGCCTAGTATGGCAATCACTATGTCCACAGTTAGCCTGATTGACAACCATGACTCCTTTAACAATGCCCCTTTCATTCCTAAATCCATTGTTTTTCCAACTACAAGCAGGAGTTTGAAAGAATTTTTGGCATTTGTGTAATTCAGGTTTGTCTAAAAGCTGCTCCGAGCCTCTGCCAAGCTACTTTGGCCACGGGCAGGGTTGTGGCTCTGTTACTTTTGATGGATTTGATGCTGTTCCCTCAGTGCTGGCAAGGTGTTTGTGATCAGGACCCAGAAACTCATCCCCTGTGTCGGTCTGCAGATTTGTCTGTTTGATACCAGTGCATGTAGCTTTCCTTCAGGAACTGAAAAAGGGGGGACAGATGGGCAAGGTCCAAAGCTGGAAGGAGGGAAGCACTGAACATGACACTCTCGATGGCATTACAAAATTTGTAACAGGAGAGCTGCTGCCAGGGTAACGGTATCTGTGGGCATTAGGAGTTTGTGGGAGAGACCTAGTGCTTCGAACAGTTGTTGTTGTGCTGGTGTTCAAACACCATGCAATGCTGTAAACCATCAAATGCATTTAAGAAAAAAAATAATGTAAAAGTCTTCAGAAACAGTGTGTCCAGAGTTATTTTAACAGAATTTTTTTAAGGTAATGTATTCCTTTTACAATTCTCTGTAGACTCTGCTCACAGAATATCCTCACACAATAAATTCACTCGCTATATCAACTCAGCTAATGTGTTAACAATTTCCAAGTATAAGCCAATCTTATAAAAGGAAAAATACATTTGTTCTTACCTTATTACCCTTCATGCTATCGCAAAAGCAAGGACTTTTACCTTTGCATACGCAGCTCTGAAAAACAGAAAGACAAACTTTGTAATAAAATTATTTTTCTTATTCTGTTATTTGATGAGGGACAAATGAGATCTCAGTGGTTTTAGTAAGGTAAGTATTTCACAACTAAAAAAAAAAGTTTATGAAAAGTGGCAACTCTCAACAGCAGAAAAGAGCTAATTATTCCTCTGTACTGCCTTTTGACAGTCGTTTAATTTTTCAGTCGGAGTAAAGGCCAAGAAGCTGTCTTTAACACCACCATGGTTATACCATCAATATGAAGTATAAAATTCAAGAGTTTGGGCTCACAGCACTAAACATTGATGATGCTAAACAAAACTTACCACAGAAACAAATTCATATACTGATACTGGTTTAGATTACATTACTTTTATTTTAATCTATTAACCAGTAGTGTTCTGATTTTTTGTAGCTGCATTCACCTCCTGACCCTGGCTCCTGGTACCTAATACAATTACAAAGGACCCTCAGCCCTGTTGTTTCTTAATTCTGGAAGTTTCCTGAGCCAACCTGTGTGACAGTGAGTGCCCTCACACAGGGATGTCCCCACTCCTACAGCAAGTCCTGGGCTGTAGCTGCTACCAGCATGTCTGTGTCCTCAGGTCAGCCTGGAGTTCAAAGCCCTCCTTGGAGGGCTGAGTATTGCACTGTAGCATCCAAATCTCTCTTTGAGTCTGTGACCTCTACTGCCAGAGAACGGCATGGCTATCCGAGAGCAACTACAATTTGGGAAAATTCAATGTTTAAACAAGTATGAAGAGATAATCAGTTTTTTATTATTCAGACTTAAGTGAAAAAACAAACAAACAAAAAACCCCAAAGAAAGATAGTCAGTATGTAACTGGATATACAGTGTGACTAAATTAGCTAGCTCATGTACTACGTAGTTGTAGCAGGGAGCTCAGCAGAGCTGCAAAGCACATCTGAGATCCTGGGTGAACATGAGAACACTTAACCGTTCTGTGTCCTGTTCCTGATACAGCTGTCATGCTCTCAGTACCTGAGCTCACCCAGTCTGGCTGGGATAACTCTGCAAAGGACTTTTCTACACTCATGTAGACATATCCTATTCCAGTGGAAAGAAGAAAAAAATCCTTTATTAACATAAATATTGTACATACTAAAATATCATTGGGGTTATTGAAGCCACGTATTTCATACAGATGCAGAGTAAACTGCATTTATTGCTCTTCCTCATACACTTAAGTTCTTCCCTTTGTTTTTTAAGCACTTGCTGAATGACTTTTTCAATTGTACGACTCCAGAAAGAGTTATTTTTCAGCTTACCCTCCCACTTTACTATTTATGTTTATCACAATAACATATACTATGGTATAGTTACAGACAATAAGAGACAAATATGACATTGGTTATGAAGGTATTTTTCTAAAATTCATAAAGAAGGAAGAACTGTACTTATTCTTACAAGATTAAAGCCTTTAAAATAGTATGATGCAAAGTTCCTATTTAGATCTTGAAAACAGAATTAATTAACCCCTACAGCTGGTCATAATACAACAGCAGCACTGTTTCGAATTTGTAACTTTTCCAGTGGTGTTCTCAAACAAACAGAACAAAAGACAGAGGAAGAACGTGTTCTCCGCTACATTTTAAAATTACGTCAGATTGCTGTTAGATTTAAATTTTCCTGTAGCAATCTGTTCAGGTAAAACATTTTACAGGATTGAAAACCACCTTTTCTTCCCACAAGCTAGGATCAATTTCTTCTATCTTTATCATCCAAGACTGAGGTATGTGGTATCAGCTAGCTTCATTTCTTACATAGTTCATGGTGTTTGCCTCTTTCCATTGAGTACACAAGGAAACTTGACAACCAGTTTGGAACTGCTCATCCAACTTCTTTAAGCGCCTCTTTTAGGATAGAGGAAAGATTCTGCAAGTACTTGCTGTTCTCTATGGACCAGACAATTACTGACCATAGCTGCCTGTCTTTTGGGTGGCTGAAGTTAGGTGAGATGATGCCATCTACTAATTTACAAATAGATGCAGGGGGTATTCCTCAGGTGAACAGCTATTTAAATATTCATTTTCAAAATAAAACTGAAATTAGAATCAGTCAGCCATGAAAAGCAAATGCCCCAAGCAATTATTGTGTCCGCCTGTGTTCTGTAGACAGATTAATAGGTGGTGACTTGATGTTTCAAACTAGATTCGTGAAGAGTTGCAAGCATTAAATACTTAAATCTTTGGCATATTTAAAGAAGACTCTTTCTTCCCCTGATCTGACAGCTAGAATTCAAGTGGTACTCCATCAAAAATTTGGAAAACAAAGGTGTCATGTAAAACAGAAACTATTTTATTATTATTTTAATCAATATATCATCAGAGACACAACAATAAACACTAGTGTTGAATTAACAACAAACAGTACCCTGATTACTTTTTGGTGAGGTCTATGAGTTTTAAACTGGTTAATCTAAATTCAGCAAGTTATATGACAGATATCTTAAGCCATTAAGCATAAGTACCAGAAGATAAAGTGACAGAGATCTCAAAATAAATTTGGAACAGTCTATAAGACAACCAATTTTTCTTGATCCCTATTCAATAACAATGTCTTCCATCCAAAAGTATTCTCTTCAAAATAGGTGACACAGTTTATTGATAGATGCCTGCTCAGCAGTATAAAAAACAGTAACTGTTCAATGATCAGTATCCCAAGAAAAGATGTGAACACAGGACACAATAAAAGTAGTCTTCAATTGCAGGCACTGCATTTTATTGCTGTACAGGGCTGGAAAGTGACTCAAGCCACCACGTTCTCAAGGCTTGCAAATTAAAATTGTAGATTAAGTACAAGACCTATGAGACCCATTTACTCAGCAACTTCAACTGCTGAAGCAAAGATTTAGCTTACAGATTTAGTAGACACATTCCTGAGTCCAGGAAAGGTGCTGTTTACTGAGGAAAAAATGCTTACAGTATTCCAAATTCTCTGGATTTCTTCAGTAACTGGGAGCATATCCTGCCTGACCATAGAGAGCCCTCCTGAGGAACAGCCAGCCACACCTGGCTTCTAATCTTCCTAATGCCAGTTACTTACCATTATAATTCTACAGAGCTTCATGGAGTTGCGCCTTATTTCTACCTGTGACAGTAAAGCTACAAGCAGATTTTTTACAGTATTTGTACGCAAAGCACAGTTTTCAGGACATGTCAAGAAATAACCAAATGAGATTATTCTTCTGTAATAGGTGTAATCTGCAGAAGACCTGATATGTACAGATACAGAAGAAACTTTTTCTTTTAATTTACAGTCAAAGATAATCCAATGTGAAGTTAAATGCATGAACATGTAGAAACTTATGATGATACACAGCTAGTCAAGGTTATTAAACTATTTAAAGAAAAACAGCCTTTGCTCTTCAAGAAGTCAGAATGCTTAGAATGTGTTTAATTTGCCATTAGGAAGCTTTCAGATCAATTTAGGTGTTTTTGTGTACGCATATCACTTTAAACTAAACTGAAAAGACCAAAGATGATTTTACATTATGCAGTCAGTTAGCTGGATAATACTAAATGTTTTGGCATATGATTTTTACATAAGATTAGATTGTGCCTTCTGTAAAGGAGCTTTGAACCAAAAAATCATTGCTCACTTACACTACTGGCTGTTTCCACATCCTTTGCAAGATGCCTGCAGTTTCTTTATCAAAGGATCATAACAAAACAATAGCATATTGCCAGGTTATAAGAAAAGGAAATTGAACATTAGTTATTAATGGTTTATTCAAAATCCTAACCATAACATCTACATAAGTAAAAGCACCTGCTTAAAACATGTGCTGGTCCCTTCCTTCACTGAACCACTCAAAGAAATGACAAAGAAAAGAAGTACGGACTACGTTGTCACTTATACGAAGCTTAATGTAGATTCAGCATGCCATCACAGTCGTGGCAACTTAATTTGGAGTATCAGAGAAAATCATACATAGCTCACAGCACTTTGCCAATAGAGCTAGTTGTATGAAGGATGTCGGAGAATGTTATCAAACCTCAATATGTCAAAGGATGTCAAAAAGCATTAATGTAAGGAAAAAAGCAAACAATGATAGGTGTTTCTATCAACAGGACAGGCTTTGAGTCCCGTCACTCACGTTTGTGGGGCAATGCAGTCATACTGGGAATGGTTTAAAGGCAGGAAGATGAGAAACAGTCAAAATGAGCCAGTGAGGGTGATGAGCCAGTATTTCTCCATTGATCCGTTTTTTGGAATTACATATATGATGACAGAACAGTCAAGAGTATTTGTTTGCTTTTCCACATCCAGAAAAGATCAGAGTAGGTCAGCTATGATGTCAAAATACATATTTGTATTAGAAATTCTGCACCCAGGACAGAGAGGCAGCAAAATTTATTGCTGCAGGCAACACACGCTGTATTCTCTATGTTTCAGATCAAGACTACATCAAGACCACAGAGGATGAGTAATAAAAATATGCAGATGAAAACTAAGATGAAATTGCATGTATTCTGTAGGAATATAGTAATCTAGTTGCAGTGGGGCTTATGTTTTTACACTTTTGGCGTGATTGGTCTTTAATTTCATGGGTGAACTCCCCCGATTCCAGAGGTGAATCCTGGTTAACATAAATGAAAGATGACTGCACAACATGAGTTATTTTAAGATGAATTAAAAGCAGTGCAAGTGATATCCATTAATTACTCTGGACAGTAAAAATAGCCCAGGTGTCTTCTCTCAAGTGGATGGTGAAGCTGTTACTTTTCTTCGTTGGTGGTTCTAACACCTGATCAGACTTATTTTTAAAAATGCAGGCCTGATTTTTCACTTAACCTTGATTTTTGTTAGCATCTCACCTATCCTGCCATTAGGTCTTTATCTTCTAACTGCAAAGATCACTAAATTAGAACTCCATCAAAACATGGAACAAGACTTATTGGATAAGATCTATTTTGCTGTGATACTGCTCCCCCCCCTCCCCTTTTCCATCTTCCTACTCATTAATGGTATCCTGAGCAGCCTGGTCATCACAGTGATCCTTTCTAAGTGGAAGTAAATTATCAGCTAATTTCTGGGTTTTTTTGTAATTTCTCTTATATTCCAGTACTTATTAAAAATTATGTATCAATTAGCCAGCTCCTTTAAGAGCCTTGATTATTAATTTTCAAGGGCTGCTGACACACTGAGATTTCTGAATTCTTCCTGAGCTGTCTCAGCGCAATCACTTTACACATTCCAGCTGTGTCTATAAACCTCATCTGAGCCCACAGAATAATGTTGATCAAACAGTTGATGTTAATATAGCGCTTAAAACTACAAAGGGCCCATTTCTCTAATGTTCTCTACTACGTGTTTTCTATTACATCTAATAAAAGTGGGTGTAAAGCATTATGATTACAGTAAGTGGAAAGTTTTGCTTTAGCACTTACCTACACTACAGACTTGTGTCGGGGTAGGTATGCTGCAGAGAGATGTGAAATGCAGCACTTTCTGAAGGACACTACGGTGCTAGCTAAAGCTTCCAGCTTAGATACACTTACGGTTTTGAAAATTTATCCTAACCTGCTCAAGCAGAGGATCTGAGAGCAGAGCTGTATAGAAAAAGGTTCCCACTGTGGAAAAGCTACACAAGAAAAATTCCCCGAGTCTGATGCACCTATGTTAGGACACTTAGCTAGACTAGCAGAGTCAGTAATTCTATCTAGATACGGTTAGTAGATATGTGACCCTGGCAACATATTCCTCATGTTGCACAACTGTAAATCACTGTGTAGCGTACAAGGTACTGGAGAATGAAGTCCCTTCACTCCAAAACATTGCTATCAAAACAAAATACCAGTCTCACAATTATAATCTGTATACTGGAAGTTTTTCATGCATTCTAAGCATCAAACATGAATTCATTAAAACTATCAAAGACCACGAAGAACTTTGTGTTTTTTTAGTGATTGCTGGACCAGTAGAACAAAACCAAATTATTAAGCCTTCAGTAAATATAGACAACATAGAGCAGAAATAGGAGATGATGAGATGAAGGAAAATATGTCAGTTCCCAAACCCTGAAACATTGTGTAGTCACTTGTGAACTGGAAGACAGCCAGACATTCCTACCTTAGAAGACTCCTGTTAACAGCCATGTATGCTATCAGAATTCACTGTATTTTGTCTACCGGTTGAATACCTAGCACCTGACAAAAAATATTTCATTTTGACTTTCCATTATAAAGAAATACACCTGTAACTTTAACTAACAAAACAATGTGGTCAATAACATCTAACATAGGGAGACCGGTTCTCAAAGAACCCAGTGGAAGACAACTGTTATGCCACAGACAGTGCAGTTGTTGAATAAGTTCCATTAAACACTTGTAATAGGAACCTTGCTCAGGGAGTAAGTACTGAATCAATATCCCTCCTTGGTGACATAGGCCTTGTATTACTGGTTATGTGCTGCTTTCAGTGTGAGGTGCAGCAGAGAAGTCCTAAGCATTTATGATCACAGGAAAAAACCTTCGTAATATTTGTGATCACGCAGTGTGAACACACAACATGTGTCTATCTGAACTTAATAAGAATTTCCTTACTTTCTATCCTTAATTTTAAACTGTCAGGAGTTCTTTTGGAAGGGATTTATATGGAGAAATGGAAAAAGCTGCTGTAGATGAACATTTAAACAACTTTCTATTATGTCAAGGGAACATGTGTATGAAAACCTTTTTTCACTTCAGAGACTGAAACCGTTTTGCAAACCTTCTCTTAGTTTTTAAAGCAAAAAACCTGTGTGGTAAGAACTTTGTATAATAACAATTTTGTAGTGTTATCCAAATTTCTTCATTATAACTATACCTATTTATCACAATAAAAAACAGTAACATAAACCTTAAGTAAAACAGTACAATGCAGATGGAATCAAAATTTTCATAGAACTTTTGGTATCTCTTGCCTGTTTAAATGGAATAAACTATGTCCTTGGGAAAAAACAAACAAACAAACAAACAAACACACACCAAATACCAAAAAAACCAAAACTAAACCCCATAAAACACTCTCATTCTGGTCAGGTTTTGTTGTTTGGGGTTTTTTTGTTTGGTTTTTTTTTTTTGGGAGGGAGGTGGGGTGTTGGTACTGTATAGCATATCTTTTTTGCTCTGAATGAGCCTGTCTGTATAGAAGTTCCAAGAAACTACCATAACATAGCTGTTCATATCATTCTTACGAAAGCATACCATTCTGCCACCTTGCTCATAGTTCCACATACAACTGCCACGGGGCCAACCATATTCTTGTCCAAGCAGATACAGTACAATTAATTATACAGAGCTTCTCCCTTCTCTCCAACTCACTGACAGTAAAGAATTAGGGAGTGCGAGAATGGTAGGGCCCAGCAGTCTTCAGTGTGCCTGCATGTTATCATCTTTGCATTAGGATAAAACAGGTAAAATGATGTAATTTAGAAGAAAACCAACACCTTGAGTTTTCACAAACTCATTGTTTGTGAGCTCCGCAGCGATGACCACTAAGGCCTGTGCTGGAAAAGCTGTCTAAAATTACTCAGTATTTATGTACTTAGAGCTGGCATGTTGTGTGCAAGTTTTGGAAAATTGTAATTTGAGGACTACCAGAAACTGGACCAATCTGTTCATGATATTCAGACAGGTAAAATCTCCAAAGGCAGACCCACAAACACCATCTCTGTGGGTTTCTTCTGACCTTGAAGAGGAGACGGGCACACCAGAAATAAATATTCTTCCCTTCCACAACTAAAAAAAGGTTAAGAAATTCCGGCCACAGAATTTTGTTTTGTGCAGCAAACTCTTAAGGGTGTTTAATCAGCTTATTCATCCGTGCCCTTCCTGCCTAACACAGGGTCATCTTAAAAGAGCAATCTAATAACAAAGAATACACACCATTTAACTAGTAAACTTTTGCTTACCTACCATAATATGGTCAACATTACACCACAGAATTTGTATTTCTTCCCAACTATGGAGTGTGGGAATGGTATTCACTGTAGTTGTTGTCTCCTCAAGCCTGTATATTTTTATATTCCTAAAATTCCTGGTGTGCAACTCCTGTTAAGTGCTGCAAATAGCAAGGAAAGCAACAGTAGCTTGTTAAGAGAAAGCTTATTGCACATTTGGTTTCTCCTTTTTTGAAAGGCTCTGTGATTTCACAGATTAAAGAGGGGAAAAAAAAAAGAAAGATTACTTTTTCTTGCAGCTTCCTCCAAAATGATTTGTGGAAAAATGCAGTATAAAGGCCTAGTTAAAAAGCCTTCACTGAACCAGCCCAAATGGAAAATCTGTAAACCTGTGAGACTTGTACCCTATCACAAAACTTTTAAGTTAAAAAAAAAAGGCAAACAATGAAAATAGAACTAAAAATATACTAAGTGTGGCAAAACAGAACTTTTTCAGTGTGTGTGTGAGAGACTGACCCTGTAAACAGTTAAGAAAAAAGCCTTTTTGTATTTCACCTTCCTCCTAGGCTCCTGTAATCCATGCCAACATACTGAGCCTTCTAGTATTACTTTGTTAGGCAGTAGGGTGAGAATGTGACAGTAAAACAGATGACCGGACATCCCATGCTAGTTGCATTTAATAGCAAAGTATTTTGTTTCAAAGACACGTAGTGATAAATCACCTCTAGGTATTGCAGAAGAGATTGCTAGCATGGACCTCGAAATAAAATGCTGTGTATCTATATGAAATGTAAAGCAACCAAGAAAGAACCAGCGTTTGCCTGCCTACTTTGATCATTTTAATATTATTCAGTCAACAAAACAGCTTGAACTATAGAGTTTTGCTTAAATGTACATTTACCTTGTAGATTGTTAGAAAAAGGCTATACATCGAGTGTAAACAGTTCAATTTTGACAGGTGCTTACGAAAATCACCTAAGGAGGTTTATCTTCTTTCAGCTGTTTGATGCAGCATATACATAGGAACACTTAACATTTCTTGGCCATCAGAGCAAGCCCCCGTGTGGTATAAGAGCAGAACTCCATAAATTTTGATGCACAAACATTAGGGCAACTCTGCTAATTTATGCTAACTCTCTCAGCCCAGTAGGAAAAGCACTGCTCTGCAGTGCTCTGCAATTGGCCTATTTATCTAATGGAGAGAGGATGGCTGAATTACAACTAATTATTGAGGCAATCAGGATCAGAACAGTCTAGTATAAATTGGGCCTGATTATCAGAGGAACATCCTCATTGACTTCAGAGCTGGGATCACATTGACCAAATCAAAGAGAGTGCTTCATGAAGGACTTGTTTTTCTAACATGCTCAGTGAACTCTTTTGTATATTCAGGTGCACATGTTCCCTTCTCTGCTGCCTCATACGACAAAGAACCTGGGTGCTTCCAAAGGTTGGCAGAGAAGGAACATTCTCACTGTGACACTTTGTCCCTCCAAAATTTTGATTCCTAGTTAAACAGAGCAATTCAGCCTGCATCCCATTCTCACCAGCCTTGGAGACGGTCATGACTGAGCTAGAACACTGCATTTTTTCCTTCCAGAGCCATGTATTAAGATCTACTTGTGAAAGCAATATAGATTGCATATAATTAGGAAAAAAAGAGAATAATTTATAAGTATTTGCATGCAAATGCTAACATTTATAAAAAACTGAATTAATTGGGAAATATGAACACTTGCTTCTAGTCACAGACAACAAGCATGAGAAAGGGGATGCAAAAAAAATTCTCAAGTCTTATAGTCACTGAGTTTGTTATCTCTCCTCTTTTGCCAGCCACACAATGAAAAAATACAAAGAGTAATGACTGAGACAAACAGAATATTGAGCACTTAACTATATCCTTAAGCTAATACACTATTGCAATTGTATTACAATGCAAATCAAAAAAAGTAGCAACATGAGGTGAAGCTAACTTGCAATCAAGTAATCTTGCTCAAGTAGCAACTCTCTCTCATTCTGTTCTGAACACAGGTTAACATGATGCCATCATAAACATGACCAATGCCACTAAGAAGCAGTATTGATTCAGCACTAATGAACTTGACCTAGGTATTTTTCTCATTAGGGTTATCTGAAACAGCAAATTTCAGGCAACATTTTTAGATTAGTGTTTAATTTCAAGATATACAGGAAGTACATGGATAGTATCAAAAGACAGGACACACAGGACAATTAATTGGATTGTATATGTGCATCACGACAGTATACTTTACAGGTGTTTAACAGGTGCTGTTAAACAAAATGAAACAATGAGAAAGCAAATAAATTTTTTTCTGAGATGGAAAACATAGAAACGAGGAATGAGAAAGATCTTGTTCCCTGAGGAAACATATTGATAATTTTAATTATTCTTCTCAAGTATTCAAATCAACAGTGGAAAAATCCAAAGAATTGTAACGTCGGTATTCAGAGTAAAGGAATACATCATGCAAGCGGAAAAGCCTTTGACATGGGAAGATGCTACTTCTGCTGAGTTTTCAGAAGATGTGATTAGAGCATGCCAGTGGCCAAGAATGCAGATAATAATACTCCCTAGCAGGTGCCAGAAAGTTCAGGCTCCTAAGGGCAGGGAAGTCTGGACTGTGTGAAGGGCTGTGAGGACCAAAATTTGCTATATAAACAGCAGCAGGCACAAATTAATAATTTTCTTTCTTGTCTTTGGGAATAAACTACTTACTGCGTTATTAACAGACATACACTTAAACCTTTTCTATGTTGAAACACTTTCTAATTTATGCATACAGGAAAAATATTACTTGCTGGTCAAATATCAATTTATTTTCATACGAAAGCATAGCGTGACTTTGAAACACAAACAATACCAATTTCTTTGCAATGGACAGTCCAGCCAAGATGCAATGATTTATTCATCAATCATTACATGACAAATAATATTAGCCACTAATATTCAATTAGGAGTTTAGATAAAAGTGCTTTTTAGAAAGTTACCTCTCCATCATCTAGACAATTTTCTTAGATTAGACTCTCTTCTGAAAATATCAACATTTTCATACAAGAATAGAAACAATGACATTTTAATTTTAAACAGACCTCAGTTATATGTTGCAAATCTAGTTTAAACTAGTCTCAGACATTTGAGATCCACTGAATTTTCAGAGCACCGCTGAACCAGTACATTGCGTTCAACCTTGGCTTAAACATCAAGATTTCTGTGGAAGACAATTCTTACCATACCAAATCCTGTCTTTAAGACCTAAGTGTAAATGAGGAACTAGTAATGGCAATGCTCTAGAAAACTGGTATTTCAGAGCTTCATGATTTATCTTTAGCAGAATGGCCACTAATGAACCTTAGTCTGAGAGACTGGCAAATACTGAGGCTGCTGGGAAGTGCTGAAATGCTTTACTGGACCATATGGGGGGGTCTTACTTGTCAATACACCCCCTTTTCCCTTCCTTTGCAGATAAAAGCACAAAACAAGAGGACACCCCTACCCCCTTGTAGGAGGGGGGAGGAGTTCCTGGTACACAGCCTGTGCTGTTAACAACATCCAGAGGCATATACGATGACGTCCACCTCTTAGGAGCAACAAGGGCAATGAGTGGGAGGTACCAGGAGAGGAAGAGAAGAACAGAGTAAAGAACAGCACACTAGGTAAAAGAGAGAGGCAGGTCTTGAGTTTGTTCATCTTCCACATCTTGCTTTAGAGTAAGATTAGATCCAGGCAGAACCCAAAACAACTCTGCAGAAGACATGTATGTTGCAAATAGATCTCGTACCTCTGTTCTACATAAGAACTAAGAGGTATTTTAATTCTATTACCAATAAAACAATTAGATCTTTGTTAAATTACTAAATTTGACAGCAAGTTAGAGTGCCATGAAAGAAAACATGTTTGGTGAGGTGCTTATGCTGTTTCCAGATGCTTTACTCAGCATGGGTGAGTGTGAAACATTTCAGAATAAACATTATTCCTAATTAGTCTGCTTCTGATAACTACAGCAGAATGTGGCTCCATTTTAGCAACAAAGTAGAAGATCAGATTTTTTTTCCTTATAAAGGTGAATTGCAAAATGTTTTGATTGGCAGTAAAGGATTTTCACGTGATGCCTTAGAGCTTTATTCACATATGCAAGGAGAAACTAACACTGTTGACTATTATGGGAGCAACAGAACTTGAAATTTTCTGAAACTGAGAGTCTCCTGTGTTTGCTGTCTATAAGAAATTTACTGAAAATGGCAGTTTTCTGTTTGGTAACTGCCAGCAATGTTGAGAGCTACACTGACCCATTTATCCTCACAGCTGACTGCTCTTCTCCCGGCTGGGAATGTACGATCTAAATGTTATAACCAGACAGAGGACAAAGGAACAGCAAAGACTACAGTATGACCGAGGAGAATTTATCAGCCAAACGGCAATAACCATCATTAGACCTGAAAGACAAACTGTAGGCACAAGTGGTCCAGACAGTAAGTGCCACTCAGAGTGTTTACCTCAGAGGCCATCCCCACCCAACATCGTCCTCGCACTTGCTTGTCCGCATCCACCGCCTCCTGCGAAGCGACGCGCTGCCCGCAGTCAGGGCTCCACGGCCGCTTCCCAGGCGGGACTGAGGCCGCCCTGCCGCCTCACGGGAGTCCCTCGGCTGAAGTGCGGGAAGCCGCCCCGCAACCCGCCCGTCACGCTGCGCTTCTCCTTCGCAGCTGAGAGCGGCGGTGACGCGGCGCCCTGTGCGGGGGCCTCCCCGCCTTTACTTATCGCCGCCTGGCAGCGGCGCAGGGGTAGCGGTACCTCACAGCTGGGCGAGATGTGCCTCACCACGCCCGCGTGCGATGTACCTCAAGCGGGCGAGGCGCATCACTTCAAATATCATAAATTCACCTTTTTTTCCCTCACAACTTGCCAAAGCCGAAATGGCCGGGGGGCTAAGTCCCGCTCTGCCCCAGGTGACGCTGCAGCCGCCGCGGAACTCCGAGGCACCGTCCCGCCGCGCTGCCCCAGTCCCTCCACCCAGCGCTCACTCACCTCAGCCGCTGCGGCGCGGCCCGGCCAGAGCAGGGCGAGCAGCAGCAGCAGCGGCGGCGCCAGGCGACCGGGACAGCCCCTGCCGGCCATCCCCGCGCTCGGTGCTGTCTGCGCGGCGTTCCGCGGAG
>VWZZ01001633.1:1642032-1735314 GCA_013399095.1 Psophia crepitans | reverse complement strand
GCCCGCGGCGCTCGGACTCTGCCCCCCGCCCGCCCGCGGCTTTTGGCCTGGGGGCCGCTGCTTCGCACCCGCCTCGGTGCTCCCGGCGCCCTGGGGTGGGGACAGGGGCCGGGGCGGGGCCGGTCGGGCCACNACCTGGGAGCTGAGGTGAGCGCCGCGGAGGGGCAGCCCCGGGCGACAGTACCTGGAGCTCGTCATGGGCCGTCCTGCCTTGCCTTGGTGCCTGCCGGGGCTGGGCAGCTCGCCGAGGGGCCAGCCCCGTCCCGGGACAGTCGGAGGTGCCCCAGGTTACCGGGCTGCCTTCGTCCCCCGCCTGCTTCTTCCGCGCCGCCGTGAGGGTGCAGGTGGTGGGCGCTGCGCGGAGGGAGCAGGTACAGGAACCCGCCACGCCAGTCCCGGGCACCGACAGAGCAACTACGCGGCCCGGGCCCTCCTGGAGCGGGGTCGCCTCTAGCGCCCCGGCGGGGAGAAGGGGTTGGTTGAACCGAGGTGGGAGGCGGCAGCTCCGGGTGCGTGAGCGAGGCAGTACCGGGGAAGGCCGGCCGCAGCCCGGGCCCTCAGCGCCATCCCGATCCCGCCGCAGCCTGGGGCGCTCCCGGGCACTGACAGGAGTGTTTGCCTTTCGGTAACGCTTTCCAGTCCCTCAGGTGTTTTGTTAATGAGACAGCTGAGACCAAGGAGTCCCAGAAGGGACAAAGTGCTGCCCACTGCATAAATGTAAATCAGTGAATAATCAGGGAGAAATGTTTCTTCCTAGGCTTTCCGCGTAGCTTAGCATGATATAAAGGTTTTCTGAATGGAAGTGTGCCTTATAAGGTGTTGGCAATATGTAAAGTTTATCACATTTATGTTATTGACAAAAGTACTGCATGTTGAAGGTAACGTCTTACCACGTAAAGTGTTGTTCTGAGATGGTGCCAGCTTAGGAGGTGTGTTGGCCAGGCTGGCCACAGCGATCTTACCTTACCTGCAGGGCTCATCGATGCTGTACAGGAAATCCCACCTTACAGGTGTTATCAAGCACTACAAGTGATACAGAAAAAGCAACAATATGCAACAATATATGTATATAAATATATTCATGACTACTTGTGAGATACAAATCTAAAGCCTTTCATGAGCATAAAGCTAACCACAGCTTCTCTTACAGGCGTGAGAGTAGAGCTCAATCTCCATTCAGTAGACAGCACTGTCAACCGCCTATGAAATCCACTGTGAAAGCTAGTTAGTAAAGGCTACTTTTCCCAAAAGTTTGGTACTAGCAGCAAGAAGAGCAGAGCAGTATGTTCAGTGTCAAAGATCTTTTACGTTATCATAGATTTTGTCATCTTGGCTCTAAAATCTCAAGCATCAGTGAGAGCAAGCTGACAGGTTTAGAGAGAAAGGGGAGAAAAATCCTTGTTTTCAAGCCAGACTGATGGTGACCATGTAGAGGTAATAGTATCTTAGGGATAAAACCATTATACGGATGCATTTTATTTGTCAGATTCCTAAACCTGTGGACTGTAACAGTGCTACATTTTTTACTCAGGAATACTGTAATAAGGACAGAAATGGGGTATACAGTTGTTTATAAGCCACAGATCATCTATACATTATGAATCCATATAGGTAACTTAGTACTTAGTTAAGTACTATAGTACTTAAATCCATCGCTGAAATTCAACATTAGAAGAACTAGTGCTAGACAGGAGGTAGCAGAGACTCATTTACACAAAAGTGAAAACAGAAGGTGCATGTTTCTCTGAGACAAGACGATCAGAGCAAGCGACACTACAGTGGAAGAGTAGTCAGTCCTCAGAAATTATGCAAATTCAGATGCAGAATGAACAGTATAACTCTTCACTGAGTAAAGAAGAGAATAGTATTTAAAAGGAGAGATCTTGAATACTAGGCCAAAGAAATATTGGAAAAAACAGAAGGAAGCTGGTAAACCACTGTTAGGAAAAATAATTGAATATATGCAGAATACCTAGTGGATGAAATACTGCTATAATAAAAAGGTATTGAGTCATTTTTCAGGTGATGAAAACCCTGCGTGGAAACTTCAAAAAAAAGAAGTGAGGAAGCTCAAAGCAAAGATGGGAAAGTGCCAACAAGGGAGATGCAACAGAAAGAAAAAGTCCTCTTTGAGCCCAGTCTTATTCCAATACCACCTATTTCACTGACCTTGAGCAGCTGGCTGCTAAGTAGTATGGCCCAACTGGATGATAGTTATGTGTGTAATGGTTAAGAAACAGCAAGTAATGTTACATTATGAGATTATCACATAAAAGCACATAGGTCTTTATGTGAGTTTCTAGGACAGGTTAACAGCTTCAAAGTAGCATTTAGCTGG
This sequence comes from Psophia crepitans, assembly GCA_013399095.1. NCBI lineage: Eukaryota > Metazoa > Chordata > Aves > Gruiformes > Psophiidae > Psophia > Psophia crepitans. The sequence goes on along the minus strand of VWZZ01001633.1, from coordinate 1,732,976 downwards.
AGCAAAGGTGAGATCAGCCAGTGATGTTCTCTGCTGTTTGTTGGTGCCATAATTGATGGCAACCATCCAAAGAAAGTCTACAAAACCTCGATGCAAATTGTGTTGCTGATACTACTGTAGTCCATAATATCTTCAGAAAGCTACAAACTCGGAGAGACGGTCTTACCTGCCAAATCAGTTGGCCAGGCAGGCTTAACATCAGTTGTGTCAAAATGCGTATCTGCAGCTGCCTGTAGAGGTACTTTAAAAAACCCAAACAACAGTGCATGAGCAAGAGAGAGGTCAACCTTAATACAAGAAAGCAGTTGAAAGCTGCAACAAATTAAAGTTTGGCTTTTTCACAGTAATTGATATTTAATGATTTTAGCTTTTTTTTTTACACAGTTGTATGAATTTAGTAGAAAGTGCAAAGTTTCAAAGGACACTGTAAAAGAAAAAATAGCACTTAAGGAAAAGGTGAAAAGATTATGGAATATAAGCATCATGAATGAGGCAGAAGTCTTATGGAAAACAGCATATATGTTCTCATGCTTAAAACGACTATCTTAATCATATGCATAAAAGAACTACATTAAAATGGAGCACACAACCCTAACTTCTTTCCTAACTTGTGAATCCTTGACTTTGCAACTTCAGTGGTCTTGTTACACATAGTGTTGGTTTATTTGGATGTAATGAAAATATAGTTAGGGCTGCTCTAATTTTTTATACTTTGATAACTATAGCTGTGTGTTTGCCTCAAACTGTGGCTCATGTCCAGTGGTCTTATTTACAGAATCCCTAAGAATGAAATTTTCTTCCTTCTTGTTCCTTGCCTAGAAACTAAACATGTAGCTTATGTTATAATGCCAACGTTTCTCCCCTCTGGCTTTTTAGAATTTTAGGAGCTGAGGTTTGGTGATACTTGTATAAAACCTATTCCTTTGGTGGTATTGAGTGTGTTATCCTGGGGATGCTTTATCTTCTTTTTAATTAGGTAAATATTGTATTGAGGTAACTATTGTGATTACTACAAAATATAAAACGATATCAATATGATATATCAATCTATATAACATTTTGCAGTCTTTATATTATTGCACTGGCTACTGAACACTTCAAACTACTATAGGAAGCTTATTCAGAAAATAGAATAGAATAGAATCATTAACGTTGGAAGTGACCTCAAGGATCATCTAGTCCAACCATCCCCCCACCACCTATTACCCACTAAACCACGTCCCTAGGTACCACATCTAACCTTTCCTTAAACACCCTCAGGGATGGTGACTCCACCACCTCCCTGGGCAACCCGTTCCAATGCCCGACCACCCTTTCCGAGAAGAAATTTCTCCTCATCTCCAACCTAAAATGATGGATTTTCGATAGCTATGATGAAATAGCAAGCAGAGTGGTTTAAGTCTTCCACTCATGCATTAAGTATGATTTTAAACTGTGTCAATAGGTTGGATCAAAATGGATTTTAGTTTGAAAATAAAAGGTTCTGTGCTAATACAAAGCAAATGTACCAAATTTAAATTTCTATTTCATTTTCAGAAGCTGTTTGCATAACTAAACAATGAGATGGATGGTGGGCAACAGGAACAAATTTCTGCAAAGTCTAACACTTTATGATTGACTTGGATTTTGCATTTGAGGCAATCCATTCCTGAAGTATTTTATTGCCTTACAATCTTGCTTATATTATTTATATTACTAATATAAAAAATTCAGTGAGGTAGGAATGTTATTTGAATATAATAGTTTTATTAGGAGTGCTGGTTTTTTGTTTTGTCTTTACAGATGGTGAACTGAGGCACAGAAAGAGAGTAAGAATTTGGCAGATGAATGGAGTACTGTACAGTACATGTAGGGTGTGCGTCTTGCAGCGTGGATTGGCTGCTCTTAGAGTATTCATGAGTCAGTGCATGGTAGCTTACAAAGTCTCTTCTTCATACTGTGGGATATGGATATACTGTGCATACACATAGGAGTCAATGTTATTTATAGATTAGTTCTAGTTAGGAAGATGTTATACTATATAAACAATAGAAAGCAAGACAGTAATGTTTCAGGAGCTGCACACTCATTTGTTTTACAATGAAAAGATAGCGGCTTGTTGAACAGCTATTGGAGAGCAGCCGGTTTGCTTCAGGTTCACAGCCTTGCTCCCTTCTCAGTAACTGACTATCTTTGCTTACTCAGGAGACTTCTCTAAAGGAAGCAAACCCCTGTTAGTTCACTCTAGTCAGTGTTCAGTCTCAAAATTAACCTCACCACTTTCGGAAGACTACAGCACTAAAAAATAAAAGCCTGTGACCAGTTATGCTATCCTAGGAAAAGCCCAGCCTCTTAAACCCTCAGTTTGAAATTACTGTGAATCGTTTGCCAGATGTGCCTTATTCCAAAGGATTACAACTTTCTTCTTACTTGGGGCATGTAGAAGTTTGCACTGGAGCTGGTCATTCCGCTGGATTTGTGAAGCTTGAGCTTACAGAAAGGTTGTTGCAGTACATTTGCATAAAATTGCATACATGCTGTTGGTCCTAAGTTGGAACCCAGACATGCACTGTGTAGTTATTTTACGTAGGCAAAATTTGACTGGGACTGTAGAGGCCTCTGGTCAGTCCTGCACATAGGGCTTCCAGCTTCCTAAATCCTGGCAAAAGCTGTAGAAAAAATGGTCTAAAAATAAAGTAAAAGGTAACATTTCCAATGACTGTCGTCTCTCCATACATATGGGTAGAACTCTTGAGCTGATAATGCATATGACATATTTATGGGTACAAGTTACTCATGGGGAGATTCTGACTGGACACAAGAGGAAAATTTTTCACAATGAGAACAATCAGCCATTGCAATAAACTCCACAGGGAAGCGGTGGATTCCCCAACATTGGACACTTTGAAGATTCAGCTGGACAGGGCGCTGGACCATCTTGTCTAGTCTGTGCTTTGCCAAGAAAAGTTGGACCAGATGATCCTTCAGGTCCCTTCCAACCTGGTATTCTATGAGGACTTATTCTGCATTCAGAGTAGTCCTCCTTTGCTCAGATGCACACGCAGACACTGGTCCAGCCCAGTTTGCAAAAAACACTGTCTTGAAAATATAGCCAATATTTTCTTGCTTTTTTTTTTTAAAAAGTTTATTAGGTTGTTACTGTAGACAGGTGTCACATTTTTAATGCCTTCAGCTAACATGGTGAGTTTGATAGCTATTGCAAAATGCTCTTTGTTCGTTATTTCAAACACTGAGTAAAGACTATCTCTTTTCTAGTCTGAAATCCTGTACTCTTTTTATATTGATCTGTAATTTAGTCCTCTTGAAATTGGATTGCTGATAAAATAAAATGCGGCCTGAATAGGAATAATATAATGTAGTGCCAACATAAAGCTCTGCAGTATGACATACGTAAATGGACATATTTTAGTTATCTGGTAATTATTCATGTTTGTACCTCAGATGTATATTTTAATATAAACAGGTTCAGAGGGGAGAACAACAACAGTATGGAACAGTGTTTATAGACCAATAGATCATCCACAAACAGAAGGAAAGAGAAGACCTGACGTTTAAAAAGGAAAAAAAAAAGTGCTGCATATACAGATCATCAATCAGCGTGAATGACGTTAACAAAGGATTCGTTTGAACGGATTAAGTGGCTTATCACAGCTGCCTGGTGAGTTTTACAGATCGCTAATTTTTTTAACTAGAGTTACTGAGGTATTATTCTTAGCTATCAATTTTACAATAAGAAATCACCGGTTAAATCATTTGTAGCCTGTCATAAATTTGGTAAGCCTATATGATAATTTATTGTATTTGATTTTAATTGTTGGTCTATAAGTTTATACCGTTTCTATTTCAGGTACTACTCTATTTAAATAGTAGGACACAGGAACTATAATTCTGAGTCTGTTTTAAGAGGACAGGTATTACAACATTCTAGTGATGAACATATGGAGAAGAACAGTTAATGACCAACTCAAACCTGAATGCATGTCCCAGAATAATTTTGTAGATGAGGGAGAATTATTAAAAGGCATGAAGAAAACTTTCAGAGACTGTGATGAAAATACCTGCTAGCAGCTGTGGTTGGAGTTCTTTCTGGAGGAAAGTGATCCGTTGGAGAAGAATAGGATCACTGTGACCAGGAATTTTCAGAGTGGTGTGTATGGTCAATGATTCCAACTCTATAATATCTTCTAGGAAAAGACAATCCAATTTTCTCTCTTGCTTGAGGTCTTTATAAAAGTTCATGCACCAGGCTCTTTAGAAATGTGAAACTATGCTTTTCTAGCTGGGAACCTGGCCCAGCAAATGTACCTTACGTGAACCTGACACCCTCACTGCTAGGCAGTCTTCCATCATGGTAATATGCCTGAACTCTCTCCAGGGTCTTTCGTGTTTATTTGGTTTGTGCAAACCCAGGCTGCTTGTTACTCAAATGTCCCCAATGTAGCAGCCTTCTATCCCAGCCATCTCTCCAAGGTAGCTCTTCTTGCCCTTTTTTCTGTGTTATTTGTGAATGACTTACCTCTAACAGTCTAGTGCTGATTTGAGTACACAGGCAACATTTGTCTGGCTTTAGGAGGCAGGGATTTTGAAATGAGAGAGAGCAATCTCGCCAACACATGCCTGCCATATCTGACTGGAAAAGGGGGAGACTGCAGTGCCATGCATCAAGAACAGCGTCATCAGATTTCCATTTCAGTTGTGAAAAGGCTTCATGACAACATAGCATTTTCTTAAATGAAAAATAACTCACACCTGGCCAACACTGATACGGCAAAAAATATTTACAAAGACTGTCTGCAAATTCCAAAGGTTAGAAGCAAAAATGGCCTAAAATTAGTAACAATCACAGCACAAACCAATGCTATTGTCTGCCATCTGATTGAAGTGTTCCTGTGAAGTTATATCCTTTTTACACAAACTTATTTAATGCCTTGAAGGATGAACTACTGGGATGGACAAATTTTCTCCACCATTATTGCTGTAGCTGATCATCTGGCCATTTCGCATTGTTTAATCAGTCCTTTGTTTCTGGTTTAGCAAGGGACAGTATGAGCTGCTGTCTTCAGTTACCACAAATTATTTTCATAAATATTTTACTTCTGTAAATTTTGTGTATTGGAAAAAAAGTAGCAGTCAACATAGGTTTAAAAAGTTTATAGAGTAAATGTACGTAAACAGCTAAAATATCTTAAATTTGTCAGTATTGACTTTATCAGTATATATCAGGGCATATAGAGGTTACATAATTTGCAGTCTGAATCTATGAATAATTAATAATCAGAGATAGTAATCATGGGTTTGCTGGCACAGTTCTCAGTGGTCCAAAGAGTTTGCCATGTGAATAACAAATTAAAAATAGAGGTTGATCTCAACAGGACTTTGGGAAATTTACTAAATGCCTAAATATTTGCAGGGTTGGAGTAATTTTGATACAGGCTTCACTATAGTCCAGAGTATAATACACAGTAGTCTATATGACTGTATCTAATTTATCATGTCATATGATGACTGATCACCTTAGTTCTCATTAATAATAATGTTAGTATTAATAATAATGCTTATTTCTTGTATTGCTGAGGAATTTTTTGGCTACCTTTTTATTTTACTTTATTTTTTTTTCACATGTGGAAGTCATAAAAGACATGATTCCAACTTTATAATCCATTACTAGCAATGGTTGGCATGGAGCTGGGTTTCCCCAGCAGCTGCTCTGGAGTCACGTGGCTATTTCCAGTGCTGCTTTGCTCCTTGCCTTCCCTTGCGCTCTCTCTGAGCAGAAGAAAAACAGAACCAGCTAACTCATTTTGGGGCAGATGCAGATCACCTCAATCTCTGCTCAATCGTTACCCCACAGTGTCTGTGGAGGTGCAGAAATCCGGATGGAATGGTTTCTCTCTGGCCATTCCTAATTGTGGGATTGGAAATAGGTTAAAAGGGGGAAGTTACAAGGACTTTTACAGAGTCTTATTCATGCTTATCTGTTTTTACCCACTCTCACAAATTCAGAAAGGCAAATATATATATAGCATGTAGAATAGCGTATAGAAATGCCGACCATTTCTTCATGGGGCACACCCCTTATAATATACTCTTTTATTAAATAATCACCCCAAACAGGACTTAATTATGTATATATGCTTCTCACTTTTTAGAGGCTACATTTTTGTGAAGCTTGGATGTTGGAAATTTAGTTTTAATTTAGCTTTCTCCTTTTAAATCAGGTGGCTGCTGGTTGTTTTTTCAGCACAAGAAATTGATGGGGTAAGTGACACTGATATTTACTTTAGACAGGTGATAGATAAGGTGGTAAAGTTCAAAAAAGTAACACTATATATACCAAAATGACCTATAGTTCTATGGGAAAACTGTGGTGGTTCTTTCAGTATTTCTGCAGTTCTCACTTTCCTTTCTGTTCCTGTTGTTTTGTGATTTTCTCCTTTGGATTCTTCTAGATTCTAACTTTGGCATCTTTAGATGCTTTGGGAAAGTTGCATGTAAAACCTTCTCTCACGCACTGAATCTTTCCCCTTCCTCCTGACGTCCCTTCAATGGCTCTACATTATGGCATTTATCATACTCTTTCTACCTTTCAAGCCCTTCTCTATATGCTAGCCTAGAACTGGCCACCCTGCACATTCCCATCTCTCCCAAGCCAAAAATTCACATATAATATAGACTCAATATCTACTTTATTTTCTTCTCTACTGTCCTCCGTACTAACCTTATGTTTGCAGTACCTTCATTGAAACTGCTTTGAAGTCCGTCCTTTATTTCTTTCAAATATCTGAAAGCTCTTTTTTCTTGTTTTTCCCCCTAAAGTCATTCCCTTTTAGTCGAACTGTTGAAAATTGAAGTATTTTTTAAAAATAAATCTGTTAAATTAGAACAAAGGGTAAAAGCTTATATGTTCTTAGAAACTTGCATTCCATTGACATTCCAGTAGAGGCAAGTTTTTAATAACTAGGTGGGAGACTAGTGTGGAGTAGATTAGTAATTTCATGGGAAATCCAGTGTGTGAAAGAGAAGCAGTCTGTGTGAGAGACCATCATGCTCTCCTGTTCTGAGGTTTGGGAGTACCAGATATTCTAAAAATATTGTAGATAGAAAGAACAGAATTTTTCCTCCTTATCTAATATTTGTCAGTGTTTTCTCCTTGAAAAACTGAAGTATGAACTTATTGTGTTCTGTTGGTTATTAAAACCAGTAAAAAAAACAATGTTGAGCTTGATAAAAACGAAATCCACACTGAGCAAATATTTTCATGTTATCACTGCTTACTTGCTGACCTAAATTATTCTTAAACCTTTTAAGTCCTTGTCATCCTTTTAGAAACCACTTTGATCATTTACACAATTTTGCTGAAAAAATAATGTCAGATAGCAGACATTCAAACCATCTAAGTGAGTTTGTAAATGCATATGGTGTGTATAATTGGAATAGGTTTAACATACACTTTGGGAAATAGAAACGAGTAGTAGAATTATGTTCACTTACCACACAGTAAATTACTGAAATTACATTTTGTTGTATTTTAGTTCCTCCTTGAATATTTTTTCGTCATTGCAATTTGATGAAACAAAGCAGTCGCTACTTTGTTATTAAGTGGACAATGATTGAAATTTTTACTACAAGAAATAAGTAAATTAATGGTAGGCAGTGCATATTTACACCATGCACATACTTCTTTTTTCAATTAATTGACAAGAATTAAATACAAGGCTTTACGGCTGGGTGGGCTTATTGCTCTTCAGCTTGTTTTGCCTTTTAATTGTAGTTAAACAATCTCCTAACCTGATGTGATGGGTTACAAATATCACATTATTTCAAATTAAATTCTGACTCTGCTAAAATATTTCTAGATGCAGCCTATTTCCTTAGTTGTATTTAGCTGTAATGTTTAGCATTACTTAATGTAACTTGCAGGCAATGTCTTTCACTGTCTGTAGCGATAGTAATAAGCTTTTGCTTATTACCTTCACTTTGCCAGCATATTTATACTGATGAGAGGCCCGAAAAGGTTAGGAGGATTTTAAATGTAGTATCGATGTGTGTATTCTATTAAGCAATCGTTGGAAAAGGTTTATATATGTCAAGCTGAAGTTTGCTGCTATGCCAAGTTTCTTCATCAGCAGAAAGTTGCCCTGTGGTTCTGCAAGGGTAGCCAGATCTTTTGCCTTAAAAATCATCTAATTGGACAATATGTCCAGCTGACAATATCCGATTACGTGCTTATTGTCTGTTCCATATTAATAAATCCATAAACTTTTAATTTTTAGGGAGGATATGCATATATTCACCCATGTGGGGAACAGGATTGTTCAGTTTGCCGGTGCTTTCCAGAAAAAGGATCAAGAGTAAGTGATGATTAGAATTAATGATCATTACGGTTGTAAATAAAGTTCATTTTATGCACATTTCTGTTCTCTAAAATCAGTATGGTTGACATCAATAAATCAATATTCAGACATAAAGAAATCTGAATATAGCAAACTAGCATAATTCTCTCACTGATGTGAAGTACAGCTATCGTCAAAGGAAGTTAAGGTTGTTTGTAAACAGGTTTGTGGCAAATTAGGATTGCGATAATTGTGGTGCCTTTTTTGTGTTAAGAATTCTTTGAGATCTATCTAATAGTTAGACCAGGATCACTCAATATATATTAAGTTTGGAAATGTATGCTCATTTTGTACTAGGTTGATTAAAAGAGATTGTCTATGCCATTTACTAGTTTTACGAGGACTTAGGTGTTTCTTATTTGGGTTAGGTGATTCTGGAAAAGCTTGCAGACTTTTTATTTTACTAATTTAGAGCATCAAGTATAAAAAAAAATCTGAATTGTCTTTGCCTTACAGATAATTGTAAAACATTGAATGAAGCCAAGGCAATTTCATATTATACACTAAAATTAGTAACTCTGCATGTTGGTATTTGGTAATTGAAATATGTTCCAGCAACGACTGGTTTGTTATCTTGGCTGTTTTTTCTTCACGATGCATTTCTATATAGTGATAGCAAACAATTTAAACATTATATGATGAAAGGACCTTATTTAGTTACATGCCCTGATTAGTAATCAACTGAAAATCTATCAGTTAGTGATGGAAAGTGTTTTCCTTCAAACTATTAATGTTGCAGTTTAGGGTTAGAAAGCTTGAACAGTTTTTAGAAGACCTGCATGCCCCATTTGTTTGTGTACAACCAGTTGCCATAAAAGCAAGACACACTTTTTCCTTCTTGTGCTTCTGCAGTTAGCTGAGTGCTTTGCTGTGTCATGATCACTGCCCTGGTGTCCTTGAATCCTATCCTAATCCTCCAGGATTATGTCTATAGGAAAGTTCCCCGTGCTGTAGGATTTTCATAATAGGGGCCTAGGATGCGTCAATCTCTGTAACGCTGTGTTAACAAAAGGGCATCCCAGGAAAAGTATTTTGACTAGCAGCATTGCAGAGTCTCTCAGTGCTACTGAACAAACTGTTTTGGATACCAAAAACCTGATCTGAAATGTCATTTAAAAACAACTGACTTTGAAACTAGAGGAAATTTTGCAGACTCTGTTTCTCTCTCAGTAGCCTGGAAGTCTTGAATTATATGCCCATAAGTCAATAATCAATACTCACTGGCTCTTTCCTAAGGTGTCCTCCCCATCACAGATAAACTGAACTATGATTTGTGCATTGGCAAGTAGTTTTCTAAATGCTTCCAAGGATCTAGACCTAAGTGCCAAATAGAAGTGTAACAAACATTGTGAAATAAATTCAATGTCATTATGCAAATGGAAGTCTAAGAATGGTACCATTTTCTGAAACAGCTCTGAAATACATAGGCACACTGATGCATAAAGTCTCTCCAACATCATATGAATTTATATTTTATGCAATCATTTCTGTTAATCAATATGTAAGAAGTAAAAGTACATATCAGACCCTACATGAAATATGGCTTAACTAAACACCACTTCAGAGAGATTGTTGCAAATGTTTTCTATACTAATGTATGGTGACGAATTATTTTCTGTAGAATTACTTAATCTTTTTTTCATCCTACAGACCTGTTGATTTCTAAACTTTGCTGTGGTCTGCCTTTACACTCTGACACACTAACTTTGCTTTCCTAGCATTTGTGGAGACTACCCATTACAAAATAAAAGATTTGTTTATCCTAGTTAGCTTCCTAGAATGCAAAACATCTGCTTTATCTACTTTTCTGTCTGAATCTTGCTCCCAGGCTGGTTCCGCAGTATTTTGCATCTTCCTTAATCCTGTCTTTAAAGTGCAAGAAATAATCAGTCATTGAAAGCCTCTGGCATTGTACAGTATGCAAGCCTAAAATTTCAGAAATGTACAGTTTATTAAATAATGCTTCTCTGTAAAGAAGGTGAGATAAGGGCAACAGTAGAAATTTGGTTGCCTAACACCATTTTTTTTTCCCCTTTTCACTATTTAGCACAGCCTAGCTGTCAAAATTAAGAATGGGCTGTGCCCTTCAGCAAATATTTGCTGAAAACAAAAAGTGTCTAGGCAATTCATGTAGTTGCTGGCAAAAGGCAATAGAACAATAATCTCATCCCAACCACCTGGAAAGCCAACCTTATAGCAGCCATCAAAGTTAACAAGTCTTTGTTCAGCTCTGTTACACCAACTGCAGTATCAGGAGCTTTTGCAGAGGCTGAATGAGAAAGGAGACATATGAGTGAGCTACGTCACTGTATGTATTGAGTTACATTGCTATACATAGGCCAGTTCACCTATTTCTTATTTTTATTTCTTTGTTTACTTTGTCATCTCTTTTACCACAGGGAGCCAGTTGTAGGGTATTCCTCTCATGATCTTCCAGTGAACTTAGAGGGGAGCAAGGGCAAATTTTCTCATTATTGTACTGCTAAGGTATCATCTATGTTAGAAATACACATGATCAGACCTCTTATGAATTGATTAAACATGTTATTCAAACTCTTCCAAGAACTGCAACCAAATCTTTCATTAGATTAGCTGGAACATGACCATTCCTGTGTTATTCTGAATCTTTGTAGATGGCTGAATACTTCCAAATAGAGTTCGACTTTCAATGGAAAGTTTCTGCTAACTTTTATCTCCCCTAAGAAGTGTTCTGGGGCAGAAGCTATTTAGCAAAGTGCGTTATTTGTAACACACCTGGTGGAACGCATAGACGTTGTTATCCATAGGAAAGACGCTCATTTTATCATAATGTGCTAGACTTTGAGCTAGATAGATGTCATAGGTCCAACTTACAAGTGATAGTTTAACATCTGAATAAGAACCTAAGCAGTTTGTTTTGCACATTCCTAATGGTCACTTCCCTACATCCCTCTCCACGCATCAATGAAAAGGAGATTTTTGAGATGTCAGAATATCTATCTGCTGATAAAAGAGCAGTTGTATAGTTTTAACGTTAAGGTGTGCCCATCTGATAAGGATTTCACTTTGTCAGCAGTCTGTGAGGAAAATATTGTTGCTAGTTCCATTTGACAGATTTTTGTTGACACAAAACACTATGATGGGTATTTTACAGATTTCAGAATGTTACCTTCCTTTTTAGACTTTCAGTGGAAGCATTGCCCACTGATAATTTAGCTAGTGAAGTGAACAAATGTTATTTCTATGTTTGGAGCAGACTTATAGTCAATCCATAACAAAGATTTCTACTAAAATTAAGGCAGAACAAAAGTCTTAGAGCTGGTATAAATCAGCTTTGTTTATTTGTAATTACCAGTGACAAGCTTCTTCACATTTTGTGAAACTAAAACCATTGTAAGCTGCATGTGATATCTGTGGCTCTTAACATATCTCCACTAAAATAGTAAAAAACTAGGGTAATAAGAGAATAGACACCTCAAACTAAACTTCTAAATATATGTAGGTTTGTGAGTTAAGTAGAATGGCTGTCAGGACTGTGGTATACTCTGAAATTTCCATAGGAAAGTAGGACTTCAAATCCTGCCCAACTGTTTTTGGCATAATGACCTTTCTTTCCATCCAGTTTTTGAATGCAGTTTAAGTATGGTTAGTTAAAGCTGTGGTTACCAGGACAGTGTAAGAAAACTGTGCAGCTGACCTCAAATGCAAATGGAATTAAAACTTTGCCTTCTAGTTGCCCATTTGAAAATCTTTTAAATGTCAACATAGAAAGCCTTCTTCATTGTAAGTGGACAAGATAATCGAGGTTTTAGCTAGAGAAAAGATGACCATGGAACTATGAAGAGCAAAATGCCACGGGCATTGAAAATACTGAAATTGGGCAAGTTGGAAGAAAAGCAGAAGCAAATAGCTGAACTTTCATTTATATAAACCCAGCATACTTACGCATTGGTTGCTATATTGGGTTTTAGAACAGCTTGTGTACCTGTTTTTTATTTTTCACAACCTCAGATAACTCTGTGCTATGAACAGGTTTGTAGTACTATTCATTAGCAAGAAATCACTATCTGAAAAACATCCTGGTCATTATTGCTAGTAGTATATCCCATTCTCATGGCATTACAGTTGTCCACATCACAGTGGAAGTTTGACTTCTGGTTAATTGAAATTACAGCCTTGTTGGAATTAACTTATAATATACTATTTATCTCTTGATCTCATGTCACAACACAAAAGGACTCTTTCTTCTATAGGACACCATTAAACTGTGCTGTTAAATCTCTTTGTGCATACTGTGTGCTACTATAATTACTCATTTAAGAACTATAGAACAAATAAATGAGGGGGGAAAAGTCACTAGTGAAAGTATATATACGAGTAAGCGTTCTACATGATTCTTGGCGCCAGCCTGGAACAACTGAGACTTTCTCTTGCCTTTTCTTTCCCAGTCAAGATAGATGGTCTTCCGTGAGGCAGTAGCAATGTCAACATCAATGTTTTTAATTAGAGGCAAACAGCAACTTTGTTTTTTCAGATTTTTCCTCTTTGGTCTCCCATAAAGTCTGTGATTTTAATTTTCTCCTCATATTTCCAACAGACAGTGAAACTTTTCCTCCATTTCCCCCGTCTTTCTCTAACTTGGGAAGTTGTTTCCTTAATAACTCCTGCAGTGTTGTAGCAGAGGCTTCAAAAAATGCTGGCTGCTCTAACAGAATTTAGATAGTTAAAAAAATGTTTGCAGTTAGCACTGACTGATTGTAAATCTGTCCTGTGCCGACCCCGGAGTTTGATCCCATTCAATTCCTTTGGCTTTGTTTATAGTGTTAAGTAGATTTAGAAAGCAAGCGTCTATTCATGACCCAACCTGATCTAGCTTCTATGAGATCATGTGAAATGCCTGGAGCAAAGTGAGTAATAAATATAACTCAGCAAGACTGATGTTCGTTCTTTTGCAGATGAAGCAAGTGGCCTATTTTCATGCCAGTGTAGGAGAGAACCTAGCAAACAGAAATCTAAGAGGGAGGTCACACATTGTCTGGCTTACAAGGTGTAAGGAGTAAGCATTCGCAAGTCAGTTGGTTGTCACAGGTAAGGTAGAAAGTCAGCTGATGTATACTTCAGGGCAGTGGGGTAAGAATTTAACTCTATAGTAGGTCTGTTTTCTAGCATCACTTCTGTTGTAACTTCTCGTTAATACATCCTGTGGATTGTCACATCTCCCGAGTAGATCTTCTGGGTTAACTGAGTCCACTTTACAACACAGTGTAAACATAGATCTAAGATTCACTAGCTGGGAAACTGCAAATTCTGTCTGTTTTGGGGGAGTAAGAGACATTTACTAAATCACACTTTTTTGCATGTTAGGATGCAATGGCTCGTCTGTCATTCACATGGAATATCCAGCACTTGTATTTGAATTTTCAAGCTGCACACTTGGAAAATGAACATGTAAAATCCATCTATTTGATCTTAAGTAGATATGTTTAGTTGAATCCACTATCTGAGCTGTACACAGACTTGCATCTGAGGAAGCCCAGATCTTTCCTGCTATTTGCCTCATACTTGTTCATTATTTTCCCCAGTATATTACCTATGATAGAGTTTTAAAACAGAAAATTCCTGAGACCAGTTACACATTTCTGTAGTATTGCTATTGCATTTCACTTACATTCGCTGAGAACCACCAAAACAGATCTAGAGAAATGGGACCCCTAGGATCTATCTGAAGCAGACCACATCTTTTTTTTTTATAACTGGGCAGAGCAGCAGGCAGTTTTCTGGCTCTGGAAGTAAGGATTTGAACTGGTAGGCAATGGAGCCTTCTTACCAGAATGTGGAATAGGTCCAAGATCATTCCATTCTCCTCACTGTAAGGTCTCTTTGAGGCTGTTCTTCATATACAGTGTCCAGCTACAGCATCTGTAAATTAGCATTTTTCATATTAGACATCTTTCCAATTTTTTCAGAAGGTTAGTCTTGTGAAATTATCCCTTCTTTTGTTCTTGAGCATCTTTCTTTCCTTAATACTTTTGGTTCCCCTGTCCCACCTTCCTAAAAATAGTGGTTTTCTCAGTTGCTGCAGATTGGCAAGCAGCCACATCAGGGAAGACAAAAACTCTAAAAAATGATTCTTTTTCGTAGATTTGAATCAATCAAAAATTGCCAATCAGTGACTTGTTTCAGTAAAATTAATCAGAGCAAAAGTTCATTTCATTTTATTAGCTAATCTGGTGTTAATTTTTTGTGGTCCAAAGTGCTCTATTTGCAGCTCTCTGCTTTCAACCATCAATAGTGTTTCTTTAGAGTTTCATTGCCAAATTATCTGTTGTTCAGTGTTTGTTTAACACAATAGTGACACCCACTGGCTTATTGGATACTTTTTCTTTTCATGGTTGCACAGGGTTCAAACACAAAACAAAGTACACTGTGAAAAATGTTTCCAGCACTTCACTGTAATTTGTTGTGCTACAGTGAAGTACCACTGTGAATACTAAGCTGCATCATTGAAAAATATGATTAAAAAGCACAGAATTTTCCAGTAGTTTTCAGCATGATCCAGATGGTAAGAAGTCAAGCACTAAGAATTACTATTGCATTTAATTGTCTCAAAATCTGACTGTAAAAAGAACATATCTAATACTGAAAAGTTGTTATGCAATCTGCTGTTCCTGAACAAACTGAGAACAAAGTGTATGCCCTATACTAGTCTGACCCGCACCCACAGAAAAAATTTGCCCTATTAAGGACAAGAGAATGGATTTAATGCCAGGTTGTGTGCTTTCTTAGATTTATCTCATCTTGGTAAAGTTAGTATTTATTTTGGAGCCTTGACTTACACTGAAAATGGTTTTGATCCCAGTCCTACACAGTTACAGTGGAAGAGTGGAAAATTCCCAGAACGGACACCCCTACAAGCACTGGAAGCTGTGGCTTTGCCTTGTAATAGACCTGCTCTTCCAAAAGGGGAGAGGACCTGGGTGGAGCTTAGAGTAGTAGCAGATGCTCCCACCTCACTAAGCAAATTAGAAAAGAAAACATCTGTCTGCAAATGCCTTTGTGTTCACTCCTCTCTTGTTCCCAAACTGCTCTACTTTCCTCCCTTTCTCTGTCTTGCTGTTCATAAAATGAGAAAGACTGTTACAACCTGGAGCAGAATGAAAAAGGGTGCTATTTTATTTGCCTACAATCCAATTCTGTGGAGGTGCTGGGCATTTTTGTTTATGTGAACAGAAGGTAAATGCATTTCACATATCACTGGTACACTGTAACATAGGGTACTGTCCTAACTGAAGGCTAGAACTGGACTTTTGACTTTATTATAATGAGAAGCAAGACAATTCACCCTAATAGCATGAACCATTTTTTTTTATTTCCTGTTGGGAATCCTTTAAAACATTGTGCTTTCAGACAATTAAGTGCTCAAGGGACTCTAAAAATTAGGTGCTCTTCAGTATCAGTGATCAAAAGAAGTAATTCCAAATAACCTTGGCCATTGCCTTTTCCAAACTATTAAATGCTTTGCTGCATGATTCTGAAGTATTTGCAGTCTTAGTCTTAGGAAGCATACTTTATTAAAAAAAAATATAGTCTTGTTTTGTCAAAAGTCAGTTTCTTACTGCAGGTCAAGCCCAGGATATGCTAAAATAACAGACCATAGTCTTGGCATGGGTAGTTCCTGACCTAGACAATTAACAAGGCATTGAAATCCTAAAGGAATTTATTGGCATCAGATGGCAGAGCAGGCATAATATTCTGTTCATTTTAACTGAGCTAATTTGTCATTTCCACATGAGCATGACTACCTTCATCCTCTTTATTTGTACAGCTGTCCTGAGACTGTAATGCTGTGGTAGTCACATTGGATGGGCACAAATAATAGATGTGATAATAGATGTTATGACATGGTATCAGTTTGGTCTTAGCAAAGCTCCCAGTCATTATCAGTCTTTGAGCTGAAAGAAAGAGAGACAATCCACCAGCTTCACATGGCATGCTAAAGTTGTATCAGCTGTCAAACCCATTGTGAATTCTGGATTCAGTGACTCTGGTTTATGACTTCACTACCTCCTGCTGAAGGCAAACCATAGAGTCAATTGAATTCACAGGGTAGCAACTAATGAAGACAATCAGCCTAAAGGAGTACAGGTCCTGGAAGTGTTTATTGGTTAATTCTGATGGATAATTACCATAGAATTCATACAGAGTCTCAGCTTTTTTTCTGAGTACTATCAAAATCATGTTTCTTCAACTGCACAAACAATATAACACGATTTGAAATTTTTTTCTTTCAATTCCTGAATGTGGAACACCATGAACTAAAAATATTAAAGTTGCTACAGAAACTTGTCAACAAAATGCATTAAGACAAAGGCATTAGGGCATTAGTGAGATATATCTTACGCCTTTTTTTCCCTGCTGAATAATCTTTCACTTTGCATGGTAAGAGCTAGTTCAGTATACTAATAAAAACGTACTGCTTCCAGTAGAGTGAATGGTTCAGTTGTATTGTACTGTGTTATTAGTCTCATTTCACTTTTCTTATACTCAAAATTATGTTTTAATTAAAATAGTTGTCTAGTCTTTTTTGTATGGAGTGTTTAAAGGATGTAATAGCTGCTTTAAGAGTACTTCAGTGAATAAACTCAGTTTTACAACAGAGGATGTGCAAGGCACTTCCAACAGACAGGCTGCAATTGTTCTTGCAGGCAAACACTCAAACACCCAGAATCCTGACTATCCCTTCACTGTCAACAAGGATGCAGAATCAGCAGATTTTAAGACTAGTAGCCCTTAATTTGCATAATATTTTACACTGCTCAAATTTTGGTGTCAGGAAAACTGTAATTGTTGCTGAAGACATCATGCTGATTCTGCCCTGGAATTTTTGCCAGTGACTTCACTGGAAGCAGAATCAAGATTTAAGTGAGAGTAACCAGTAAAGACAAATGGAACATGAGTTATATCTGGATACTTTTCCAGGTAGTCCTTATTTTTGAGTGTAGTACTTCTTTTCCTTGCCTCTGGACTAAATTCCTGTTCATAGCTTCAGGGCCAGTGGTTATCCAGTCCTGCTTCCAGTCCAGCATACACCGATAGTATGTTCCTGTTCTAGGCATGTAGTATGTTAACTTCTCGTTAGTCTCTCTCTTTGCCGATTTGATTGGATGATGCATACCATATATTTCTTCACTTCATATCCAGCTGTCAAATCACATGTTTTTATTGACTTATTTTAAAAATACAAATAGAGAATAAATAAAAAGTAAAAGTAATTTTGGTCCCTGCTTGCAATTCACAAGATAAGATTTTGTTCTGACAGATTCAGTCTGTTGAAACGTTCACACCGAGAAAGCAAGCACTTCAATTCTGTTGCTTAAACATAATTTGAAGCTAACATCTGCTTACAATCACCTTTGATTTCTGTCATTTTGTTTTCCTTAAATCCATTCATAGAAATAAACATATGGTCTGTCACTTCTGTGAATGGAGGTTGTACTGAAATATCCTTTACTGCCCTCAAGTGGTCTTAGAGCCATACGCTTTTCTCAGGAACGCATGGGGCTCCATTTTGCCCTCATTTTTAGTAATGTAGTATCATAGATTGACGAATTCTGAAAAGAATGTGAAACAGTTGGGAAACAAAACAAATTATAGCTAAACAAATATAATACTACAGAATGAAAAAGATGAGTAGGATAAATAAAGACTTGTAAATAGGGTGAAAGTGTAGACAGCTCACATGTGAAGTCTCATTAGAAAGCTTGCTTTATTCAGGACTTTTAATCTATGATTTAATAGTTGTTTAGCAGCACAGAGCAAAAACTGCAACAAATCCAAAACAACTCCACACCAGTGCTATAGACTGAAAAATCCAGTGGGCACAGCAAGTATTTTTACTTCAGGAGAATATCTATTACTTTGGAACTTTGTAGAAATACATGGAGATGGCCTGTGTGTACTGTAGGTACACATACCCGATTTAGATAACTGATAATCTGCAACCTCCCAAACCATTTTAACACAATCTATTCAAATTGATACTTACTATAAATATGTTGGCCTATAACTATGTTTTTTTTTCCTGTAGGAAACTTCACAACTGTTAAATAAGGCATTAAGATCTGAGAGTGAAGAGCTAGCAAACCTTAAGATAATTAACACATAGTGTCCCTTAAAAGAGGGAACTCGCTCAAGTTATTCTAATCATTATAAAGTCCCTTATTTTAAAATAAGCCAACGCTTCTCTGGTGCCAAAAATATGATGCTCAGTGGAGTCTTATGCTTGCAAGAGGTGATACTTACACCTAGGAAGACTTGCAATTTATCCCAGGCATCTCAGAGAGGTGGTGCTGGACACCTGAGGAAGGTGAAAAGAAATTATCGGTTTGAGCAAGTACTTAAATTTGAAGGTCATGTTCCTCTAGAATCTAGTGCATGGAATGGATCTGCAGGCTGTACAGCAAGCTGTTCTGAATCATGAACACATATACATTGTAAGCCTTGTTTTATCCATACAGTTGACTCTGAAATGCTGCATGCTGTGAGGTTTACAACAGTAGTCACTCGCTGCTTTGGATTCTTTTCAGGGTCAGCCTGGTGAGCTGGGACCTCAAGGTCCGATTGGGTCCTTGGGATCTACAGGACCGGCTGGTCTGCCAGGGGAAAAAGGACAGAGAGGTGAGAATGGGCAGCCTGGGCCAGCTGGAGAAAAAGGTGATAAGGTAAGAAACACCATAGATAGCTCTTTTAGGTATATACAGTATGTAATGTTAAATACTGGCAAGGGAAACAGAACCTGAATGATCATAAAGCATTTGCCAAACTCTACTCTTGCTCACACAAATTCCTCGCTGAAATTAATTACAGTTTTCTTTGAAAAAATATTTCAGGGGATTTTTGCTGTGGATTGTCAGAAGCCATAAAACAAAATTAAACAGACCCAGTCTCCAATTGTTATATACCATGTCATTCTCTTTAACCTCAAAGAGGGCTGTGGGAGGAATGTGGAGCTGGAGGCACGAGTATGGTACTTTTAAAAGTGCTGTACGCTAAACAGAACTTTATTACCACTTAGAGAGTATAAATTGCAGTTCAGGCCCATATCTTTCATAGCTGTACAATCCCTGTGCTTGGCTCTTGGTACTTCATATTAGTTTTAATCATCTAATTTCACTGATCTCAGTGGATGATTGAAATCACTGATGTCAGTATCTAGCACACCTGAAATAAAAGGCCTGCAAATAGAAATCATGCTGCTGGTATTATCAAAACAGGAGCAGGGTTGTGAAATTACAAATAAAATTATTCTATAAGTTATAGGCAGCTTGCCCTTTTCTATCATTTTATAATCTTTGGAGAATGAATATAAGAGCTAGACATTTGTCCTGTATGTGCCATCTGTTACGTGAGTAGCTATTGGCACTAGTCTGCTAAGCCCATATAATTTTCTTCAGATATTTATTTCTGACAGGTATGGCTTTTGATTCATATTTCAAACAAGACCGCAACAGACTTTTTTCTTGCAATATAATATCGCACATTCTTGTTTTTCATTCTTTTTAATAGTTAATGACTTGAGCAACTTTGTTTTTTTTCATGTCACCTGTTTTTAGGGTCCAACTGGAGTCCCAGGATTTCCTGGTTTAGACGGTGTTCCTGTACGTATTGAATGAATGTTGCTTTATACAAATTACCTTTTCTATAAACTCACAGCAAGTTCTCTAATAGAATAATACACTCAATAAATTGTTTGGCTTTATACCTGTTGATGTTATGTCACCTACAGAATTACATGTAGTGCAAAAATGTAAAATAGCCAGGTTAACTTCAACAGTGTTTACTGCTGACAACAAACTCCACAATGTCGCAATGAAGTAAGTACATGCAGGAGTGAGGCAGTGAAGGTAGAGACTAGCCAATGTCCATGCAGCGTGTCAGTGCTAAGATTAAAAACAATGAGTTTATTTTCCTCAGGCTCTATCGCTGGCTGAGTTCTCCTTGCTGCATTCTTAACATCTCTGAAAGTATCTCAGATGTACTGTTTTTTGTTCAAACATTCTGATTTTTGCTTGTAGTCCTTTTGCAGGAAAAAAAGGCAGCCAGTGAGTCCAGTAATTTTAACCTGAATAGGGACTGAAGAAGGAAAGTGGGTTCTAAATATATGTTTATAAGTATGTGATTATATATTTTTCTGAATGTTTTCTTCAGTGTGGAAATGGTTGTGGTAAAAGAAAGATAATATCTGTTAGATACAGTATTTGAAAAATGCCGTTTACTAGAACTGAATTCCTGTGCTGTTATTAGATTCATATGGATCAAACAAAGTTAAAACGTTGAATTTTGAAAGTGAAAAGAGAACCAGAAACTGAGTGGGTGTCTTAGCATCTGCTTGTCAGCTGTCCACACTTGACAATGGGACTGTTGCCAGAATGTCTGGTCGCAAGGCCAAAATTTAGGACAAAAAAGAAGCACTCCCCAGAAATGTATATTCTTGTGAAAAATGTTAATTAAAGAATAATGTCCACAAATTGGGATGAAGAACCTTAAAAATAGGAAGAAGGTAAAATTGACAAAAACATTTCAGGCTAATGGCCAGAATAATTTCCTGATGCTTTTTCAGGCCCATCTTCCCTCTCCAAAAAAAGAATAAAATTTGGGTCAAAATTACTCTTTCTTCCTTACAAAAACATTCATTTCTTTAAAATACTTTTTCCTCTGATGGAAAGATCATTCCATGGGAAATGTCACTGTTTCTATTGCCTAGTGTCTAATTTGCAGTAGAACTAACCCCTGTCTGGACATGAGCTGGTTCCTGCTAGGTTAGAAAATCACTTCCTCAATTCTTGAATGTTTGGTCATAATCTCTGCGATTACTGTATGCTTGAGTCCAGCTGTGTGCTGTTTTTCCTGGTTTTATCCTATCAGTTAAAAATATGAAGCTGCTTGAGATGACTTTTGTGTATTTCTTCAGCTTTTTTTTACAGCCACAAGAAAGATTATAGTTAGAGGGCTAGAGCTTTCTCTGGGAAGATAGCATGTTTCTCTGACTCAAGTGAGAGCTCTGTCTGGCCCTCTTAATCAGTGCTGTCCCGGTTATATTTGCTACACATTATATCATTTGTTATACACAAAAAAGGTTCTACTGATCACAACAGAAAACATCTCTAATGCAAAGAGTATGAAGCTGGAACCACTGTGAAACGTTTTTTTCAGATCTGAGATACTTCTTTCTGAATTGCTCTGTTAATTTAAAAAGTAATTCCCTGTTTATCATGGTGTCTCTCTAATAACTGTCTTTCAGGGTTTACCAGGAAGTGAAGGACCCATGGGCAAGCGTGGTTTAGATGGCTGCAATGGCTCAAGAGGAGATCCAGGATTTCCAGGCGAAAATGGTTACATTGGACCAAGAGGTCCTTATGTATGTGAAAGGCATTCCTACTGTCTGTGAATACTGGATATTTACTTTTTCACCTCCAAACTAACAGCTTTTAAAGTGAAAGGAGTTTCAGACTATGGCACTAGCTTTCCACTGCACAATGAATTTCCAGGCATTCTTACTAAAGTTAATGGGAGTCAAGGACATTTGGTGCCTTAACAGATTAAGTTTAAGCTTGAATGTGAAATAAGTTCCTATATCCTTGAGAGTTAAATTCTGCTTTGTTTCCCCAGTACTTAACCACACCAAAGCTAATACCGTTTCATGGAAGTACAACTGAGGAGTAGGAGCTTGAAACCATCATACCATTCATCAATACTTGAAATTTCTTAAAAGCCTTGATAGTAGGGACGTACCTGAGATGAATTAGCAATAAATGGAACCTTCAACAAATCTAAGTCCTGTAACACTTGAAGGTTTTCAGTGGTTGATCACACAAGTGTATTAATAGATCTCTTCCAAAATCATGCTCTTACAGTTTCATGTGCCAATTTTTACACATACATATTCACGACTGCTGTGTGCACACCTAATTGTGCCTGGGTCTTTATCTGTATACATAGAGATGATTTCAGTGAAAATGTTTAAAATTAGCACTTTACTATTGTTTACTTTTGCTGTTAAAATGGAAAGCATTCTAAAATTGTTTAAATAGTGGTGTTAGCGGTGCTCTTCTAATGAAGATAAGACACAGATTCATGTCAGTAAGGGATATCAACTACTTTAGCTCCAAAGAAATTTTGCTGAACAGATCTAGACTCCAATCTTTCACTTTTCATGGAAACAAGTTTTAGTTCTGAATAATTAACAGCTGATTAGTTAGTCTAATAGCTTCCTTGAAATTTTCTAAATAAAACAATAAAATCAACTGCAATTTACATGAAAAGTCAACTATGTTTAGTAGGAGCTAAATAAAATGCTGATTCAGCCATAGAGAATCAAAAAATATGCAGTGGGTGCTAGAGTGAAAAGATGTTATCAAAAATACAGCAATTAGAAAAAAACATACAGTTTCAGTCTGGACCTGTCATAGATGCTATGAAATACACAACCTGATAAAAAACTTCATAATAACCTCATTGATTTTACTTCTCAAAGTAACCCATTAACCCTCAAAATGGTTAAATGTCTACTGCTCAAACTCTAATTTTATCTGGATTTTCTTACTTATTATGGCTTTCAAAATACAGTTTTGCCTTTTATAATTAGCCAAATGACATAAAGGAAAAATGAGGTTTGGGACAAATTACAGCATAAATCCTCCCAATTCCGGGAACATGCTCTTTGGCAGGCCTAGGAAAGTGTTTGCAACCTACAAAGTATGGGAGACACAACAGGCATGTAGCCTTGGATACGCACACTAAAATTCCAGTGCAAATGAATTCAGCTTCCCAGAAAAACAAGACATAGTAACCATATTTGCCTGTGTACAAGAATGCTATGCCAGCCTCTCTATGCAGATTGCCTATTTTTAAATCAATTTGTTGCACCAAGTACCAACTTGACTATATATTACAGCTAACATTTTTATGTTATTCTTATTTATAATGTTGTCCTATATAATTTTATTTAACACTATGTCCATATTCATCAGCTTTACTTCTGTTATCTTGTAGAATCCGTACATTCATCTCACCATTAAATTGGAAAAGAAAGTAGTTTCTATTTATAAGCCCTTACCGAAGTCATGTATAAAGTAACAAACTGAGTCTAGTAAAGATGTTTTATTACACAAGAGATCACATGTAAAATAACCAAAGACAAATATAGAATAGAATAGAATCATTAAGGTTGGAAGTGACCTCAAGGATCATCTAGTCCAACCGTCTCCCCACCACCTATTACCCACTAAATAACTTTTGATGTGTTTAACGTGTTCTCTAGCAGCTGCTTTTTGACCTGTAATCTGCATCCAGTCTACTGTAGCTATACCCAGCTGCAGACAGCTATAACTCTTCTTTTTATTGTACCACTGCAGGGATAAGTATTTTCCCTGATTCATTCTGACTTCAGGGTTCGAGCAGCCAATGTATCATATCAGGAAACCAGTACAGTTTTAAAGTGGTTAAATTCTATGAAAAACAGTATCCCATTGTATTAAAATCAATAGTTAAAGTGATTTAGTTAAATTATATCCAGAACATTTGGATTTCAAATGAGAAAATTTCAGAAGTAATGTCTTAATAAACCTGTCTTCAGATATTTACATATCATGCTCTTAACAGTTGATTGAGCATTAGAATTAAATTTTGCAAAAGCAATCATCTGTTCCTGCCAAGTCAGATTGAGTTTTTGAGGGTGCTATGATTGACAAAGTTTTATAAAGGACTCCACAGCAAGTACCATGGGAACTTAGTTTTTTCAAAAACCAGACCCTTTAGACATCCGATTATTTTTTTTAATGGACTGTGAAACATATTTCTTAATAGCTGGAAATGCTGAAGATGATGAATGTAACATAGTCCATACTTTCAGCTTTTTACCTGCATGCAGAATCACACTAGATTCTTCTAAATCACAGCATGAACTTTTGGAGAAGGCAGAGTGCTAATACTTAAGGCACTGACTTACTGAAAGAAAAAGTATGCATTTTGATATACTTTATACTAAAGGCAAGATCTGTGAAGAGTGTAGTACCCAGGAGCTAAGGAACATCTAAGAGAGCAGGAGTCCAGAAGCTGTGAGGAGCTGTTATGCTCAACTGGGCAGAAGGCAATTTTACTTTTAAGGGTCTCGTTGGATAAAAGAACTGCAAAATGCTTACACAGTGATGGTGGTTCTAGTGGATTACTGTGTGATGTATGAGCACCAGAAAAGCTAAGCCTGAGAAATTATCATTCAGTCTCCATAAAAATGTAGGTTATTGGCAAATGGATCATGTTCTAAAAGATTTTTTTCTTTATAGGGAAATCCAGGGCAAAAAGGAGAAAAAGGAAATTCAGTATATGTTTCACATTTTGGAAAAGGACCTCCAGTAAGTATCTGATTATGAAAAAAAAATCATGTCTTCTAGGAAAACATGCGGGGCAAATGTAATTGTTCTCATAACTCCTCACTGTTTAATAAAGCTTTGTGCAAAAAAAGTTTAGAAGCAAGTATACAACTGGAACAGATAGCTTGTGGTCTTAATAGCTGTGAAGTTAGAAAACACCCACAACAAAGATTGTAATGATTCATTTGCTAAATGATTGTCACTACAGGGAGACAGAGGTGATCCTGGACCTCCTGGCATGCCTGTAAGTACAGTCCGTGGGTTCTATATATGCTTTTGTGTCTTGAAGATCTTTCAAATTTTCTTTCTCAGTACAGTAAAGAAATATTGGGGTTTCTCCCTCCCTGCCTTAAATAGCTTAATTCCAGGATAAAGTCTAGCAGACTTCAAATCCCTACAGTCTGCCCCCATGACCAGTTCATGCTGGCTGAAAAGGAGCAGAACTTAATGCCTTTGGATTCCTCTTCTTATACCCTTCTAAAACGTATTCACTGATGAACTGTATCAAGTCCCCACACCGTAGCACAATTACTGACAAAATATTCTTTCAATCCATTAATAACATAAACTCTGCATTGTCCAGTATCTGTATGGTATTATCCAGAAGCTGGTGCTGAGCCACTCTAGTGACAGTGAGGTTTCAAGCAAGGTCTAAGCTTCAGGCTAAGGGCGGAACACAGTGACCAGTAGACTGAATCCAAGCCATGCAAGCATTTTTGAGGGACTAGTTATGTAGAGAAAAGGCTAAGCTCTTGGTATTTTCACATAAAGACCTTTTGTCATCTTTTCCAGGGACCTAGAGGGTCAAGAGGTACAACGGGCCCATCTGGATACCCAGGCCAACCAGGCTTGCCTGTAAGATCACCACAGTAAAACAGCATTGCATTTTCAGGAAATGCAAAAATTCTCATCTACCAATATTTTAACTTGCCTTAATGTGAATCAAAACCTAGAAATAATTTTTGAGGGAGATGATAAAAAAGATTTTCGCCTTACCTTATGAGTTTGGAAGTTCAGGAAGTAGAGCATATGTTGTTCCTTCCCATGTCTGTGTGAACATGTTTCATCCTGGCACTCTGTGGTCATGGAGGAGCGCTGCTAGTGTTGTCTCCTTATTCCCTTTCCCCAAGGCCACCTTGTGGGAGAGAGGAAAGTGGGAAGCCAGAGTTCAGCCCTCCGGAAAGCAGTGACCAGGTGAAGGAAATTGCACTTTGGCATAGGTACATCCCAAGAGGACATGCTGCCTCTAGGTGCTACTGGCAAAAGGAGGTCATTTTCAAAGCAAAGCTGTCTCTAAATCAGACATATTAACTTGTCTTCATTCTCTTTTAAAGGGTATTCCAGGTTATCCTGGTTTGCCAGGTGAACAGGTAGGCAATGACTTTTCCTGGAGTTGGTAGTGAAATAACAGATTAATTTATACAAATATTCGAAATGTCTCTTGTGCTTGTTTGTTACCAAGTTTTTCAAAGCAGTTACGTAGTTAAATTCTAATATCAACATTTTCTGATTGTTTTCAAACTGTGTACATTTTTTGTCAATTAGGGAAACCCAGGTATTGGAGTGGATGGACAAAAGGGGGAGCCGGTAAGAAAACAAATATTATTAAAGAAAGCAAATATTATTAAATATATTATTGCCATAGAATTAGAATGATAACAGAGTTTTGTTGGGTTCCCTGGAACCCATTCATCTGTGACTTGTGCTCCCACTAATCATATCAGAATGGAAGGAGAAGGAATATTGAATCAATTAATTCTGTGCAGAAGTGATTACTTCAGTGAGCTGCATACAGGAATCAAGCGTATTCTGGAGGTTTTGAAAAGCAGCAATCAATGTGTTAGTTAGCATTTACACAGTAATTACTTTCTGTACAGACACTGCCTAAATAATCACAATACTCTCCAGTAACAGTGGCTCTACCAGATCAGTTACTGAATCTCATCTCTTCCTGTGTCCTGCAACAGATGCCAAGGAAAGGACGTAAGAAAAGGACAAGCACATAATAATAGTTCCTCTCCCAATCTCCACCTGTTAGTGTACTCAGGACTCAGAGAAACAATGTGGAATATTTGATTTTTCTTCTATGAGTTTGTCCAGTCCACTTCTTGCAATTCATGCAAATTTCTAACATCCACAACTTTCCGTAGCAAATCAATAATTTCGTCTTCACATTCACAAAGCTTTGTGTCTGGAACATAAGAGACTACGTACACACAAGAGATTTCACAGTGCTGTAGCCATCTCCACAGCAGACTCAGAGGAGGAGCCATAAGTAGAGTTCTCATTTAATTCCTTAGCCATAACATTATTTTTAATGACTGAGAATAGGAATAGGATTAGGATCATCAATCTTGCTCATCTGGAAAGACTGCAGAGAGGCTTACAGATCTCAGTAGAAACTTTTATTTATCTACAAGTATTAGTATGTGTTCAGTGAGTACAGAAATACGTAGTGCTGTAATACAACAGAAAAACATGCTATGTCTCACCACGCTGCATGAAACAGAATGTGTTTCTGCTCTTCCTTTGGCTTCCACAGGGCGACATTGGACTTCCCGGGCCACCTGGGTCACCACTGCTAGTTGGACCTCCCGGAGCTCAGCTGTTCAAAGGAGAAAAGGTGTTAATTTGTATTTAACTGTGCTCAACTTGGCAAGTACAATCTTGTCTTGTAATTTTTGCAAGGGTGGCGAGTACAAATCTTTTTTTCTGTAATAAACCATCATCTTCAGCAGAAGCCCTGTTGTTCAGCACCCTTCCTACAGGCTTTCAGGAGAGGACAGCCCATATGTGCTTTAGTTCATGTCCTTGAGGGAAGACTGTCTTGATGCAGAAAGGAGATACTGCTCTTGCTTTGGTTTTCATTTTTTGTCATTAGCAAATCATATCTCAGGCATCTCAGGTAAAGTTAGTTACTCTGGTATTGAATTTCTTTTGTGGCTCTTCACTAACACTTATTTTTTAGATTTTTGACAATTATTCTCTTTGACATTTCTCCAATATCATGTTTTGAACTATCAGCCCTAACCCTTCTAGGGTGCTCTTTTAATATGAAAATTAAGTGTGATTTTGTTAGCTATTTTTAATGCAAGTTCCTGTTATTTGCTGTACTTCTTCAATATCACAGCTACTGTAGCTACAGCTGTGTAGCTTAAAACATTAGAATGTTTGTTTCAAAAGAACAGGAGTCACAGTAATTGCATTTCGGAGCCCTGTATTGGAGTCTCTGTCCTCAAGTCTGATTTGCTCAAACACACAAATGAAAACGTGAATTTGGCATTGCCAGCCCCTGCAGCCTCAACTCAGGGAACTGACAGATTTCATACATTGGATCTTAGGCTTTGATGGTGCAAATGGTGACTATATGCAGGTGTGTGAGGGAGAGGGAAAGGACCAGAAGAACTCCCCGTGTTACTGCGAAGTGTGACATGCTGCTGTGCAGCGCACAACATGATCATAACCACGTAGCCAGCCCTGCATCCCGTTCAGATTGAGGCTATGCACAAAAGTGTAGATTTATGCATGTGAATACTTGCATCAAACTAGGGTATCAAACGAAAAAGAACTATTGTCATGCACATTTGCAGGAGCAAAGCCCCAATTAGCAGGTCCCTACAAGTGAAAAGATACATCTGTCTCGCTCCACAGTCATTACCTGGTTTGATAGCATTAACAGAGACAAAAATCTGTACATCTTGTTTTCTTCTGCCTAGCACACCTAGAACAGGCCTGGTGCTTAAGAAAATACTATTTAACATTTGTAATTCAGAACGGGACTTAAAAAAAGTTAAACGGCACATAGGTATGTCCTGCATATTAATATACACAAAAACTTTCCTTGTATACTTAGGGCCAAAAAGGACTACCTGGGGTAACAGGATACAGAGGGCCACGTGGACCCAAAGTAAGTAATGTGATGATTTTTTGTCCTTGGTTCTGGCAAAGTCCTTCTGTGGTTATTAAGTTAATCTTTTAAAGCACAAGGTGATGGAAGAAATAATAGTGTTTGTGCTGTGAAATTTAATCACCACCTAAATCAGTGTGAAAGCAAAATATTTCAAAACCTTTTGGAAAACCTTTCTGAGTCTGTGTTATATGTACCTATTGAATGTTGCCTGGTAGCGAAAGGTCAGTGTTGTTTCCAGTTGGGCTATTGACACACAAGGGACCAGGACTGTGAAGAAAACAGCAGCACAGATTATTTTTTCCTCAAGAAGAGAAGCAGAGAAGATATGTATATGTTCTTAATGGGGCATGATGGATGTTTCCCTAAGGATGCTAGGGAAAGACTTTAACTTCACATTATGGGTATCTTCCAGAGCAGAGAAGCCAGAGCTACTTGTTTAGAGAAAGAGTTGCTGTTTGCTCTCTATTCTAGCTTTCCTTTTCTTTCTGTGAGCATAATTAATTTAAACATTGGTGTGCCAGTAAGGAGTTCTTGGATGCTGAGCAGCAGCCACCACAAAAAAGATTTGGAGTCTTTATTACTGACAGATTTGGAGGAGGAAGATCCAGAGGCAGAAAACCCCCATATCTTAGAAAAACAGAAGATAATTGAGGACAAAAGAATGAGTCTAGTTTATGTTAAAAACTTACTTAGCTTTGTAGGCGGAAAAGAAGAAATAAGAAGCCTGAACATCGCATTTCTAAGTACCACTTTTTCAGAAACTCACAGAATCGTAGAGGTTGGAAGGGACCTCAAAGCTTCATCTAGTCCAACCCCCCTGCCAAGGCAGGGCCACCTACAGCACATCACTCAGGAACGTGTCCAGTCGGGTTCTGAATGTCTCCAGAGAAGGAGACTCCACAACCTCTCTGGGCAGCCTGTTCCAGTGCTCTGTCACCCTCACGGTGAAAAAGTTTTTCCTTATGTTAACCCGGAACCTCCTATGCTCCAGCTTGGACCCGTTGCCCCTTGTCCTATCACTTAATCAGACCGAGAAGAGCCTGGCTCCATCTTCCTGACACTCAGCCTTAACATATTTATATAAACTCCTTTTTCATCAGGAAAGGACTACTGCTTCTTAGCACTGGAAAGGGAAACTTTTCACCATTTTAATGTTTTTTTATAATCTTTTTATATCAGATTTACTTTGAAAAGGATGGGCTTTATGTGATTGCTCCAGTACTAGCTCTCAATGTAGGTAATAGTGCACTTGTTAGTTGTAAACAGGGACTTGGAAATTGATAAATTGACTGATGCAGCCCAAAAGATGCCCAGGGCTTTACAAAGTAAATAAGTAAAAAATTAAACAGCTGAAAGTCGGCTGAATGACTGAAGCTATGCAGGCACTGCTAGTAGTGCTATGTGAAGGAAGCCCCATTGATTGAGCCTAACAAGTGAAACTAGAACTATTAACCTAATATATACATAACAATAAAAATGCATAAAAATTTAAATTTATGGAAAACTTCACTGAGTGTCTTGTTTAAACCAATTATTTTGAATGCTCCAGGGTATACTTGGGAGAGGAGAAAAGGGTGAAAAAGGCATTCCTGGATTTCCTGGATTGCGGGTAAGGAAGTTGCAGAATACATCACAAATTCACTGTAATTAGGTTCATAATGTATTTGGCAGTAAGTTTGCATTTTCAAGGAAGACTTTATGGATCTTTTTAAACTAATCTACCATACTTTCTGTATAGAATAGGTCAGAGTCCTGCCCTGGGACTCACCCTGTCTCAGACTTAAACATAAGCTCATACAGACTTTCTGTGCTTGGAAAGAAAGTAAATCTGTAGGGTTATGCTCTAAATATTTAGAGCTACACAAAGCTTCTCTGGAGTAGTACTCACACAGTAATTTAATGTATTCTGTACCGCTGATGGCAATTTTTTACAGCAGCTTGTGCTTGCTTTGCATAACAGTGCTCACGTGGAGCAGCATGTCCACTACTGTGCTTTGTGCTGACTTACTGTTTAACTCACATTCTACTTGCTTTTATCAGGGTGATCCTGGTTCTTATGGACCTGCAGGTTTTCCTGGCGTGAAGGTAAGATGACATAAAGTATAAGCAGCTCCCTGAACAGTGGGATCAGTGACATTTGTTTTTCTGTGGATTTGTACAGATTTGGAATTTCCGCATACTTGATAGCTCACATTGCATTCCTTCCATTTCTCCTGCTACCTGTTGCCACAGAAGTTGTATGAACTCTTTGTCTTTGAATTTCTGCCACTCTGAAACGTGGCTGAAATCAGCTAATGGAAGCAAGCAGGATGAAAACCCGGTGGGACACACATACAGCATGATTGAAAAGTTACACAGCATGGTAACTTTGGTTGCCACGGTGACATTGTTTTTGTAATTTTGTGTTATATGCATGTTTTGTTTAGCTTTCTGGCTCTATCTCCTCTCTCCAGCTCATTTTCAAATCTAGTTAAGGTAATGATCATATTATTCATAAATTACATTAATGTATAGGCATTTGCATTTAGAGTTATGTTCCAGGTGACTGTTTTATCTGCAAAATTACTTTTTACTCTGTTTTTTATTGCTGCCTACCTAAAGAGTTTGAATACTGGATGGATGAGTATGTTAGCAGATCATAAAAGGAGAGGAGGAGCAGATAAGCAGCTGCTTTCCCTGCAGTAGTAGTTTAAGAGGATCATTCAGCAGGCAGCAAACCAATTTCAGCTGTATTAAGCAGTCAGTTAGAGTCTGCTGGTATGTATTCCAGCTAGTTCTGTGCCCCAGCTATGCTGAATCTGCTGACCACTATCTACATAACCTAGTGATACGTGTTGTTTATTGTAACAGAAGAGATCCTGTGAAACATGCCATCCCTTCGACAAAAGCAGTACATTTTCTGAAACAAACTGCAGATGCTCTTATAACATGACAGTGTTGTGTGACTGCCTTACTGGTTTTTGTTCAGTTACTTACATTAATAGCTTAACAGATGAATCAAATTATATTTATTTGATCCTTTCCAGGGGGAAACAGGATTTTCTGGTTTTCCTGGACAACCCGGCTATCCAGGCGTACAGGTAAAAGAGCCACCAAACACATGTGCACATGCACATGCTCATACTCCCCTATACAAATGCTAATGACTCCTCCTAAATGTACCTGTTTATCAGACTATTTCCTTTTTTACAGTCATAATTACTTTTAAGATTTACTGTTTTCATGATAGTGATAGTTACTCAACACAGTGGTAGTAAATAACAATGTGAGTAAACATGTCTGCTTGGTGCATAAGCCAGTGGGAATTTCATTTTGCATACCATAGGAACTGGTTAATCCCAATTGCCAGTGGTTACCTTTAACTGTACCAGTATAGCAATCTAAGCCATGAATTGTAGTACTCTGCAAGTTATTCATGGTTGGGTTGCATTTCCCAGAGACATATGCTGAGTAAAGGAACCTGCTATTTAGGTAACAGTAGGATCCTATCAGCTTTGGTCCATGAACTAGGATGATAATTGCCACCAAATGAGGTGGCAAAATTTGATTCAGGTGGGCATGTTTGCATGACTTATCAATGACTCTGGATGTGTTTCAACCTGTTCACATAAGGAGCTTTTCCAAGATGGTTGCCAGAATGGAAATTGGCCTCCTCCACACCAGCTTTGATTAAACATTTCCTGCTTTTGCTCACCAACATGATGCTAGCCATTTTTGTTTACTTTAGAACACATGCTGCTTTACAGTAGATGTTAGAAGTGTAGGTGTTACATCTGGGGACCTAAGCAGTAACAGAGGGGAATATTTATCTGAAAAGCATGGAAGAGAACCATTTCAGAAGACCCAGGTGCCAGTCTAATGACATTTCAGAATATAAATTAATGGAATTCTGTTCTTCAGGCTGCAGAACCAATGATCATATTCTAATTCATATTAACAACAAAAACTTGGAACAAAGGGAAACTATTATATTTTCTATGGAATCTACAATGCTGAGGCATATTCAGCATGAAAAAACAGTTCTGGATGCTACCCTAGAAGGAGCAAAGCAGCAGCAAGTCTAGCCAGGGGGACACCCTAGGGAGTCACTGGGATAGGGTACAAGTGGTCAGCAGTGTATGAGCAGGAGGAGGAGCAAAATGCTGCAGCGAAGAAGATGGGTGACAGGATCATCAGTAGAGACAATAGGGTTGAAAAAGCTCAAAGTTATTACCACACTGCAGAGGACAAAAACAATACTGTAGAAATTGTGACACTAATGAACTTGGCTCTAGATATTCTGAAATACAAGTCAAGCAGTGTTTCTTTCCCTCAGAAATAATCTTTTTGGAAAGCTGCATATAAAACAGCTTTCCTTAAAGCGCAATTAATTGCACCTGTGAAATCAGAGGAATGACACTAAGAGATTTTAGCAAGAATCAGCTCTGTTATAAATTGGAACACACATCATCTGTGATAACAAAAGAAAATAAACTGTGGCTGGTCCACACTTGCCATAAGTAGTATACTGCAAAAGGCACAGTTGAAAGCAGATAAATAAAATGCAACAAACAGGTTTTCAGAAGGAGGTTTACAAGTGAGAAATGACAGGCATATGGAGTAAATAAGTAAAAGTACAATAAAAACATCTGGTTTACTCACAGGCTTACTTGTTTCAAAGCTAGGACTGCCAGAAGAGTGCTAGATCAAATTCTTCAGCCAAGATGTCATTTATGTAGTCATACTCAGGAAAAAAAAATAGTCCATGGATGTTAATTTTTCTGCCATTTGCCTATTAGCAGCTTCCCAAAAATGTAGAATCATTCAGATACTAATTAGACAGAAACATTGCAAGTCTTATTTAGTAACAGAAAGATCATTACAGTCCATTGCTCCCCAAAGCTAGAATCAAACCTTAAGTGTTGTACTGCTAAAAAGTACTCACCCTGATGTGCATATTGTTTTAGTTGGGGGCATCATTAATAAACTTGAGACAAAACATTGTATAGACAGAACAGTACATTCATCAGTCTCTGTTGATTAGACCAGAGCCTGAGAAGCCATCAATTACCACTACAAACAGTAAGCAAAGAATAATTAATTGTTGGTAGATTATACTAGGGAAAAGTCTGAATGCCTGCCATAATGATTCGGAAAGATAAAATTCCAATTTCTAATGAATGGAGCAAAAGAAAATGAATCAAGTATGGGCACAACTTTAAAAAAAAAAGAACAGGTTAACTCATACAGATATGCAAAATTCAGAATGATTGCACAGATGCTGTAGTTTTGCTTGAAAAAACAACTGGATAAATATAATTTATCCTGAAAAGTGCAGATCTATTTAGTCTGCACCAACTGTTCATCTGGCCTCACCAGGTGTTGCTTATGATCTGCTAAAAATCATGTAAACTGGAGGAAGAATAATGTCATTAAAACCCCTCCTGAGAATAACCTGTCCTCATGTAGATTTTCTAAAATAAACACATTCAAATAGAATCGAAGATACATTCAGATTTAAGAGAAAAAGAGACTCGGGAAAAAGCCAGTTGCATTCAAAGTAGATTTAGTCTTTAAAAAATGATAACTTTTGCTTAAAGCAAAGAGTGGACCTCAAGGAATTTTTGGCATACCTTTTGATCCTCAAGTCTGGACATTGGCAACACTGTGTAGATCTTGAACACGAGCCAGCAACTTGCCCTTGTTGCAAAGGCAGCTAATGGTATCCTGCGCCGTGTCAGGAAAAGGTTTTGCTATTTGCCAGCAGACTGAGGGAGATGAGCCTTGCCCTCTACTCAGCACTGGTCTCCATCCTTGGAGATACTCTGAGCTGTCTGGGCATGGTCCTCAGCAACCAGCTGTAGGTGCTCCTGCATCAGCAGTGGGGTTGGACAAGATGATCTCCAGAGGTCCCTTCTAACCTCAACCATTCTGTGATAAATATGAAAAAACACAAAAGACAACTTTAGAGAAAATACAAGGGAGGATATGAGTCCTGTTGAAATCACTCCAAGACCATTTGTCTCTGTTACTAATGGAATTAGTCTCATTAAGATAATGAATGATCTTACAGGAAGTGCACAATGTTCTTGGCCACTGACATTATAGAAAGCTATAGAAACTTTCAGAACAAATGCAGTGTTTAATGCTTAACAGGGATACCAGTAAAACTGGTAAGTGATTATAAGCTGTCATTTTAAGAAGACTCCAGGTTACAGCATAAAGTAGAGATATGCCTCTGTTGGACGTTTTTGACATTTGGGCAAGTCAAGTCTCCTGAAATTTTTATGGGAAAACAGTATCAGTCAAAAAAATAATCCAAACATATATATGCAACTATGTAGGAGTGTACCAACAGTGAAAACACAGAATTACGAAGCTGCCATCCAGAGAGGGTCATAAGACCAAACAGCCTACAGACAAGATTTTCAGAAACCACCACTGGAATTTGTCACTTCAGGAGATATCAAGAACTGAAATTTTTGACCTTGGCTCGTTGACTCTTCAGTTCATTCTTGGGTTCTGGTTAATGTAATTTTAAAATCAGCATGAAAGTCTCATAGGACTTGGGCCAATCTATCTACTGTACAAATCTTTAATACTTTTATAATAAATTAATTTTAAATCTCAAAATACTTTGTTTATCAAAGAAGGAAAAATGCTAGGTTTATTTTTTCTTTCCTGCCACACAGAAGACTCTTCTTCCCTGTCATTAGGGAAGACAAATTTATGTTCCTATTTAAAATAGCCAAAGACAACACAATGATGTTATTTCATTATGCAAGATACTGTCAAAGGAAAAAGGCCAGCCAAAAGGCCAAAGGTCACAGGACAGCAGTGAGTGACAGCTCCAGAAATGTTTAAATATCTTAAAGATATCAATTAAAAAAAAAAAAGGCGCAGAAAGAGGCACAGACTCTTGTTTTCACTTGTGTAAGAATGAGTATCCAGTTTTGCAGTCCCAGTTCTCTTTGTCTGTGTCCTAAAAAGCCCTGAAGTCCAGTCCCAGGAATGCAACCTCGCTACATGGTTCCCACACTCACATTCTTGATTTCTCAGTTCCCATTTGCTGCAGAGAACAGGGTTGATTCCTAATCTACAAAGCAAAAAGTCTAATATAATTTGCCACATAAAAGACTTGCCTAAAATCCACTTCACTTGCAATTTTACATGTCAGAATCCAAGCCAATTTAGAAATCCTCCAAGCAGAAGTGATTTTCCTCGCCATTAATAGGCATTTTTATGTCTCCCTGATGCAGGTGTTTTAAACTTCTTGTGGAACTTTATCTCTTACTATCAATAATACCTGTCAGACTGTGAAACCTCTTATGCTTATCTGTCATTATAGAAGTAATTTCCAAATTCTGGTATAGAATTTTAAGGCAAATAATCACAGCTTGGTTGTTAAATCAAAACATCTACATTAAACAGGGTACTGATTTACTATAATTGATTCGTCTTTACAATGCATGAATGAAATCAAATACGGCAGTCACAAGTTCTGAAAAGCCAAATAGATATGTGCACTGGGTATATCACTCTTTAGTCACTGTTATGCTGACAGATAATGATTATTTTAGATTTTGTTGCCTGGATTTCAATGCTGTAAAGTGTTAAAATCGCAGGTGATGTATCACATCCTTACATACCCCGCTGTTGCTGCAATTTTCAGTTACGTGCTAGCATGCTGCATATTTGTATCGATCAATAACATTTATTGTTGGACTCTTACAGGGGGATCCAGGAGAAAAAGGGCCCCCAGGTCTTCCTGGAGCTGTTGGAACTCCACTGCTTCCTATAAAAGGTTATAGCTAGTTTTAACTAGTCTTTCTGCTATATAAAGTGTGTAGAACCTATTTTGCTAAGGTGTTTGAAAGTGATCACTAGGGATTCAGGGGACAGGATCCTAAAATATTATCTTCCTAGTGACCACAAGTTATTCATGCGCATGGTGTGTGAGCGGATACATTCTTCAGAAAAAGAAGCAGAATTGTTTGAGAACAGAACTACTACCAATATTTTGTTTTTCCAATTTAATTAAGCCCTTTCTATCTGATTCAGGTTCTTTATCACTACATCATTGCATTTTTAAAATTTATTCACTATACCAATTTAGAAAATACACTTTTTAGATTTTGGATAATTTCAGCTAGGATGATCCTTAAATGACCTCCCTGCATGCACTGCCAGATGTGCAAAACATGAGACACACATTTATTTTAAATGCTACACGTATTTATTTTTGGGCAAACACTTCTCAGCATTCTGAAATATGTAGCACAAAGATGCTACTACAGAGTGACAAAGACTTAAAACTGCCCATGAAATAGGCAGGAATCCATAGAAAAGTAACCAAATCCTCCCACCTTAAAATTAAATTGTTACGCATTTTAAAATGTTTCATAAAGACAAAAGAAATGACTGTATTTTACTTTTGTGTTGTTCCCAAATTATAATTTTGATTGCAGTTTAATTTAGATTTAAGCTGTCAATTGCATAAGGTGTTCAATTAACATGTTCTTATATTTCTGTGTAGGTCCACAAGGAGATCCTGGATTTCCAGGTCCTGCTGGTGAGCTGGGGTCAGCTGGACCAATTGGTCCTGCAGGCCTGCAAGGAAGACCAGGAGATGATGGAACAAGTAAGAGAGTAAATGTGAACTGCATACCAGTAGGAGAGAAAGCAGTTAAAAGAAAACTCTTCTTGCTTGATGAAGTCACCCACACAAGGATTTGAGCTCTACAAAGAGTTCAATAAAAATATTAATTCAGTGTTTAGTACCCAAAAAAACCCCAAAATTATCTGAACAGAATGTTAGGAATTACTAGGACAGGAAAGGAAGACAAAGCAGAATGCTACCATACACTGTAAATACACGGTATGCCTGTATCTGGAGTGCTGTGCTCTCCATCTCAAATAGATATAAAAGAAGGTGATGAGGATAACTTCTCTGTATAAGGAACTAAATTAACTGGGATGTCTGGGTATGAGATAATGAGAAGGAAAAGAAGCATTTGAAGAGCTAAAGCCTCTTTTCTTGGGAATTCTGGAAAATATAAATATTTAGATTTCAGTCTTTGTTGTATAGAAGCTCTTCCTCAGGACAGTTCTGAATGGTCTGTAATTTCCTCTTTGATATCTTGTAGTAATTATAACTCTGAAGCAGTATGGACCAAATACCATTATTTTCTTTATAGGTCTGCCTGGCCTGCCAGGAGTAAGTGGAGCACCGGGACCTCAAGGTTTTCAAGGTGACCCTGGTTTCCCTGGAACAGGTGAATCGATCCCAGGAAGACCTGGATTTCCTGGACCACCAGGCCTCCCAGGACAGCCAGGAAGACAAGGCTTCCCTGGACTACCCAGTAAGTTCAACAGCAATTTATACAGCGAGAATATCATCCTGCATATTAATAGATTCATTGCTTTTACTGCTCCTACAAAATACATAGAGGCAAAAAGTGCATTTTGACAGATACATCAAACTTTACACATGATGTAGAAAACATGTTTTTCCTATCAATTTTTCTGTCAGTGAGATGACAAGATTTTCATAATTTTCTGGGTTATTTAAACCCACAAAGTAACACATATGAAAAATGTCTCTAATAATGTATCACCTGAAGTTAAAAATACAGCAAACTGGGGAAGAAACCTAAATCATCATCCCTTAGCAAAGAAACAAAAATCTTGAAATTCTATATTGGAAAAAAGAAGAAGCAGTGGCAGTGAAAAAAAATGTGCTAACATCAACTTTAGCCAGGCTTACTCTTGTAGCATGATCTACAAGCAACGACTTGTAAAGCATTTCATAACATCTCTAGCTTTTCACGTGAGGATAACAAGATAAGAGAGAGGAGAACACGTGACCTATGCTGTAAAAACAGCCAACCTGATTTATGCTAGCTGTACAACTTGTCTTTTTAAAGGTGTAATCTGTACTGACAGAGGGATCCCTGGAGAACCTGGTGCAAAAGGTCAGATAGGCCTTCCGGGAAGAAAAGGTGAAAAAGGAGAAAAGGGTAAGTGTGCCTGGATAGCAACGATTTGAATATGAGACCTTTGCCAGATATATCAGACCTAGATTTGCAAGAAGTTTATGGTAATCTGGAGGATAAGGCCTGTCCAAGTGTCAGCCATCTGGGCTTCTACAGCAGTAGTGTCATGTCAGTGCAGCAGTTATTCAGCACTGTACAAGAAGACTGATATGCTTCATTCGGTTGAAGGCCAGAAGAAGATAAAATGGTCTGTGTACTGTTCACACAGAAAAGAAAAAAAGGCAGTGGTATTTTTTGTGTATTAATTTTGCAACTGTTTCAATGTAATTTTGACGCATTCATGTAGGAAATCAAGGCCTCTGCTCATGTAGTGCTGGCCCTCCTGGCCCCCGTGGTATGCAAGGACCTCCAGGTACTCAAGGAAAGAAAGGACAAATGGGATACCCTGGAAGACATGGAGAAAAGGGCGATCCAGGCTTATCTGGTGCAATGGGATCACCAGGGCTCCCTGTGAGTAGTTTTCATGAGCTTCAGGAAATAAATAACATCAGGTTACTACTTACGCAGGAGGTATTAAGCAGAGCGGTAAAGAAACTGCCCTGGAAAACTATCTGAAAGTTTTATCTACTTTTGCTTATTACAGTCTTGTTGGAGAATGCATTTTATCAGCTTCTATCTGATTTCCCTTGCAACAGTGAGCAGAGTTTTACACTGAGCAACGGAATCCTATGCTGTGCTTGTGGGTTGGTCAGGAGGCTTAGGAAAGCTGGCCTATGTTCACCTTGTATTGTTTTGACTTGCTTTTACTTTTAGTTTTGAATAGCCATTTTTTTTCTTGAAAACATTGTAGATGCACAAACTGTTCCACTGAAGATGATTTTTCAGTTATTTCAAAGGAAAGCATTTCCAGCAAAACCTTATCAAGGCAAAGAATTGCATGATGTCAACAGGTCAAGATGGATTTTATGATTCAGCATCCACCTGGGGGCAGGGTCAGGTCTGAAGGAGAAGGAACCTTTGCTTTTATTCAGGCCTTTCAAGTAATTTTCTTTACTCCTTTTTTAGAAATTGAAAAACTGAATTTATTCTATATGCTTAATTTGTTTTATGAGGCAGTCTGAACATAGAGTCTTTCACTCCCTCAGAGTCTGAAAGTCATTGCTATTTGTTAGTGTTTATCCCTTGACTGTTCCATATTACTTTGTATTCTCCCATTTTCAGTCACTCTACTCTGTCAAAGTTTGTTCTCCACAAGGATCAGCCACTATAGGCAATGCCTTGTCTCTCTGTGCATTCATATTAGCACTGAAGCTGAAATGGAAAAAAAATTTGCCCTTGATTTAATAGTTGTTAGAAGAAAAAATTACTTTAAGCATCAAAGTAAAGACTTTTCATTTGCTTGAATAGCTTCTTTGCAATGTAGCACTTTCAAGTTCCTCAAGAGCAGAAACTGAATGAACTTTTTGGTAATAAAGATTCTGAGTACTATAATCATTTGACATCAGCATACAGTGTTCATTTTTTTTCATAAGACCTGTTCATTCCAGCGTTAACAAATCTGACATCCAGTTTTTCATGGAAAAAGCCTGTAAAGATTTTTCATGGCAAGGTGAGGGGAATAAAATAATTAAGAAATATTTAAAAGGTACCTTTAGGTCAGATGCATATTTCTACTTTAATATTGGCTGTCAGCAGCATTAACAAACAAAATAAATCTGACCTCAAGACCTAGATGTTTCCTTGGTGATGCTTGCTGCCTAAGTCAGTGAGCCTAAATATTACTTTTGCAAACAGACTTACTTTCTTTAATGTGCTTCATATAGTTTATCTTATTCCCCACAGTGAGCATTAATTCAAAACACCACTTAATCTGTCTGCCTTAGGGGTACATTATAAGATGATTTATTGGATTTGCTGTGATTTTGTTCCACTTGTTCTGGTCTGGCATGTGGACTGTACATCCAGGATGCTGCATACCGTAATCATGCCAAAGAGAGGAGAGTTTTTAAATATACTTTCTTGTGTGTGAGAGAAATTTCTCTGAACATATAGGTAGATATGCTTGGCTTTATGACTGCTCCATTATAGTTTTTTGTTTTGGGGGTGGGGGTTTTTTCGAGGTTTTGTTTTGTTTTAATAGCAAACTTTTTTTCACAAGGAACTGCTTAAAAGTTTCCAGAACATTTTCTTTCAAAAGAAAACAAAACAAAACCATTGTGAGACTGAAGGAAGGAGGTGGAAGGGCTCTGTCTTTCTAGTTCCAGTAGGTTTATTATAAGCTTTGTGTTTGTTTTTATTTTTCTTTACTTAAAATCCTGTTACCTGAATGGATTTTGAGAGATTTCAATCTTTTTATTACTTTTTGAAGTAAGCTTCAAGCCTTGTCCTGAACACTTTGGTGTTCTTAGGTTACTTAAACGAGAAACAAGGACAAAGTAATCAGTTTGGAAATTAATTCACTTTGATATGCTTTGGACTAATGGATTTCCTACATATATATACATTTTTTCCATTTTTCTGCTCTCTCTTCTTCCCAAATAGCTCATTTTGCTTTTCAAATACTAATAACTGGTCACTGCCAGCTTGAAGATCTAGACATTTTAACAAATAGTTACTTCTTGTTTCAGATACACCACATTTTTCAGAAGCCTCCTGCCTATTTTATAATTGAAAGATTTAAAATCACTTTATAAATTGTATTTTCTCCACTTATTTCTTAGTGAAAGATTTTGAATAACAGAGGATACTGGCTAAATAATGCCCCAGGTTTTCAAACTTAGTGGCATTTTACTTCTGTGTAAATTTCACCTATTTATTCACATGTACTGTTGCAAAGTCAGACCCTCACCAATCACAGAATTGTTTTGCTTGGTAAAGACCCTGAAGATGATCAAGTCCAACCATTAGCCTAGTACTGGCAAATCCAACCACTAAACCACATCCCTAAGCACCACATATATGTGTGTTTTAAATACCTCCAGGGATGGTGACTCAACCACTTCCCTGGGCAGCCTGTTCCAATGATTGACAACCCTTTCGGTGAAGAAAAATAATGATGTGCCCACTGCACTCTGCTTAGAGAGCCAAGAGCACAAATCAGCATAGACATATAGAAAAGTACTTCTTTCCCCCCTCTAAACCTGTCATGTCATAGATTCTTCTGACAATACCAGGTACCTAACTAGATGCAGATTAATTTTTTCTATTGGCAGCTTTGTGGGCTTTCACTCAGCAACAAAGCGTCCCTTACCTACTGCCACATTCGCTTCTGGGAGAACAGCGTCATCCAGCAGTCACTGCACTCTAGAGATTCCCTTCCTGTGTAGCCTCCGTGGATTGCATGTTGAAGTCTGCAGTGGGAAGAGTTTGTGAATCATTTGCATCTTAATATTTTTGTATTTACAGCCACAGCTGTATACAGCCATGGACCTGATTCTTCTAGCATTACCATTTCTTATAGTTGTATATCTGTGCTTTTGGCAGAGGCAGGCTGAAAAAGCCAGATGCCATTCACACACCTCTTTATAGACATCAAAAGAGATAAGCGTTGCTTGTTGGCCTGTTACTTTAATTAGTTGGTTTTGGGAAACAATGCAAGAAATATGTATCTAGTTTTCCCTCAATTCTCACATTGATTCCTTGCTAGAAATAACTGACTTTTTTTTTAAAAAAATTTTTATTTGTCAATGGTAAGGGGACACCTGGTTCTGCTGGACAACATGGTGAAAAAGGAGAGAAAGGTGATCCAGGAAGAGTTAGAATAAAAGGTAAACACACATTTTATCATTAGATTTTTTTGTTTCCTATACAATACCTAGGAAATAGTGTGAGAAAACTGTATTCATCTACTCTTTAATAAAGTAATTAAGTTACTGAAGACTAGAGGTCATGTATATCCAAACTGTGTTCTTGGTACCATCTCATTCATTTTCTTCTTGCTCAACACAAGATCAACACAGGATTGTGTGGTTTTTACTCTATAGTTGAGCCATAAAACAGTTTTAACAGCTTGTTATTAATGCTAACAAATGACTTTTCATGTCATCTGATTGATAATCAGGGACTTACTGAGGTCTGTCTAGCAAAGACTAAGCAGAATACAATTGTGAAAGCACGAAGAAACACTATTGTACAGAAGCCAGCTCCTGAAGTGTCATTTGCCAGTATCCCAACTGTTACCTCAACTTAAACCACCAACATTTTTCTTGGGGAAAAACTCAAAGTCTCAATGGCTATTCAGATTCCTGCTCCTGTTTCTAAAAATTACTCCTTACCAAGCATTGAAGAGAAACAATAGACCACCAGTTGCACAACTGAAATTCTTGTAATTAAATAGATCAAAGCCTCTCCACAGTTATGGTTATAATTTGCAAAAGCTGTAATTTTCTCATTTCTTTTGCAAGCTGATGGCAAAGCTTTGTTAGAAATGCTAAATTAATTATTCAGACAAAAGATTGCCCATCTTATTGTTTGTGAAAAGTTAGCTTAGCTTTGGATGCCTGTGTTTGTTTATAGATTTTGAAACAGGGCAAAACATTTGCTGTTCATTTGCAAAGGATTTGCTGGTACAGCAAAATGAATCTTTGGGTTAGAATAGTTTTATTGTCCTTTATGAAAAAAATCATTTTCATAAATATCAATACAAGAGAAATCTAGGGTTAAAAAAAAACAAAA
The DNA here is from genome assembly GCA_013399095.1 of Psophia crepitans. Taxonomy (NCBI): domain Eukaryota; kingdom Metazoa; phylum Chordata; class Aves; order Gruiformes; family Psophiidae; genus Psophia; species Psophia crepitans. The sequence continues at coordinate 1,689,619 of VWZZ01001633.1, read as the reverse complement.
AACCTTTGGGGAATATTGATGCAAATATTTTGCATTGTATGGCATTGCTATATCCTGATTTCATTGAAATCAAGAATAAAACTGACTGATTTCAACTGCAAAATATTTTTACTCTGTATATAGCATGAACAAAAGCCACATTCTTGTGGTGCCCGTAAACACGTCTTTTACAGAGGCACCAAATTGTTCCATGAGGTGGACAACTGCGTACTGCCTTCCTGAGCCTAAAATACCTCATTAAGGAAATGTGAATTCAGGAACTGGAAATTATCATGCAGATAATATGAATGGTTACCCAGCATTTACCTGAGCAGAAATAAAAAGCCCCCAAACTTACTGCAAATATTATACTACTTCCCTCCTCTCCCCAAATTATTTTAAGGACTAAAAGGTGAAAGAGGTCCTACGGGGGTTCCAGGATTTCCAGGCCAAAGAGGTAATGATGGCAGAGATGGTGAACTAGGATTGCCAGGGGAAAAAGGAGCTGAGGTACATTTTATTTTCTCAGAATTTTTTTCCATTTCAATTAACATATTGTCATATGAAAGAGCTAGCTACTTAATTAAAAGTATCATTTAATTCCAAATTCCTAGCAGATTAATCACTTTTATCATTCTATGTTAGCCTAGATTAAAAAAAAAAAACAACATAGTCTTTATCCATTGAAAAATTATTTCCTTAGAATTATTACTATTTTGGTATTCCTGAATATAATTTCTGCATGTACTGTGTGCCAATATTATGAGATCAGGAATTAAAAAAACCCACAGAACTCTACTCTTTGTTGCTGTTGCCTTTGAGTATTTAAAACTACTACTATCATCCATGTAGTCATTATTTGTGGAAGACCGGTTTCTCCAGATAATTCTCTAACATGACTTTTGATAATCTAAGAGGGGAAATGAAGTAGGTCTTGTAATTTCTTACCAACAATTTCTTTCTCTTAGGGCGATTCTGGAGTACCACTGCCAGGGGATAAAGGATTCCCTGGAGTCCCAGGACTTCCTGGCATAAAAGGACAGATGGGATTGCCTGGTGTGGGGTATCCTGGCCCGCCAGGACTCAGAGGTAGCCCTGGAGACTTTGGTGATACTGGTAATGTTGGGCCACCTGGTCCAAAGGGCCAGAAAGGTAATTCTGAATATTTACATTATGAACCAAATAACAAAATATGTTTGGTAGCATCCATTACAATTTCATATGTATTCTATACAACATTATTAATTTATAGTGAAAAATCAACTTTGGCAAGCTCTGTGGCATTGTGAAATATGGCCACTGAAAGGTACAATACTGTCAGCATTTAGCAGCAGACACTAGTGACAATATGAATTGCTAGTGGCCTTACACCTGCAAAGTGCCACCTGCACACTGTCGGAGGAATTATTTTCTGGAGTGGAGAGTATCTTGTAGCATAAGGATTTGCAAGGCAATGCTTCTTTTGCTGAAGGAGCAGGAAAGTACAACTCATACTTAAGGCTTGGTGGTTTTTGGTTGATAAAAATCCCTACCAAAATTTTTTAAAATCTGCACTATCAGCAATATGTATAAACCAGAAATGTACATAGCATTGAGATGAAAGTATTATTTCTTGCAACAGAAACTACTGTAAAGACAAATTTCTGTGACAAGTAAAAAAATAATCTTTAGCTTTACAGAATACAACTGTATTATAACAATTTGAATCATTACCAATATTCTATACAAACTAAGTGTCAAGAAAAATATATTTTAATATTCTCTATCCAACCTTAAGTAATATGGAAATAACAATGTGCATAAGCAGTCCCTTCTCTTTACCTTTGCCCATCTGGTCATTTAGTTTCACAGAAATATTACAGCAAATGTTCAGACTCCATTTATTCTAAAATCAAGTAGGCCAGTTTCTGTCCCCCTCTTGTTTCAGGTGAGACTGTCTGTATTACATCACCGTACCCTGGAAATCCAGGTCCCCCAGGTTTTAAAGGTGTTCAAGGTATGTTTACAGATGAGAGAATTTTTTGTTTTAAATGAAATGGAGTTTTAAATTGCTAATTAAAAGAAGAAGCTATCCTAAAAAGATACACTATTCTAGTTTTTCAACAGATACATGTCTCAAAATGTAAAACTGCAAATACACAGGGATATACTCATCTAATAGAACCAAGGGCTAGACAGCTGCAGTTGGCATGATCAGAAGCTGTGCAGGCTGCCTCCACAGAAATGACTAAATGAAAGTAGCTTGAAACTCAGTCCTGCCTCAATTAAAATGCATGAGAGCGTCTGTAAAATATGCAGGTGGTTGGAGTCAGATACCCAAGACCTAGAATATATACATTTGGATACCAAGGGAGAAGAAAGGCATGCAAGGCAAAGATATGCTGCAAGTCTAATTTCTAAAATGATACTGCTCATGGCAAGTTGTAATTGAGCCCTAAGATCTATAAAATATCATTACTTCAACTTGTTCAAATTAATTTAAATTCATAGGACTCATCCAGGAAATGACAAAATGTTTCTTGTGATCACCTCCAAAATATTTGAGATATGGCAGAAAATTCTGATCAGAACAAATAGAGATAGTGGATTTTCAAGCTCCTTGTTATGGGTATTACACAGCTCCCTGACATCAGTATTGTGAGTGATAGTTAAAATTTATACAGTCATGAAAGAACAGGGATTAGCGTATTCAGCTTGTCTGCATCAGTCCAGAAGCAGCATAACACAGGACAACGTAAGAATTTGAGTTGACACCTGACATTCACTAGGTTAATAGCGCTGATGTCCTGTAACATTAAAATGTTATAAGAGATACTTTATTTTCTCATTTTCTCTGGTGATTTGCAGTCTGCTGTTTATGGATTAGGGAACAAATCTACTTAGAAAAACAGCAACCGTACATTTGGTTGTGACGTGGTTGGTGGTTCTTGCCCAAAATGTTAGAAACAGATGAAGTCCAGTTGTTTTCAGAGTACATGAATTCGCAAGGGATAAAGATGCAATACTGCTTCCTTAGATCACACATTTTAGAGCTCTGTCAGGTGGTTTGGCTTTTTTTACATATTTTCTTTCTGTTTCCAGGACCAAAGGGCTTAAAAGGACTCCCCGGTCGTCCTGGACCAAATGGCTTTGATGGGCAAAAAGGCCGTCAAGGCAGGCCAGGAGCAGGAATCCCTGGGCCAGAAGGTGAACTGTGCTCTTCTTAATCCAAGAGACATGATAGTCAAGCTGTAATGCATATGTGCAGGGTAAGGTAGAATAGAATATGGAGGAATAGGAAGCACATTTCAGCGAAAGCTAACTAAAGAGAAATCTTTACCAGTTTCCTTTTCTTTCCTCCCGCATTGCCGCTGCTGCAGTAAGCTGAAGCTCAGTGTCCAGAAATGGACAAATATTCTCAGAAAACTGAGAATAATTAGTATCATTTTAGCAAAGGGATTGAACTGGACAAGAGTGACAGTACACAAGATAGATACTGTCCCAAAGAAAACCAGTGTCACTTCCCACAGCAATAATTACCTCCTTCAATCCTCATGTATCATTAGCTGTAAATGAGAAACCTGAAATTTAATGTGTGATGTTATTTACTCCATAGTTTTTGAGGACAAAAAAATACTTTTGCATTACATCCTATTTGAATTTAAAAATCATATCAACAGGCTTTCGAGGCAAAGCTGGTGATCCTGGTGATGAAGGTGAAAGAGGATCTACAGTTGATGGTAAAAATGGCCCTCCTGGTCCACCTGGCATAGATGGTCAGAAAGGTGTTCCAGGTGATACCATGTATGGTCCTCCAGGCATCCCAGGCAACAGGGGCCTGCCAGGACCCCCTGGTGCACAAGGAGCAAGGGGCGATCCAGGCGTTCCTGGGCTTCGAGGTATGAGCCAGTTTTTATGATGCGTTTCCATGTGTTCAAAAGAACACTTGAGCAAAGTTGGTCCTGATTCAGATAAAACTCACTCTTACCTGGATCCATCGCAGTGACTGTGAACAGTATGCCCTATTTTTACATTTACATTTTTACAGTTAAGGTTGATCCACCACTGGGGAGATCTGCACTGCAGGAAGGGGAAGATGCCTTTACCCAGTCCACGAAGTAACAGTGTGGCTTCCTATTCTGACTACTGTTACTTGCTGCCTAGTGCCCATCTGTGCTTCAGGCCTCCTGCTGTGCCACACAAATAGTCTTACTCCAATCTGAAAAGTCTGGCAAAATGTGTGAGAACACTCAGGGAGAGAGGGGTGAATTTTTTTGCCTAGACTTACACAATATAATCCTCAATATCTTGGGCACTACATTCCTCATTTCTGCAAGCAAGTTTTGCTGGTTTCTGTGGATGTCTCCACAGTCCCGCTCCATACAGATATTGCTGTTTGCTTTTGTCGGTCTTCCTTTTTCCCCGGCCCTAAGCAGATACACACACTCTTCTGTGCAGGGAACACCTATAGAACTGACCCCGGTGCTGAGTAGCTGGTGCAGGCCAGGGAGCTCCTTCCCTTCTGCTCCTACACATCAGGAACTAGCTTTCTGTGCCATAACTGTCCCTGCCTGTAGGTGAGAGCTGATTTCATATTTGTTCCTTAAAGAAAAAAGCTCTCCACAAAAGCAAATTCTGAATTGCAGAAAAGCATCAGTTTTCACAAACTATGCAAAAACCAGAAGTAAAATATTACAATAACTAAACGTGTACATTTCAAAATTATGATTAGGAATTCTGAGAGATGGTAATGGAGGTAAAAGATTTTACAATATTTTTTGTTTCCAGGACAGCCTGGTACACCAGGATTTCCAGGTGCCAAAGGTTTTAGAGGCCCAGAAGGTGACATAGGAGCACCAGGCTGTCCAGGCTTCCCTGGTCCACCGTGTGACACAAGCTTACCAGGGCCACCAGGACTCAGAGGTGTCATGGGCCTGCCAGGACCTCAAGGTACACAACATCCATCAGGTTGCTTCAAAGCTCCAAGCTTTGCACATCTTTTCTAGCAGATTTAATCACATGGTTTTTGTGGCTGGAATGATAAATATTTCCATGGGGGCTGCTCATTAGTGGGGGTGTACATTATGTTTTGCACATTTCCTTAAACTCAAGGAATGTATAGTGTGCATCTCGGATGTTTCTCAACTTTCCTTCCCTTCCCGTACTGTTTCTTAACTGGCCAAATTACAGGGTGTTCAATGACAAGTAATAAATGGAAGAGTTCTCTTATTCTGTTATCCTAAGTAACTAAGCTCCTGTCATTACTGTGCTACTTTTATCTTCCTTATTCTTAAATGGAAGTGTTATTTAAGGAGAGCTAGGAGACATATGTATCGAAAGTATTTATGAACTAGTGGGGATTTTCCACAGGGTGCTTCTACTGATATGTCTCTCACTAGAGAAATACAAGATGACAAACAAGTCAGGTGAAAAAAATCTAGGCAGAGCCAGGACTCCAGCATGGTAGCAAAATTTCCAAGTTATTTTGCCATGTTGGATGATATTCAAATTTATAACAAAATCTATCACTTTATACTTTTTAGATGCAATTGCTGAACCGTTTTTCTGCATTTATATACATAAATTAAAGCTCTTTCTCTCAGGCTTACCAGGCTTTAAAGGTCAGAGAGGAGACAGGGGCCTAGCTGGGCCACCTGGAAGCAAAGGTCTCAAAGGATCTCCTGGCTCACAAGGTCCCCCAGGTCTTCCAGGCTCCCGAGGAATTCCAGGACTTCCAGGCAATAAAGGACCACCTGGTTTCCCAGGACAAACAGGTATGTTAAAAATCCTGCAAGCCACCTCATCTATAACTTCATGTGTAGAGGGAGCTACTTCTACCGCTGTTAAAGCTAGGAAGTACTTTTCACCCTCCTCCCTTTCCACCTTTGAGAATTAGACTCTGCAGGAGGGCAGAGGCAGTAACAAGAGCATCCTTTGTTCTTTCTCTTATCATAAAAACAAAGGAATGGAAATAGTTTGATGCATCTTTGTGCATCATGGTGCTTTAGTTGTTTTACAACACCGATATATTGCCCTGTGTTATTTCCTGACTATTAGCAATAGGTTGTTGTTCTAATATGCTGTAATAATGATACATTTCTTATTACATCCAGACTATCTCCTTTACTGATGCATCTGTGATTGTATGCTGATGAGTAAGTGGAGAAATAGCTTCACATTATGCCCGATAAAAATGTGACCTTGGTCCCAAATCGTCACTGGCTAATGGGCAGAAGTTCTGAGTAACTATAGCAGCATCCTCTTTTCATCTGTCACATGGACAGTAGGAGTCGTGACTTCCAGTAGCCACATGCAAAATCTGGTGGTGTCTCAGGCTATGCATTGTATTCAAGATGTGGTGGGGATAGCTGCTTTAGTAGTAACTGTGACCTAAATCTCCAGGGGTGGCAGCAGGGAGGGGAAGATGTTTGCTTCAGGGCAATCTGGATTTCAAGACAAGTTTGATCCTGGCATGAAGCCATGCTCCAACTACTGGTTCTCTAGCTTTGCTGATTTCCTCAGGAGTCCTTCTAAACTTCCTGCCTTTTGCTTTATACTCTTCCTTAGAATATGACAGCAACAGCATAGCAGACTGAATATGTAAATAAAGCATTTAATATTATCAGGAAGCAAAGGGATTCAAGGACCTCAAGGATTTCCAGGACTCCCAGGAACACAAGGCCCAATGGGAGTCTCCGGTGTAAAAGGTGAAGAAGGAGAAATGGGTCCATCTGGGCCTAGTGGAGAATGTGGGGATATGGGAATGAAAGGTTTGTAAAAATCTTCTTTGCTCTGTAGTTGTGTTACTGCTACGTTTAGTTTTGTTACTACTGTGTTAAAAATATATTCATTTTTTCCTCTTTTTATAGACATATATTCATTTCTGTTTTCAGAGATACTAAATACGAACTCCAGTTCTCTCACAAATGCATAATGAAAAATAACTACAAAATTAATTCCACTCAGATCAATAGATGCATTTACAACTAAATCAGAGTAAGATCACTGATTATTCAAACAGACCTTGAATTTTGTCCTATACACATCTGAAACTGTAGTTTTTTCAAGTATTCTATCATACTGTCTGTGGGTTTTTATCAATATAAAATGTACAGGAAGTAAACTCTCTACACACTAATAGAGGAATGAGGGTAACCATCTCCAAGGTGAAATCAAAGACATACACTGTGGAGTGGACAATACAATTGCCATCTTTCATATCCCAGACAAGCAGGGAATAATTCTGATTTAACATCACCTGGGTTACACTGAATTAGCTAAAAAGCAAGAGAAGGATAATAAATTCTATTAGCAGTGAGCCTGCTGAAACAACAGAGAACTGCATTAGTATCTGAAAGCTTTCTCTGTTAGGGAAGTCTTCACTAAAATTAATTTTCGGAGCATGTCACTTGTGAGGATTTACTTACAATCCATGTGTTTGGTTTAAAGGTGAAAGAGGACCTGCAGGAGACAGTGGCTGCGTTAACATCCGTCTTGAGAAAGGACAAAAGGGGGAACCAGGATTTCCTGGTGAGAACGGATTTAGAGGTGAAAGAGGTAAGTTCATAAAATAAAGCCCTGCATACACACACATTCATCTGATAGAAATCACTGGTGTTTTCCACACTTTTGGACTGGTAGCTGCAGTAACATCCAGCAACCTTACTGTGTTTATAGATTCTTAAGCTAGCAGGCTAGTTTATTTGGACAATTACTAAAGCAATACAGAAAGCATGGTAGCATAGCCATATTCAAAATAAGTGCCAAATAACGGCTTGACCATAGCAGTCATTATCTTGTTTGTCAATTAACTTCAGGTGAAAAAGGCAATACTGGTTTCAGAGGCACCCCAGGATTTCCAGGAAAGAATGGTGTCCCAGGACTGGCAGGTGACCATGGTGACACTGGATTGATGGGGTTTCCAGGATCACAGGGTTTCCCAGGACCAAAGGGCTTTAAAGGAATTACGGGTTTTCAAGGACAACCAGGTGACCAGGTAAGCTGAAAGTGATAGTGAAGTATCCTGGACTTTGCAGTTATCTCCTGCCTCCCAGAAATATGATAAAGGGTACTTCTGTTGTACTGACCCATTAGATGTTCCCCCTGAGAAGAGACTGTCAGTATAATAGGAAAGGTAGTTTCCTAAATCAACACTTCAATGCCTTGATTACACTTTAGCAGTAACTGTAGTCAGGATCAAAGGGCCTCTCTTCTTTCTCCTAGCTGCCTGTTGTGATGTGGTTATGTTGCCACTTGGTGGAAGCACAGGCTACACTGCACTAATGAGGGAGATAAAAAATGGATGTACAATCAAGTCTTCAGCATTATTCCTAAGAACAGATCGACAAGTCACTTACTGCAAAGATCATAACATAGCAGCAGCACAAGTTTGAAGTTAATATGTAGCTGCTGCTTCTTATCTTGCTGTGTGGAGCAGCCGATAGAAGACATGAACCAAGCCTGCGCCCACACAGACAACTTGCACCACACAGAACCCCGGCAGGCAGAATTGCTTAAGAACAAATACACAAAACCACACATATAACACATCTGGATATAAGGTAACATTCTTCACTGACTTATATGCTAGGTAGGCAGGCAGTGAGATTACATGAAGCATAAAGCACGGGGCGGGGGGGGGGGGGGGGTGTTGGTAAAATGATATATCTTTGCTTGGCTTGTCTTTTATTATAGTTTTTTGAATAGATAATCTGTGTTTTGCTGGTTATAGGTCATTATTCAAAAGAAAACTAGAAATCTTTACATTTTTACTGTTATAGCACAACATATTTCTGGTTGTTTATAGTAAATTTTGGGTAACATACAACAATATTTGGTACATTTTTATGGTACCTTTTAAATCAAATTACTCAGGCCATCTGTGGGGAATTTAAGCTGTTGAAGCCAAAAGTTAGCATAAACTATAAAAGCAGAAATTCAAGATGATTAGCAAGTCTAACGTAGAGTTTTTTGGAAGTGCCAATGATCAGTGTTAGACAGGTAACAAGGACAGCAGGCTTTTCTGTTGAGCTTAAGATACAGTTTTGCTATTCTTATTGATTTCTGGTCTACTGCCCAGTGTAAGAGATCCAAATGCTCTTAGAGATTATTCCTGCCACACACATCATATATCAAAACATTTCTATTTTCTTTTAAAAAAAATAAATCAGGGTGACGTTGGCTTACCAGGAATCCCTGGAAATCCAGGACTGACCGGCCCAAAAGGATCTAAAGGTAATGAGTTTATGTAGACAAGCTTCTGAAGAGCAATATTGTTAGGACGTATATGCTCTGATAGATGGCAAGTACTCGCTAGAAACACATAACAGGGCAGAAGTAAAAATAATTAAAACATGAACGTCATTAGAAACAAGTCTAACTTACCTGAAAGCAACATTTGCATTTCATCTTTAACAGTTTGTTCCTTATAAAGTAGGCCTTATTAATTTAGAAGATAACTTTCTGTCAGATTTTCTGGAGTTTAAAAATTCTATCAAACACATGTAAAAATCCAGTCCTAGGGATCAGTAAAATTTGTCAAATTAATTAAGAGAAAATGCAATCATTTATGGGATTATACAAATATGTAGAGGTTTTAAAATATTCCAACATGATTTATAATTTCTTCTATATCACATCTCTTGCAGTGTTTCCCAGGCTATGATTTTGAATTCTTAGAACTTCTGAAAATGTAATGTAACAGATCAGGCAGAGTTCATACCCATGCATACAAAATTATTCATTTGAAAAGATGAAGTTTTGCATATTGTTTTTTGCATAGGTAGAGATTACTCTGAAAAATTTTCTGTAATGTTTAGATTTTTAAAAGCGTTTCAAAGAAATACAAAATGGTGACATCCATGATATTTCAAATTTCCTTTGAGCAGAATTTCATTACCTATAAATAACAAAATTAAATCATTGCCTGGAAAAAAAAGAAAAGCATTAAAGGGACAGGAGAAATTCCTTTCTCAGCTACATTTTTTCATTTCGTAAAAAATTCAAGACCTTCTCAGCCAGGGAATAGATTCCTACCAAAAAAAGTAAACAACAATACTCAATATAAAGAGAAGTCATGAAATGTATTGAAAGCAAGCTTACTGGAAAAGTTACTCTTAATACTAAAGCAGGAAATAGCCAGTAAAGTGGGGATTGCTATGGCAGGGGATTTCTAGCAACACTTGAACTCGATATTTCCTCTTAACTCTTCACAGCAAAATTAGACAATGAAGCTGGAGACAGCATGAATAGGTAGGAGAGGTCGGACATTCGTACAGACAATGTAAAGCAAAATTAATCACAAAGTCAATAATTCCGAGCAGCAGGAATTTTAGCACAGGCCTAAAGAAGGTGTGCTGGCTTGAAGTCCCCAGCTAGTCCCTAAAAGGTCTTTACCAAGTAAATAGATTCACACTGTATTGATTTTACACACCCTCACAAAGATACGTAAGGACTTCTCTGTGTTTAATAAAGTGTTCTAGGGAATTTATGCAATACCTTTCATTTTCAGTATATGCTGTCAGTACTGGGAAAGTTCCTGTAATTTGGTGGGGTTTTTTTGTTATGGGAAATTTACATGAATACTGCCAGGAGTCACACTAAACACACACTGAGGTAGTACTTCAAGACACAGACTGGCAGATAATGCCACCTCCTTGGAACTGTTCAAGGCCAGGTTGGATGGGGCTTTGGGCAACCTGGGCTGGGGGAGAGTCCCCCTGCCCATGGTAGGGGGGTGGAACTAGATGGGCTTTGAGGTCCCTTGCAACCCAAACCATTCTGTGATTCTGTGAATTTGCATGTGCCAATGCACTTTTCACTCTGTGTTCTCTCAGTCCCTTTTATAGCTGTTACTATCTACAAATAAATTATCTGATCTTAAAAAATTGGCCAGCTTTGGTTTTGTGGATGAAAAGGATACTTGTATGAAATGAAAGTCATTGTACCTCAACAGGCAAGAGAGGCGACCCAACTCCTGTGCTTGGTACACACGGTCGAAAAGGGCCTCCCGGAGATCCAGGATTACCAGGTACCTCTGTCTCACTGAAGAAAAACATTGGACTTACAAACTCATTTTCTCTGAGTTTTGTTAGCAGAGGGGGAGCTCTGCTCTCTGTGCTTATTGAGCAGTATTTTCTATAGTTAGAAACCCAGGGATTGAAGAGGCATCACAATGTGCAATATGGCTACCACGAACAGAGAAGGTAGAGTCTGCTGTTGTCTACTACAGCACTGATGAACATACCAACACTTAGCAGAATAAAATTATATGGCTGTATCTTGTTAACCATTTCTGCTCTTTCAGATATCACTAGAGAGATCAGTATAATTCGTTGCTAATAAATAGATGCAAGAATCTAAAGTATTTGAATAAAATTCTTTTTCTGCTCAAGAAACCACTTACTGAACTTCTAGACTTTTAAACTTATGAGATGAAGAATAGGCAATTTTTAACAAATAAATGCTAGATTATTTTTCCCCCCCCATTAAGGACTCTGTGGATTCCCAGGAGAGAAAGGTTCACCAGGTATCCAAGGGCAACCTGGAAGACTAGGATCCAAGGGTGACCCTGGATACCCAGGAATACCAGGATTTCCAGGTAATGTCAAAGTTTTAAAAAATAGGGTTGTGTAACAGCTCAAAAGAAATACGAAACAGGAAAGTGCAGCTGAGGAAGCACCTCTGTGGAGGAGCTTAGGGAAATCAGAGATCATGTGAAGTTTTGTATTGAAAGCTATTTCAGTACCTGTAGACAGCAGCAATAGTCTGCTCAGAGCCTCGGAGAACAAGATCCAGCAATTCTCCATACATTCCCATATGCTTTCAGGTACCTCTGAATAACGTAGTGTGCTGCATAGCATCAAAAGACACACGCACAAAAAATCAGCTGTTTAACAGACTTGACAGATACATTTTTTTTTGTACTCTCAGGAGCTACAGGTCCTCAGGGATTGCCAGGAGAACCTGGAGAAAAAGGGAGACATGGAATTTTGGGACCTCCAGGATTGCAAGGATTAGCTGGGTCCCAAGGCAGAAAAGGTAAATGGTATACAGTGTGGTTCTACTGGTAATGTAACAGCACCAGACCTAAATACCCTTTTTGGAGTTAAAATGGAAAAGGCCTAACTGTGAGCATGATTTTGATTCTGTATTCTTTTAAACTACTAGAAGAATTAAGCCAGTTCCCATCACCTTTGAAAAGTAACGTAAAAGCTACCTCAGAAAATTGGGCTACAATCTAAAATGAGTAAGGAAGAAGGCAGAAACAGGTATCAGGCTCAGCTGATATAACTGATAGCAGAAGTTAAGGAAAGAAAAAGGAGTTTGCAGTAATTCAGATGTTTCACTTTCACTTCAGTTATACTGTGTTCTACCTTTTCACCATGGAGTGCCACTGTTACTCTACAAAACCAGCAGACTGCCACGAACAGTTTGTCTTACAAGTTTGTTTTAACAAATTGTGATAACAACTGGTTGGTTTTTTTGTTGTTTGTTTTCTCCAGAACCTGATTTTGGTGGTTTTAATGTAGAAATGTTTCCCCCAGATCTTAATTTACACCTCTCACAATGATTTTTATCTTTAGATTGAACAGCAGTTAATCTATACAGTTGATAATATTTACTGTACTCAGAATGATATATTGAAATTGCAGTTCAATTAATATTTTATAAAGAAAGGTAATCAACTATGTACTTTGTATCCTTTCTGTGTTATAGTGTGCTTCATAACCAGTTCTTGGACAGGGAGAATAATATTAGTGACCCATACACAGAAATCCCAGTAAAGTAACCCTTGGGGCTATGACGAATGATTGATTAGAGGGGGCAATAGATTGGATTGCTTGCAGTCAAGTAAGTGGTGCTGATTTAAACTGTCATGTCAGATTCCTTGCTAGTGCATAATCGGTAAGAGAGCATTTCATTGTTGCAAACAATGTTTGCTGTAACAAAGGCAGAGATCTGCAGTGACAGGGATGTCTAAAGTGAGAGGGGTAAAAAAAAAAAAAAAAGGCGTTCTGCTGAAAACTTCTTAGTAGCAGATGGACTCTTTCCTTCTTGTCATAAGTGGTAAGACTTCTCTATTGTACAGAAGTTATCCCAAGCCCTGCACAAGAAACATAGCAAATTAACACACATGCTGCAGAGGGAATTTCCAAATGGAAATTCATTAGAGACCAAGTCGCCTGCTAAATCTTAGGAGTGTATATATTGCCAGCATAGTTGAAAAGAAGGTTAACAGCTTTGAGATTATATCCAGTAACGAAAACTGAATGGAATTTGTATTCCAATTCAATAGGAAAATACAGATCTTAAGGCTATTTTCAATAAATATTGTCGCTAGCATTAGAATTGAAATGGTTAATTGGCTGTTCATAGCTAAGTACACAGCCTTGTTAGTCTAATTGCTTCTCATCTACATTAAATGCCTTGTGCCTGAAGAACTTGTAGATTTAAAAAATATGGTTAAACAGCATCTACCAAAGCATAATCACATTTTCTTTATTACAGAGATAGTTTTACTAGTTAAGGGCTCAGTCTGGCAAACCTTAGTTGTGTGAGTAATCCTTGATGAAGCAAGTAGTATTAAGAACATCAGCAGAATTACTTGTGTGAGTAGAAGCTGAATGGTGCTGTAAAATACAGAAACAGTGGTTCATACATAGGTCAGCCAATTCAGCTGTACCTAGAAATATAGGACTATAGCAATCCAAAAATCTAGAATTACGAGTGCTGATATTATAATAGATTGTTGGCAAATGTGTCAGAAATTCCCTGGAAAGCAAGTAAACCAAGCCATCAATCTTGACTGCATGAGCTAAAGATCAAAAAAGTTTTAAATGGTGACCTGGGTGCCAAAAATCGTTAGGAGTTCATAGTCATTTTAAAATACCACTGTTAAATTCCCAAATTGGCGTGCAACTCTTACATAAATTTTAAAATGGGAACATCCCCAAAGCACACGGAGACTACGGAAAACAGGACTGAAACTTAGAATGTCATGAAAAGTTAAAGAGTAGTTAATTAAGGGCACAGAAGATATTACAGGTTGGATTACTAGTGTCCCATTTTATAAAGGAGATTACATAAAGAGTGTATTATCAATGTCTTGCAGGTTTTCAAACAATCATCGGGATTTAAAATTTTTCCAGACTGGTATTTGCTACAGACTGGATTCCCCTCTGCCCTCCCTTCTTTTCATTCGTTCATTAAATTTTAACTAAAATAATTCAACAGTTTCTGAGAACAAAGATATGGGATTATTTTGGTGCATCTGTTAGGCAAAATAAAAGTGCACTAGAGTTCTTTGTCAAATGACCCATCTTTGAATGAGGGACCTTTAAATTTGTCAGGTGAAGCATTTGTTGAAGGGCATTTGTGTTGCTATTCCTACAGCAATTTCTCCTTGCCAAATTTGACCAGCTTATAAACTTTAAAAAAACTAATCCCTTTCATATGTGCTTAAGTAGAGCAATAAATTCTCCCATGATTCATGCTCTGTTTATACAGCAGATTTGCATGCTGCAGGACACTGGGATCAAGCACAGGAACTGAAACAGAGAACCTACATCTTCTATGCCAGGAAGTAGCTAGACAGGGAAAAGGAGACAGACAAAGATAATTCAGACTTGTAGAAAAAAACCACTGCAACTTGACTAGGAATCCTACATGGCAGGGAGAGGAACTGGTGGAAAAGGAAATTAGGCAGGCAGAAGCAGCAAAGATGTAAGAGAGACAGGAACAGGCAGTGACAGTATTGTTCAACTTCTTGATGATCAGTGTCCACTCTAATCCATCCCTCCGTGGAGCAAGAAGCATCCTGTCTGAAACCTGTTTGAAACCTCTTACCAAGTGACCCATCAATTTTGCCATATCTGTTCCCATCACCAGGCAATAGGCTGCTGTCTGCATTTAATAAGTGTATGTCTTCACATTTGATACTTCGTCTATGCAATTTAGGAAACTATAAAGTACTAATGACATGGAGATACGTTTACCCTCCACTGCAAACAAAGAACACAATCTCAGATTACTTCAGCTTTAAAGAAAATGCATTTAAAAATGCCAACTATGTTTTACTTACTGGGTTTTAGCAATTTTCAAAAACGCACAGATTATAAAGCAGAAGTTACATCTGATTACCATGATCACAGCCTGTGATCTGGTCATCTAGTGAACATCACTAATGACAAAGCTAGTCACATAGTGACATAGTATCACATGTCAGCATGGGCCTCAATTACAGCTTCATTGTCTTCAAAGGCTTTGTGCTGTTCAGTATAAAGAATTTTTGTAACAGTGTGATGCAAAAAAACCCAAAACATTGTTTTTTGTGTGAAATCTGCAGGACCAGGGAAAAGAAGCCAGGTGAATATTTAGTGCAGCCAGATTAAATTGCACTTATATTTGGAATAGAAGCTGTAAAGAAGTTGCAGCTTTACCATTATTTTAGGTGGTGTCTGCATCCCAGTCACCTGATCATGTTGGGATAACCCAGCTAACTTTGGACTAGTTAATCACATGTCGCAGTAGTAGTCTAGCCACAGACACAAGGTTCACTATAAAGTAAATTAGCCCTTATTGAGCTTCCTGCTGCTAGCTGCAGTATAGAAATAAAGGATTAAAAGGTATGTTTTCTGATTGCTTCGACATGAAATATATTATGATTGCTGTTTTCAGATTTTTTCGCATTTTCCTTTCCAAAAAGGCTACACTCAAGTGCAATGTGAACTTGTCTTCAGTTGCCAATAAGAATTAGATTTGGCAAATACCCTGTCTTGATCCAGAATGTGTTGTCAGAAAAAATGGCATAATTTTTAATTGTGACTTTAAAGTATAATTGTGACACCCAATCATGCCTGTAATTCTTCTCAGGTCTTCCTGGACTGCCCGGACTGGATGGCTTGGATGGACTAAAAGGTCAAAAAGGTTCTGCAGGAGCTCCAGGTAAAGAAGAGAAATAGCTATGTGGAACAGAAAATCTTCTCTTAAATGACTGAATATGCAAGGAATGATGCACGTTATTCTGGTATTTGCCGTGCCTATTAAGGCTCAGACTAAACTTTCAAACAGAATCTAACGTATGCCTAATGGCGCACCTGCAGTTATTTGTGGGGAAAACTTTAAAACTTCCATTACTCATAGAGTTATGTTGGAACCTTTCAAGGCTGTTTATAAAATGAACATGTTCAGTGCAGATGATTCAAAGTAGAGCCAAGTCTCCACGTTTTTCATATGTAAAAGATAAACTAACAAATTAAAAGGAGACTTAGAAAATCCCAGCCCCATTAAAGTCCATGGGAGTTGTGCCACAAACAAGAACAACCTGGATTTCACTCACGCTGATCTATTTGCAGCTTTCAAAAGGTGCTTTTGAAGTCATATTAAAAAAACAGTGCTCACCATCTATCTAGAGATTACAAATTTAAGCTCGTAGAAAATTAAATTTAGGACCATGCAATCAGTTTACATTTCAAATTACAGACAATAATGACAGCATATAAAATAACCCCTGAAGAAGTGCATTAAAGCAAAGAGATTACTTTCTTTGAAAGAGATGAATTAGGGCCAGATTCAACAAAACTCTATCCAGCTTCCAGGAGAGAATCAGAAAAATAGCACTAGGCAACCCTTGCAAGGAGGAACATCTGCAGCTGGTATTTCTATTCTGCACATCTGTATTTGTACTCACTCTAAGTGCTATGTACATAATTGTTTTCCTATAAAGGTCAAAGTGAAACAGGGCCCCCAGGATACTCAGGAGAACTTGGACCAAAAGGAGACAGAGGTCAACCTGGATGGCCTGGTATTTCTATTCCAGGCCCCCCTGGAGAAAGGGGATTCCCAGGATTTCCAGGTAAGAAAGGGTTTTCTCTTTAGTGGTGCCCTGCAGAGTTGACATGAAGCTCACACAGGCTATTGCCCTGGTTAATGTGAACATTAATACATACCCAGAAGATTCCCTCCCTAAAAACATTTCCAGTGCAATACATGCTGATGTTTTCTGAGTGGATACAGAGACCCGAGTGTTTCTTGTTTATTATGTTACAGGAGAGGAAAGAATGAGAATAGAAAATGATGGACTTGGACAGACTCAGGGAACTGCTAGGTGGAGTTGCCTCTTGGGAAGAAATTCCTGAAGAAAAAGAGTGCAGGAGATCTGGTAGTCACAGAAATATACTAAATCTTATCAACTATTCTGATGCAAATGCAAGATGGAACTGTATCACAAGATTGCTATGATTATATAGCAGCCTTGGTGAGAGAGGAATTGCATAGAAATAGGAAAAAGCAAGTGTTTGAGGAAAGGCCACTAAGAAGGTTAACAGATCGGAGCATCTGTCATATGAGGAGAGGCTGAGGGAGTGGGAACTGCTTAGCTTCCAGAAGGGAAGGCTTGGGGGATTTTATCAATGTGTATAAGTACCTGATGGGAAGGACATGGAGGCAGATTCTTCACAGTAGCATACAGTAACAGGACAAGAGACAATGGGCACAAACTGACATACAAGAAAGTCTACTTAAATATAAGGAAAAGTTTTGGTTTTCCTGTGAGGGTAATTGAATATGAGAACAGGCTGCTAAAAGAAGTTATGAAGCGTCTGTCCTTGGAGATATTCAAAACCCAGTTGGACAGAGTCCTAGGCAACTTCTCTAGCTGACCCTGCTATTCAAGCCTCAGCAATTCTGTGACTAGAGATGATGTTAGCTTTACTCTATCAGACAGTGCCACTTAACACAGAGCGGAGGTGAATTCTGGTGAGGTGAATTATTCTAAGATGAAGATACAATCATTTTTCTCAATTCTCTTACTAGTTTTGTGAATGGGGGGAGTAAAAAAAATGGTGCTGTTATGGGAAAAAAAGTGTTGTTCAAAGCTGTATTAACACTGCTTGACATAGGATGGGCAAGGCCTCCCATGGTATACTGTGTCCAGCTTTGACAAGCTAGGGAGAGCCCACGAGACAGTAAATGGAAGGATGGGGTCAAAAACAAGACTGAAGAAACTAGATTTGCTTTTGGTTTTTTGGGGTTTTTTTGTGTTTTTTTTTTTTTTTAAAAAAAAAGAGAAGGTGACAGAATATGGTACATGTCCTAACAAGCTGTGACTATTCAGAAGTGTTAATGCAGAGGATGATAACCTGTAATTTCTCCTGCCTGTCACATGCAAAAGCACTAATGTCATATTTTGCACCAATTCAGATTACAAATTAGGAAGAAAGTACACTTAAGGCTAGTAAGTTCATCTTGTTCACTGAGGTTTCTAGGGAACGGCTGAACTCACTTTTGTAAGGAACAATCTGTGAATACTTAACCTGTCCCAGGCAGAATGACTTCATAGTCCCCACTCATCTTTTTTACCATTTCTCCCATTCTTAGAATTCAGAAGGTGGCTATTTGTGGCAATATGCAAAGGTGTGATGATGCATTCTTTAGTTTTAAGTAGATTTTATGGAAAGAACTAAAATTTGTAAAAGATAAATATTTTCACTTCTACAAGTTGTCTTCATTAGCCTAATCACTGGTATGTTCAGTATACAAATGCGAGCATACATTACCTCCCTGACTTCACATGTCAACGTTCTTTTAGTTAGCAACTTACTTTTGTAATTTAAAAAGAAATCCTCAGATTTTGTATCTTGCTTTGTTTTGTAAAATGTGATCCTTTAGGTAGAAGAGGACCTGTTGGACCCACCGGACCTATGGGAAGATCTCCTGATAGTGCTTCTCCTGGTCCTCCAGGTGATCAAGGACCACCTGGTTTAGATGGCATCAGAGGTATTTAAAAACAAAACAAAAAAAACCCAAAACCCCAAACTTTGATCACGTAAAAACCCCCTGAGGCTACTCAGAGTCACTGGGTTGCTGTCTGTGGAACAAAGTATGGAAGTGCATAGGGAATGAAGAAACCGATCAATACCTCGGTGAATACACACTCAACAGAGCAAAGATACAATGCAGATTTCCAGATTCAGTTTTCTGGCCTGTATGGTAATTCTGTACAAGTCCTGCTGCCGCAACATATGTCATTTTCCACAGAAGCAAACAGAAATAAGATTACTGGCCTCTCTTCCTAGCAAGAAGGATAAAACACATTGTCCAGAGGCCAGCCGTTGTTGGTAAACCCACAAAAAGCTTTCCAATCTAAATCCAGCCCTGGGAAAGCTAAAGCTGGCAACTCTTTATGTAGACTTCACTTCTGTTACAGGCAGGGGTTGGCAAGGGATCCACCTGTCAATTCCTACAGATTCTGGTCCTCAGATGGAGCTCTTTCAAGTTGTTCTGAGCTCTTACATTAAGTAATTACCCGAACCCTTCCTTACCCAGTATGAAGACTTACTTCCTATTGGGAAACAGGGGATGGAGATTGGAAGGGTAGGCAACATTATAATAAATATAGAGAAACAGTGTCTCAATGTGTGTAACATTAACCTTTTGCTTGCACAGAATCTATATAGTTGTGGGAGCTATTCCTGTTATTGTCTTCCTTGGAAAATGGCTAGTGTTAATATTTCCAAAAACACATAAGGGCTGCCCTACATCCCAGGAAAAAAAAAAAATCCAAAAGCCAAAACACCCCCAACAATGTAACATGGCGATTTTTAGATGTTTATACTTTGTGCGTATATTAAGAATGAAGTTCTTTCACCGTAGGTCAGCCTGGGAATCCTGGTCCTCCTGGAGAGACTGTCTTTGTGCGAGGAGATCCAGGCGATACTGGTATTCGAGGGGCACCAGGTAATCCTGGGCAGCGAGGGCAACAAGGAGCCAGAGGACCTCCAGGGAACCAAGGAAGAGGAGGCCCAAAGGGTATGATCTGAGATGGTTTTAACTAGTATGTGCACTTATGCCCAGCCCTGTGCAACTAAGCCTTGTGCACAGAGGATTGTCAATGGAGGCTGAGTGAGAAGGGGCAGGCAGGATGTTTCATCGCTGTACCCTGTGCGGCTGGGGCAGAAGGTCAGATTAGAGCCAGATTCACAGGTACTGCTCCCAACAACTTGTTGGAAGACTCCCCTACCAACGTGCAAATGAAGAAGTAAAACTTTTGAGTCTGCTGGATAAAGCAAACCTCGACTGCTCTGTAGGGTCTTGAGAAACTATAGAAGATACAGACACTCTCTCACATCTGCCCCATATCAATAGCTTTGGGCTCAACACATTCCTTAGTTTGAAAGCAGGAATCTAGATACTCTGCTTCTTCCACACCTTGTAGAGAAGTCCTATCGTTCTATCTATATGAATCCTTTACAGTCTCTACAAAAAGTCATACATTTTAATTCAGTTCAAGACCAGAAAGAGAAAATGTGCATTTCTTTCTGGGAGACAAAGTTGAGCCGTCCCAAGCATTTTCTGTTACCGAAGCAGCCAGACTTATTTTACTTACGTGTGCACCTTCTCGGAATGCAACTGCATGTAACTGCACAACTGTTTTCTTTCCAGGTCCTATGGGAATCCATGGCCCACAGGGTCCACCTGGTGCTACAGGACAACCAGGAGACCAAGGTTTTCAAGGAAAACCTGGTCCCAGAGGTCCCACAGGTACTTATAAACCTGTTCCTTATTGTCACCCAGTTGCAACTGTGATCTTTCTATTCACATATAATCTTACTAACGTTTACTTGCATACAATTTAAACAACCTCGAAAAAACCAACTTGATTAATCATTTGAGTTGTGCAAAAATTTGTGAACTACTTATTTGTTTCTAATGTCACCTCATGTAAGCGATTTCTGTTCTCATTCCATTCTTTACTCTAATTTACATGCTTGAAACTTGTTTCCACCTGCACCACAATGGCCACAATCTGCTTTCCATTTTTCAAATCCTTCAGGTTTCATAGGTAAGTTCGTGACTATTGATTATCGTTCTTTTCATGTGCGCTTCCTTCTGTATAGATATGTCCTACTCTTATTAGAAAGTATTCTTGGCTTGGCTTCTAGGAGTAGTAGATACTGCTACAACATAGTTCTAATAGATTTGTTACATAAATAGCTAGCACTTCCAAGCAGACCAATATCGTGATAATGCTACATTAAAAACTCTCATGCTATGATGTAAGTTAGACTTGTAAAATACTTTAGTCAGGAATTATCGAATTATTTTCTTTTTTTCATTGTCACACTACATGATTTCTAACAAAGAACTTAGCAAAAGCTTGAACTCCTAACACTGGATCACTACAAACACTGAACTCTTAATCTGACTAAATTACTCTGATTCTGATTTTGTTCCAAAAATGCAAATAGCCAATAGCTCCCAGTAATTTTCAATAGCTAAAAGGTGGCCATTCTCCTTTTTTATTATGATTATTTTAAATTGATATTGTGGGTTATCTTCTTTTGCCTCCTTTGTGATGGTTTTGAACCACAGAACAGGCAAAGTACTCTAAAGCTTCACATGTGCTGAGGTGTTTGTGCCAAAGCTGGGTAGACTTCAGGCTTTAACTCCAGTCAGTTTGGGGCACATTAAGACAGAAACTGTACACCAAATACTTGAAACATATCAGCTAGCACACACTTGTTAACACATGCTTGCCATGCTGTTAACTGCTGTTCTAAAAGACCAAGAGTAAAATTAAAAGTAGTGAAACTCAGTAATTCAAGATTTTAAACCAGTGAAAGTATACGCTTGAATAGCAGAACCATCTACCTGTTATGTTGATTTTTCACATGGGAGCTATTAACCAATCTTCTGTTGAATTTACTTTGCTATTACACATTCCAGGTGACCCCGGTGAACCAGGAAGAATAGATGATTCATGCCCTGCAATCCCAGGGCCTCCTGGGGAAGCAGGGCAAAGAGGAGATGATGGCTCTGTAGGATTACCAGGGGCAATAGGCCACCCTGGACCCCAAGGTGAGCTTGTGTCTTGGAAGCTTGGATGTGTGTTTTAGCCATTTAGACAACAAATTTAGAAGGGTCAGAGTGTCAGTGTTACTTCCGTGTGGTTTACCCTGTCTCTTCCCCTTAAACACTTATTAACAGTCTCCAGAAACACGTAGTGGGCTGGTTAATGCTGCGGCTGATGGATCAGTATAGCTGAACCAGGCTGCTGGAGCCTGCCTCAAACCACTCCTATGGTTTAGGCAGGTTATACTTGGAGGGTGTTAAAAATATACATGCTTTAAAATTTAGCAATAATGAATCGCAAAGCTCTGCTAACCAAAGTCCTAAAAGGACATTGAAGTCAGAGGCGGCTATGATAGCACTTTTTATCTGTTACCACAAAAGAAAACTGGGCAAAGAGATCTTAAAAAGAAGTGATGAAAGACTGAAACATTCTTCTGATAGATAAAAGAAAACAAGGGTGATGCTGGTACTGACAGTTCCAACAGAATGGCCATCTTCATAGAAGTAGAACATAGCATGTTTGTGTAGTGTCTTCAGTTTAGTTTATATCTAAACGTGGTGTTTTCGGCTTTGACAGCGGAATCCCTTACTTGGTTTTAGATATCTCCTGCTTGGGAAACCCAAGTTCGTTGTGGTGGCTGCACTGGACATCCAACATCTCCAGAGAGAAAATACGTGATTTTCTCCCAGGAGATTCCCTGCAGCAGCCATTCCCCTCGTGAAAGTCAACGAGGCAATTTTCCATGAACTGTCTAGTTTTACATAGCTTAATTGATTTGCCAACTAAAGGATGTTTCTGGTGTTGAATTGCTACATTTCCATTATATACAGCCCTAAACCAGTTTCTTCAAAACCAGATGATACAGTGAAACATACTCCCACTGATTTTATGAAGGAAACACTTAGTAATGCTTTTCCTTTCGTTGAGATAACAGAATTCCAATTTCCTCCCAGCTTGAAAGGCAAACTGGAGATTTTACTGGCAAAACCAATGCATGTTACTAAAACTTCAGTGTACTTGAGCTTTGGTAAATAACTGCAACCAGCATTGAAAAGCTGTTAAATTGTTTTGTCTGGTTTAGATTTTCTTAACAAATCTAGTAAAAAGTAGCAGGGGGAAATTTCGAATGTTGTGAGACAGCCTTGAATTACTCAGCCTGCAGGTTAAGTAGCAAAATTTGCAGGGAATGAAACCCACACCATTAATGGCAAACAACTGTGGTGCTGGAGAAGCTTACTGATCTGAAAACTGTTTATTACTAAAAGAGAAAAACGCTGCTGAGGGCAATAATACCTGACAAGTGTAACTTTGTTCAATTCTGATTATATTTAAAGCAGCCAGTGAACAGGACCGTCACTGCCTGTGCCCTGTATACGAGACGTATCTTTTACTGTCATAGCCACACGTCATTATCCGCTAATGCATAACAATGCCCATACACACGAGAAATATAAAAAGGTGAGGCCATCAGGAACCTAAAGT
Source organism: Psophia crepitans (assembly GCA_013399095.1). NCBI lineage: Eukaryota > Metazoa > Chordata > Aves > Gruiformes > Psophiidae > Psophia > Psophia crepitans. Next base: position 1,666,326 of record VWZZ01001633.1, on the reverse strand, counting down.
GTCTTTACCCTTCCCCACTGGACACAGTCCAGCTCTGCAGCCCCTCCCTGTTCTGTAGGTACTCGAAGACATGCATTAGTTCACAGGAAGTTCAGTAGGTGTTTAAAGAGTCTTCTGCATCCTAAAAGATGAAAGCCTGCTGCAGGATGAGTTACAACTCATTACACAAGTACAGATACTGATGACAATTCTGCACCAGGCTTGTCATTGTATTATTTGCTAGTGGTTTGGTTTCAACTGCAAATCACACGAGTTCTGCAGAGAGGACATAAAACCTTGTCAGCAACTAAGTTGTAAAGAGAATTCCCAGCAGAAGGCACTTCTGCACCTCCCTGTCCCGAAGTGCCATTTCTTGGTGGTGTCAGTTCTGCTGACCGTCCCTTTGCATGCTGTGTGCGTTTGGACAACGTACAACCTTTAAATGCAGCCATATGAAGGGAAAGGGCATACTTTGTATTTGTCTAGGAAGAAAAGGTGAAGAAGGGTCGTGTGGCCTGCCAGGTCAAGATGGCTTACCGGGGGTACCTGGGCCACCAGGTGACCATGGGAATATAGGAGAGCAAGGATACGCTGGGCCACAAGGTAAGAATGCAACAGGAATTTTGGGGAGAGATGTGTGAGGCGATGTATAGATTAAGTTTTCTCTCTACTCCCCCAGTTCACACATGGATACCTCCACCTCTAGCCTGAGGTACCATGACACTTCTACCCCCTCTCAGTTCAAGCACCGATCGTGACATTTGTGAATTACTTTGTAACGCATAAAAAACACCTATCAGATGAAAATTTATCTCAGCATCCATTATTAACTAGAAAGGCAATTAACCATGTGTGCTTAAACACCATATATCAATAGGTATGCGTTTCTGAGTCAGGGCTAATGGAGCAACTGTCTGTGAGTAATTAAACTTGTATTTTAACTGTGACTGCTGTTTGATAAATTAATGGTTTAATACATATGTGAGGAAAGGCCATCGGCTGTTACTGCAGGGATTCAAATTCAGACCAGACAAGTCATCCCAGTGAGTACGCCTGGGAAATCATTGCCCACCTCAGTTCATTTCTGAATCCATACAGCACAACAGCAAAGGCAACTCTCAGGCATTCAGTGACAATCTAGTTCATTTCTTTGCCATAAGGAGGATAACATGAGTCTGCTGCTGTCTTTATTGCCCATGACATCCTGTGAAGTACTATTATATTCAGTCAGGAAGCCCTTACTGAACACAAACACAGCAGAAAGTTGACACAAGCTGTATGTTCATACAAGTAAATTTCTTTTACCTTCTCTCCTCTGTGTAAGGCCCACCTGGCCAGACTGGTATCCCAGGACCACCAGGCCCCCATATTAGACCTGCAAGCGGGTTCTTGCTCGTCCTTCACAGTCAGTCAGACAGAGAACCACTCTGTCCACAGGGGATGCCAAAATTATGGACTGGCTATAGTCTGCTGTACCTGGAAGGACAAGAGAAAGCTCACAATCAAGATCTTGGTATGTATCATAGTACATAATTGCTCTCCAGTTAAGGTCTAATACGGTGTGATCTATACAATGAAAGACAAGGGAGCACACTATAGAATCATCAATTACTTATTTTCTACAAACTCCAACCTAATTTACTTTGACTGTAATGAACTTGGTTATGCTGCCCAATTACGTGACCCATTTAAGATGGCTTTCTGCTGCTCTGCAGTTGAATGAAAAAAATTTTTCTGCCTCTAGGTAAATTTGAGTAGGAGCTGGAGAGATGACTGGTTCATTTCATTTGTTTTGGCTAGTCGTTCTGGGCTTTTAACTCTCTGGAGAGATATTCCTGAATCAGAAATCGCATTTGGCCACTCTCAAATAACTCCCTGGAGGACCTGCTCCTTCTTACTGTAGGGACAGCTTGGGAAAAAGAGCTAGTTAAGTTAGGTGGTTACAGTTGCATAGTATAAATAAGCTTTACAAATAAAATTATACACCATGTGTACAGCAGAATTGTGTGCTTTTAAGAGTCAGAGGGTAATATTTTTTGGAAAAGACAGAGCCAAATTTCTCCCAAAGACATCTCCTTTTGGTGTCTTGGGTCATTTCTTCTAAGTCTTCTATAATTCTGACTAAAATTAACTGTCTAAATAAGCTGCCTGACTTGCAGCTTGAGAAACTGATTGGTGGCAATTTGCACAGGAGAGGTTTCCTGAGTGCTTGCTGTCTTGTTATACAAGAGGCAGAGAAGTCTCTGAGGAGCAAAGATCAAATAAGCTGGACAAAAAAGTGTTTAAAAGAGCAATAAAAGATATTTTTAGTAGAGCAGTGTTGTTTTGAAATGTTTTCACAATTGTGTGTTTGGCTTTCCCCAGGAGAGTCAGTTGGTAACAGAATGCCTTGTAACAGCAGTGAAAATAAGATTCAGAGAAAATAAAGTCCTTGTTTCCTGTGATCGGTGTGGGTTTTTTGCAGGTTTTTCCTTACTCGGGCTACTCCAGATCCTTTATTTGTACTGGAATAGAATATGATCAGTGATAAACAAAACTGGCTTCTGTATAGAAATGTCACATGTCCTTAAGGAAGGCATTAGGGTTTTGTTTGGGGCATTACAGAAGTAATACAGTGTGCACAAATTCAAGGCAGAACATATATGCACTGATTATTATTGTAACTAAATAGGTCATCGTGAAACTGTTCTCAGTTCAGTTCTGGAAGAACTTCACCACTGAAGTATGCACTAGTTGCTTCTCAATTCCCATTGATGGCTGCCTGATGAGAATTTTGCAGGATTGGCTCTGCAAAAATCCCTCAGTCCTTTTATTTCACACTTTGAGAGTCTGTGAGACCTTTTTGGAAAGCAATAGAACAGCTGCTGAGATTTCAGCTTAACGCACTGATAGCAACAGCTTGTCGTACTTTACAAAATTTTCTATTTATCAGCATTGGCATTTGGTTTCTCACTGCTCCTAATGAGTTTGTAAATAGCTCATCTCCTTTCAAACCAGCACCACCTCTTGCCTAATTTATTCTTCAGTGTTGGCAAGGCTAAGAAATTTTTTCTCATAACTGTTTCCCAAGGTGACAAACTATATCACTTTTAAGTACTGGACTGTGACACAGTTAAATAGTACTGGTCAAAGGAAGATACTTACTGGTAAAAAAAAGTTTTGTTATACAACTAGCCATTTTGGTAAAGAGCCTGGGAGATGTAAGATCTGTGAGTGACATAACTCCTGTCTCTAGTTTGGCGGCAACATTGCCCAGAACACTATTTTCAACTTACCTAGAAAGAAGCTGAGTCATTTTCATCATTTGTTACTATTTTCAGGTCTGGCAGGATCTTGTCTTCCTGTGTTTAGTACCATGCCCTTTGCTTACTGTAACATCAACCAAGTCTGTTACTATGCCAGTCGAAACGATAAGTCTTACTGGCTGGCAAGCGCTGCTCCTTTACCGATGATGCCGCTCTCTGAAGAAGAAATACAGCCGTACATCAGCAGATGTGCTGTCTGTGAGGCCCCAGCCCAAGCGGTCGCAGTTCACAGCCAGGACCAGTCGATTCCTCCTTGCCCAGTGAACTGGAGAAGTCTGTGGATAGGGTATTCGTTTCTGATGGTAAGAGCCTGGGCGCACGATCGCACAGATGAGTTTCTTTCATACAGCTTTTGTGTTCTAAAGGTTCAAAGTGTTTAGCTCTGAAAAGAAAGCTATCCAATGTCCAGGAAACATTAAAAACGAAAACCAGAAACAAGACAAGGGTTAGTTCAAATTGCAGAACCTGGCTCTAGCTTTATACGCTAAAGTCATGGCCTTAGGCCACACATTTCTTAAAATTACAAAGATCTTGCTTGTCTCTAATAAACAATGGCATTGTCCTGTACAAAGACACACTTTTCAGAATTAGAGATCCAAGTCTTTTTAACGCCATCCTCTAGTCACATTTGCAGCACTAATCTAAGATCACCAAAAATAGTACAGTTAAATGCAAATAAAGTCAGAAAAAGACAGATTAACATAATTTACTTATCTTTTGTGCACAGCTATCAAGTTCTTTCATTGTTCTTTTCAGCACACTGGATCTGGTGATCAGGGTGGTGGACAGTCCCTTATGTCACCTGGAAGTTGCCTAGAAGACTTCAGATCAGCACCATTCATCGAGTGCCAGGGTCAGCGGGGAACGTGCCAATTTTTTGCCAATGAATACAGTTTCTGGCTAACAACCGTGATGCCCGAGTTGCAGTTTGCATCAGCCCCCCTGTCAGGAACTCTTAAAGAAGGACAAGAGCAGAGGAAAAAAATCAGTAGATGCCAGGTATGCCTGAAGCACGGCTAACAAGCGAAGCAAACAGCTAGAGTGAGACTTGCATAAAACACGCTAAAGGTTTAAACAGTATTTAATATTTAAATGTATTTGAAAGTGCGGCACTGTTCTTTTGGTTTGAATGGAGGTGTAAGACTGAAAGATGAGAGATCTGCTGAGCCTCACCCACCCATGTGCACACACCTACAGGTAATAAAAGCCAGCGTGAATTAATTCAAGAAAACGAACCTGTCTCATTGGAGCCCACTGCCATACCATACAGGTAACCAGCTGGGCTTGGAGGGTTGAGTCAAGTCGTCAATACCAAGGAAACCAAACATGTGCAAGACAATGGATTCCCGTTAGAAACAGCATTCGCAACAGGAAGTGTATGTGCATTTACAGGGCATGGTGTCAGTATTTATCCTTACCGATACAGAGGCGCACACATACAAAGGTCTTCAAGCCCTGGAGCTGAATTTCCCAAGCTGAGGAAACTTGCACATGCTGTTTCTGAGAGAAAGGGAAAATGTAACTGTTAAAAACCCCCCTCATGATAAGAACAGTGAAGATCAAAGTCTTTTACCATTGCAGTGCTGAAAGCATTGGGGCTTTCATAAGCAACAAAAAGTTGCAAGCCCCTTTAACATCAGATTATGTAAGAAAATAAAATTAGCCAGGAATGAATCCTTAAAAAGCTATATTTATATATGCAATTAATTTCTAAGAGCAGCTAAATTAATTTATTAAGCTCAAATCCAAGTAGCTGAAGAAACAAAGCAGTTTCTAATATTAATGGAAAAGAAATAGTAGCATGGTGATAAAATGGGTGAATTTATCTGAGTGATGAATATAAGAAGTGTTAGGACAATTGTCTGAACTCGAAGCTGTAAGTTCACTTTTTACTTCTTTTGTAAATGCACCACTCAAAAAAAAAAAAGAACCTTCACCTTTAAGATCCTTATGGAATCATAGTTCTAGAGATGCTTTTTATGTTTAAAACCATTGACTGTTAAAATGTTTAGAAGCTAAAACACTAATCACGTTTTGGAAAAGTTAAAACACAGTTATACCTCCTTCATTCAACTATAAAACCAGAACTACTAAAGGCACATTTGACTCGTGGTGAAACTACTGAAAACACAGATTGCCAATGGAGAATTCATCATGTGCAGAAGGGCCACTAATGCTCCTTTTACCGCTTAAATAAGCTACATTTTATTAGAATGGAATAAAATGGTTTTTCCAGCACTTTTCTTTTTAATTTGTGTTTGCTAAGAGAGGTGCCCCCAGCAAAAGGATTTTCAAGGAAACCGAGATCCACGTCCAAGAGTCCTAATTCAAAGAAAACTCCCTCTGAAGCCATCACGAGTACCAGAGGCTGATCAGCCAATTTAAAAGTCGGGTACCCAAACTCAAAGAGCAGGAAAGACAGACGTTCCAGTCTGAGCCAGAGGAAAACAGACTAGTCAGAGGGTGAGTCCATTCGAGTGTAAATACATCAGACTGTGCAACTTCCTTCTGACAAAGCCAGCCAAACCTCTCTGATCCGCAGTGCTGACACGATGGTCAACTAACTCTCCTGCTCCTTCCCCTGGGAAAGGGCCGAGAGCCCACTTGGGGCATGTCCCAGCCCCCGCCTGTCTTGGGGAACATTTCCCAGTGGCCCACTGGGACAGGGCACAGCTCTCAGTTCACTCTTCAGCGATCCCAGCTGCACGCTTCAGACCTGGCATGCTGCACAGTCTTTTGAGGAGGCACAAATCCCTACCGCTGAACTGTATGAAAGAATTTAATCCCCTCCTGCTTCAGACAGCATCCCACATGCAGGCAAGGCTGGCTTTCTGGTTTGAGGTGAAAACCGACATCGTGCCTCTCCAAGGTGCTGAGTAGGTTCAGAGCTTACTCCTGTGAGAAGAGAGCGGCGTGTGGAGAGGAGCACCATGCCTCGGTCACCTCCTCTTTCAGGTTTGCAAAAAGGCCACAGCTAAACCCACAATGGGCTAGTAGCTTCAGCTTGTGTTCACAGCAGCAAGCAAATACCCTGCTTCCTCTGGCCATGTCCTCATTTCCTCAGAGCATTTAGGCAATTCCACATTAGGGTCCCACTTAGGAGCTCTTCCTGACAGTGCTCGCCAGCCTCTGGTCCTCATTTGCGGCCTCTTTCCGGGTCGGACAGGCACTGGAGAAGGGCAGTTGCTCTGTGGGAAATACTTACAGTGGGGCTGTTAGCACTGACTGCGCTTCGGTAAACAATAAAGAACACATTATACACTGTGGTTTTGCAAGCTTTGTCATCAGACAAGTTGAAGACAAATAAGATGAATAAATGGGATTTTGGAATTGGATCTGTGTTCACTGAACTTGAACAAGTACACAGAAGAAAATCTTAAAAACATCTGAGAGAATCAACAAAAAAAGAGGGACCTGTAATCTATATCAGTCATTTCACGGCATCTACTGCCTTGCTCTTTTGTTTGATTTAAAAGCATGATACGAACCAGGGATGTTGTTGTAGTACTTTGATGCAGAGGCGTCACACCTGTGCCAATTAGCATGTTACTATGTTCTGTAAGAACCTATTATAGAGGAGATGTATTTTTAAGCTACCACTGATAGGTTAAATATTTAATAGGTGTGTAAAGTCCCCTTTCATGCTTAGCTGACTCTAAGGCATTTGTCAGAAATATTGTACTAATTCAAAACGAAACTGCAGATAAATTGCTTAATATTACAAAGCGAGTCAGACAGACCAAAGCATAAAGCAGCATATGCTTTAATTCTGCAATCATTTGTCCAGTGACTACAAGCAGAAAAATAATTGGTAAATTATTCATAGGGGACCTAATTATGAAATTCTGTGTGAAAAGGAATAGTCGAAGCTGTTTGTGAGTAAAAACACTCCTAAAGGCAGTGGCCATGTGCTAGTCCTTACAGTCCAAATTACCCTTACGATGCCGTTCGAGAGCTCGGCATCCTGTGCAGGCCCAGCAGAGTGAGTTTTACGCTAACCGACAGGCAGGCTGTTAACAGCAGCGCGGAACGTTACGCTGGCTGTACTCGGAGGTCGCGGGCATTAGGGCTGTTCGGGCTGAGCCGCCCTGGAAGTAACTTCAGAACCCGCGATCCACAGCGAGGAGACTCGCTGGCCCATGGCCCTGGCAAAGCCTGCACCCAGGCGGCCCAGGAGCAGGGGAGGTGCCCGGCTTTCCCTCAGGGCACGGAATGAAAATGCTGCACAGCCTGAGCCCTGATCTGCTGTAAAGAACTGTGACCATTTTTGCTTCATTTGCAAAAATAGGAAAGGAAAGAGATGCACAGGCCTAATACCGAAAGCATCTCTTGAACCAAATTTCATCTTTTGGTGTGGACAGAGCACGTCAAAAGGGAGAGACTAAAGCAAAGCTGACAACAGCTATCACTTGTTTTATCACAATGGTGCCGCATTGTAGAAGCGGATTTTTACAGCGTACTTTAAATTCATCTGTGTACAGCAGAATTTCTGGATCTCCACAATTCGCACGCTAAAACCTTTCCTGCTTTGTCTGGTTCATAAGAATCAGAGAAACAAGAAGTATCAAACAGTCAAACCCCACAGAATTCTTGCCGCCCATACGTTTTTTGCCTGTGTGCAAGGCAAACTAAAAAAAAGGCAACACAAGTGGTGCGAGTTAACGAGCCTCTTAGCCATACACCCCAGGTTTTGTTGGCTTGTTTGCAAAGGATCCCCCCCTTAGTTTTTAAAGCACACTACAGAGGAGAAACTAAATTTGATCTGCATCTGCCTTCTGCTCCTGGTACACAGCTGAAGGTTGCCACTCCACAGCGGCCAGGGAAGCTCTCCAGCACAGCGTGCAAGACCACAACATCAACCCTCATCCATTCCTTTACTATTACCATGGTCCACATTCAGGAAATAAACCATGTCCACCTGGGGAACGAACTTGCTATTCCCATGGACCACTGTAAATAACGCGATGTCACGCTGACATCCCAGACGGAAGCCTGTCCTGTTCGGGCCTCACATGCAACCCTTAGATAACTTGGAATGTGATGCAGCATGCCATAGGTAGACAAAGGCTGCCAAGATGAGGACTTTGTTCTAATGCTTTACAGCGTTAGAACTGCCTGGGGCAGAAAGAAAAACCCAGCCCCACTCACAGCCACGGGGAAGGTTTGGCATGGGGGACAGCGGACTGCAAGGAGAAGGGTGGCGGGCAGGCCAGGCCAGAGCTGGTCTGTCTTCACACTGAAACGATAAACAGTTTCTGACAACTCTGGTAAAAACTTTCCAGCAGGTGAGGCAACTGCTTCATCAAAATGGGGATCTATTTCATGACCGGATCGTGTTTCAGAAATCAGCATTTTAAACCAACCAAACAGCAAAACCAGCTGCTGAACTTCTGCCCACCTTAACCACCCGGGGAACGAGCCAGGCAGAGGGGAAAGTCGCCGTCAGGCTCCAGATACCGCTCCATGTTCATACTTACCAGCTTTCCCCTTTTCTAGTCACATCATCCACATGTTCCAGAAGGTACTGGAAGTTCAGGTGGAGGTGATAAGTGCAAAATAAAACACAACTCCGTATTTATCACTCTGGAATGAACGTATTAAATAAACACAGCCCCTCAGTACAGCGCAGCCAGCCTTCCGCACCCACCACCCCCTCACGGCGAGTCTCACCTTCTGCTGGGCCACACAGTTCTTGCTGACGGACAAGAGGAACCTCTCGCTGTCCTCACGCAGCAGCGGACCGCTGTCCTAGGTATACTCACTCTTCTAATAACCCCATTGCTTTACCGTTCTGAGCACAGGCCACAAACAAAACTACCCACAGCGTATTACACTTGCACAGCAACCTCCAGTTTCCACAGCTCCTGAAAGAGTAACTGTCTGTCAGTATTCGCTACCACATTTAGACCCTTTAGAAAACACGATAGTCCCTTAGAAGCAGTTCTACATCTGAAAGCTGAGAATGGTTAATATTTCCTTGCCCTCTGAAATCTGGTAACAAAGCAGAAATTACCAATTTATTTTTTACATACACAGGAAACAATTATTAGCTTATAATAAAACCAAAAAATGATTCTCCCTTCCATGTCGGCACGCTCCGTCACGAAGCCGCAGCGTGCGACCAGGAGTGTCCGCTAGCCAGCTGTTCCCCCGCAGTGCGAGTCACACGTAGGCCCGCGGCGCTCACAGGAACTGTTTCAGTGCGCCTGACCCAGAGGTGAAGAGGACCCGCAGCCCCGCTCCCGTCACACCCCCGCGAAGAGGCAGCCGGCCCAAACTGTTTCTCAAGCCGTTCCTTCCAGTTCCACCCAGCTTTGCTGTGCAGTCCTGAGGCACTGCACACCTCTGAAGTTCCATGGTCAGATACGAGCAGGAGGTTTAAAGGTTCTATAGGTCTTTTTTCATGTATTTAACAGCAGGTACACTGAGCATGTATGGGTGTCACAACGGTAAGCCAGCAGTGGCCAGCCAAAGAAAGTTACTTCTGTCCTGCAGGCATTTCCGTCGCTGTCATCAGGAGAAAAGGCGAGTGATCTTGTCTTCGTTTAGTCAGGATAACTACCTTAGAGCAAAGCAGCTGTCAGTTGTTAGTCCATCATCTGCAATTTAAGCTCCTTAATATATGTAAAAAATAAAAACTAAGACATCTGCGCTAACAAGTGTTGATACAAAGAGCGTACCTTGGTCAGGTACGCGCTCTCTCCTCGTTTCTCTTTTTTAGCAAATGAGCATCAAACCTGGGACGCTCTTCAGCCCAGAACAGTCTCCTAGCAAGGCCTGTTTCAAGTTTCCTTCTCTCCCCAGACATGACATCATTCCACAGAAACTTATGTATGTCACTAATTTAATGAACCACTATTTACGGTCTGTCTTCTTTATCTGCATATACACAGTATGAACACATTGTATCTAATGAGTTAAGTTCTCCCTTTCACTTTTAAATAAAACAGAACCAAGAACCCAAAGGCAAAGCTGCTCTGAAGCAGCCAGTCCCTCCGCTGCCTCCTGCTGCACCCTTATCCCAGGGGAGGTGTTGGAGTGATTCCTAAGGGATATGTGAAAACAAACAAGGTGGCATTAGTCAAACTTACTTAAAAATGGACCACGAAAGTTCTGATTTTGATGTTCACCAAAGCAGCCAGCAAACCTTGTATGACAGGTGGCCATGGAAAACAGAGCTTCAGGCAGGAGGACTTCTCAGAAGAGGCTGCTACGGCAGCATCTCCCCGAGCCGTTCCCCTAGCGCCGGGTGTCACTAAGGGGGGCAGGACAGAGGCTGGTCTGGGCTGGAGCCATTTCCGCCCACACTCACCTACACAGCCTGTCCTGCTGTGGTGCGAACACGTACGAACGCTGTTCTCTCAGTACTTTAAGGGGCATTTCCCCCTCTTCGGGAAGCAGTATGGCCAGGAAGAGAGCGCATGTACGTACACGGGAAGGCACAATGTGCCTGTGCTTAGGGACAAAACAGGAGAAAAAAGAAGTTTTACAACTTAGAACGCACTGTTCTTTCACCACATCTCAATTCCGGACTGCGAGAAACCCCTGTATCTTAGCAGTAATACATCAGGTCATTCAACCATTAAATTTCAAGAATGCGCCCGTTAACAAGTCTGCTGATTAGGATTAATTAAGGGGGTGGAATTTCTAACATGGTTTCTGATCACAGAGTTTACAGGAAGTACAAGAAATTTCCAAGAAATCAGCTCCTGCAACAAAGGAATCAAGTTCAGACACTAAAACATTTGATGCCAAACTGCTTTTTCTTAGAGTCCCTGCTTTATGTAGGGTCAGTCAGGCACTACACGGTGTCAGGAAATCTGCAACATGGAGGGCTCATCTCTGTAGACTGCCCTTAATTTTGTCCCTGAAGAGATGAAGTGCAACAGAGCATACGCTAGGAATTCACCTGCAGCTGACATCTGCCACCAGCACCGCTCTGAAGCCTAAACTGAGGGGGGCTTAATGGTACAAACCCTACTGAGGAATCACTCTGTTAAACAAACTTCTCAAAATACTTTTAAGTACTGGAACTTGCCAATAATCCAATCCCAAAACTTCCGCTCACTTCAAAAAGAAACAAAATTAGCCCCAACAAAATCAATCTCTCCCCTCAATATCACAAATCTTTGTTGCTAACAGTATGGTGGCAACTCTGTAATTTAAAATACACACCTCCTGAATTACTATAATGAGAGAGAGACAGTTTTAAAGGTAAAAAAATATTTATTTCAATTTTCTATACAAAATAGTCAAAACAGATGAACAATTAGTACTGACGTTTTTTGTGAATATTTAACAGCAAGTATTTCTAACTTCACTTTATAAAAACAAGGGCTTTTAAAACTGTAATCATGTTTAAGTATTTTTTCAACTGCCTAGTGGCTAATCCAGTGTTTTAAGTAATTGAAGTAGCAGAGCTTACGACACAGTAAGTTACACAAACTTCTGACAGAGCACTAAGAGATTAGCATGGGTTGCTCAGACTACTTCCTCCTCGTTCACACGTAATTATTGCCCACGGAGAGAAGCACACAGACAGTACGCAGCTTGTTTGATACCTGTTTTCAGGGAGCACAGGAGTATCTGCTTTTTTATTCCATGGCTACTGCATAGACAGAAAGCCAACCCAGACCAAGCACACACCAAAAAATCAGCATTCCTTAGGTACGGAGTGTCTTGGGACCTGCCAGAAAACGCTCTGCCGAGAACTAACAGCGTTCTTAGGCTTCCCCTACCTCCAAAGCCACGCTGCGGTCCTGCCGTCTGGCACTGCGACCCTCGAGCCACGTTCCTGGCGTAACTATACTGCGCTGCTGCTTGGCATGAAAATCAACAATAGGTACAAGAAGGATGGTGAAAGCCAGAGTGGCGCAGGAAGAATGAACAGCTGGCGCATTCTTCAGCGAACAAAAGCTTAGTTACAATGAGGTGGTGTACTGTTTATAGAACAAGTAAAAAAACGAGTTTCAGGATTTTGTTCTGTATGAAAAATAGAGCACTACGTTTTTACATTCAAACGACAACTCCACAGAGCAGCAGGCTTCATAAAGCACAGACTGGTGACCACGCGTACCTGAAGAGAAACCATTAAGTTGCTCATCCTAATGCTCTACTAAATTAATACTGAGGAGATTGCAAGTTCAGTTCCAAAGGCAAATAATCAAATTATTCGTGTGCAATCACGCCTCTTCAGGACTGAACAGCTACAGAGGCGTGCCCCCAGTTTCACAAGAACTTCCACTATCCTGAGGAAGACAAGCCTGGGCGGTGAGTAATTTTTGAGTGTCACCAGAACAAAGGCCCTTCCTTCAGGCTGATGGGCCAATGTTACTGCGTAGGCAGGTGTGCCCCAGGCAGCGAGTGGAGGGTCTGTCCCAAGTGACAGCTGAGCTCTCCGGGCTCCTGCCAGCTCCTCTAGAGCTGGGCAGACACGTTCTTTCCAGAAAACGAAGAATTCGAGGTAGCTGATAGACAAGATCTCCCCACGCCTGCAAACTCTTACTGCTGCTACTGGACGTCAAATGAGATACCTAAGAAACCAGCAGAATTCCTGAAGCTGCACAAACATCATACACACGATACACTTTTTTGAAGCATCTACTTCCCTGTTTAAGGAGGCTTGGAAGTTGTAAGTTACTAAATAAATGTATTCTTTCTATGGCATAGCCACCCCCCTTCCATAAAGCTCCTAACAAACTATTTCAGCTCCACAGGGAAGCATTTTATTTAGAACATAAATATTAAGAAAGGCTTTAGGAAATAATAAGTAGTTACAATTCATTTTTATCATAAAGCTGTAGGTAAAATGGCGTGTTTTAAGGAAGACCACAACACCAAAGGTTCTGTTAAATAACTCCTTAGGGTAAGGATAGCTGCAAGTATTTTCCACACAGCTTGCAGGACTGCAAGCCTCAGCTTAAGCCTAGGCTCGTATGATCTCGCTGTTGTCAAAGCAATCTCTTCGAGTGGCAGTTCACATGCCAATCCCAAAACCAGTTGGCCATGCATCAGCAGAGACAAATTTGTAAGGAAAAATTGCATAGTTTTACAGGTGTTTAAAAAAAAAAGTAATGGTGTTTTCATCTGTGATGGATGAAGAAAACCTCCTGAGAAAACCAGCAGTCAAAAGGCCAAGGAATTCTTGAAGCTACACAAAAGAACTTAAGGAAAGAGACAGCTTGGTAAAACCATCAGCCTTCTTCCATATTGGAGGTGCAGTCAGATGGAGACTGCCAAAGATCACATTTCACACCTTTCATGCAAGTTCCAATCTTGAGCCTGAACTCACAAAATCCTCTGCAGTTTGGCAACTAGTAATAAAAAAATTGGAAAAATATTACAAATGAATCTGTGTTTTACAAATAAATCTGCAAATACTTTGGTAACTCTGAATAGCCCTTTACAATTTACATCAGCAACACCTGCTACTTTCATCGTCTCTCAAACCTACGAAGTCTCTGCTGCCACCTTTCCTCTTCTGAATGCTGCTCGGGTGGAAACCAAAAGCCATAGGGTCGCCGCTCATTATTATACATTGCTCCACCGGAATCTACAAGACAGTGAAAAACAACTGTTATTTTCTTCTGCAATATGCAGAAAATGCACATATACCCTGTAATCCAAATCACTGCAACACAAAGGAAATGGGCAGCTGAATGCTTCCAGTTCTGATGGTTTGGGGGCAACCACAACTTCCAGCAACTGCTCGTAAAGACACTGAAATTAAAAAAAAACCCAACAACCAAACAAAAAACTCCAGAAAACCAAACCAACAAACCACAACCGGAACGTCCAAACATCTGACAAGCATTAACCTGGGAGTTCATGTTTTTCATGATCCCTGCTTTATACAGTCAACTCCAGACTGTTAAACTATTTAAGCATCCTCAGTAGTTACTTCTGGCAAAGTAAGCTTTTGGGTTTGCTCTGCGTACCACAAGCCAACACGTGCTGACCCATCCCTGGTGCACACACAACTCCCATCCTTAGCTGGCAGCAAGCGACTTCAGAAATAAACTACACGTGGCAGCTCCGCTAGAGGGAACTGTAGGCAAATTAATCTGAGCAGAAGCAGCACACCAAGACCCAAGGTTCTCTGCCCTCCAGACCCGAGAGAAGACAAGAACAGGCTGTTCCAGCAGCGCTGTTCCAGCAGCCCTTCAGCAGTTGCAGTAAGTCACCGAGTGACTCGAAGGTGGTGCTTCACGCCACCTCACTGGGGGGCTGTGGGAAACAAGAATGAGACACCGCCTTCCAAGCACAGGCACAGCGTGAAGGGTATGCCATTCCCTTTAAAGGTAACAGCAGCCTCCATGACATTCCATATGGTTTGAACTTTCACCTCAGGATCTCATGTAATTTAGCAAAAGTGAATAAGGAAAACTAAAAGTATTGTAGTATTGTGTTCATTTTCAAGCTGAACTTCAAATACAGCTGTATCCTCTACCAGAAATTGTTTGTAGCAAACACAAGGCCTGTCCTACAGGACAGGAATCAAAAGTCCAATTTACGAAGGCTCTGTTAGTTTCTGATCCGCTTACAACAGCACTGTAGACTCTGGAGTACTCACCAATAAATGGATGTTTCTGAAAAAATATTAGAACCTGTTCATAATTTGCCAAGAGTCAAACTCTCAGAAAATGCTGCCAGAGATAACCCTCACTGCTCCAACTCTGGTGGGCAGCAATATTGACAAAAAAAAGTCAATATACTCTGCAGCACAGGCAGAATGGTTTTCATTAACAGAATTAAGCTGAACCGAATGTTCGTTTACTACATTTATTTTCCCTCATTTTACTTTGTTATACAAGACCACCTGTTTCAAAAGAAAACACAGTAGTTTTATTGTGTCCTATTGACCACAAGCTGAGAAACAAACCCACTGCCTTACAGTATTTTGTAACCCAATGAACATTCATTTAGAAATTAAAAAACCCAATAGCTTCATATTGGAAGGCATAAAGCAAGGTGGCCAGTAGACACCAGATCCCATCGTAAGAGTGCAGAAATAAGTCTAGACACAAAGACAGCTCAAGAAATCTTTCAAAGTCAACATTTATGAATTCTAGACACACACTGGAGTACAAATGAATATATAAATTTATCTTATTCATGATCTACAAGTAAAGAAACTGTTAAAACACTGAATTCATTATAACGTTCTAAATGATACTCATGTTGTGACAAGAAAATTTATGAAAAAAATCACTGATATTTTTTATTGGTATATAACATCTGGGGTGAATAAATGGAAAAGAAAATCTGCAAATTAAGGGCTTCTCACGGAGTTGTTTATATAACAACACCAATTAAAATGCCTAGTATTTTCTTTGACATTTGATGGGTATACTTCAAATATGAATATTAACAATAGCTGAAAGATATAAATGTTGATTTAGAGTAATATAGTCAACACCCTCATCATACAAATGGCTGCACCATACAGGGTCAAAACTGATTGTAGTGCTGAATTTTAAGTCATATTAAGACAACATATACATTTTTCAAAAACTCTTGTCTGTAGTGATGTCACATATCAAGGTTTCACATTAAGACATTTTTCTATATAGCATCCTTGGTTAGTTTTTATTAAAGAAATGAGACACCACCTATGCAGTTGACTACTGGGAGAGTTCCCATAAAATACACTCAATACTTCAAAAATAAACGTGCCTTAATAATCACTAGAAATAGAAGCAGAAAGAGATGTTACAGAGAAGGTGCAAAATGAGCCTTTTATGTTGCCCAAAAATCAAATACGAACAGTGCATTTTGAAAAGCTCTCCGTTCAAGAACGGCTGGTATTTTACATCAAACAATGTGGTGAGCAGTGAAGTTGTCTGAACATGAAGGTTTAAATACATGTATTTATAGAGGTGTGTATACATTTAAATTATCCTGTCACCTGAAATAGTTCCTTGACACCTTTTTTAATTACAGTAGAAACACTAATGAAAACACACCTTTATCTAATCAAGCTATTTATAAGCCACAGCATTCAGAAATGGTAATTAGGCCACTGCTACTACTGAAACCCCTGGACTTCTGTGCACAAAACGAACACAATCTTTTCAACATTATCAACACAGAACTTCAAGACTAACAGATTTTAGGATTGTATTTAAAGTATTTTAAAAAGTAGTAACACCAGATGACAGACAAAACTGAAGGATATAGTAGAAAAAAGTTAGAACAAAACACTAACACAGAGCATATTTTTAAATGAATTTTATTGTGAAGTAGAACTGTGTTCTGTGAATACTGAAGACACCTCCCCACCTTTCCTGTCACACTCTGTAAGGGGTTTTCTGTTCAAGTCTACAGTTACAGGACTTTGGACCAAAACAAGGAAATCACCGTAACTGCAACTGGTTTAACTAAACCTGTATCAGTATAACACAGATAAAGCTTTAATAACCTTCCACATTTTCAACCACGTTTAGGCGTATTATGCCTAAAATACTTACTGTAGTCAGGCATTACAGGGCATTACTCTGCCTGGGTGCTCCCCCCAGGCTTAACGTACAGTACATTAAGCACTGGTTCAAAGGTTACGCAGCGCAGTCAGACATTTGATTAATCACAGCCACACAGGCTGAAATGACGGTGACAACACTGATTGTCCTCCCTTTTTAACAGTTGAGAATGTTTTGTCCTCAGAAGAGCAGAGCTGCACACAGCTCATCTCCCTGGACTGCCAGTGCAGACACTGAGCGTGATGCCCACCCTGGCGCCTTGGGTCTTCCTTCGGGGCCTGACCTGCATCAGGAGTTACATGAGGAACTGCTCGTACAGTAACCATGACAACAATTTTGGAAAGACAACTCAAACTCTTTATACTAACCCATGAGACCTTTTTTACTACTTAAAGCCCAACACAGATTTGCAGATTGTTACTCAAATTTGCACCCTTTCTCTTGGATTTAAACAATACAGAAAGAACTATTGAGCCCAAGTCTTCAAGTCAAAAGATAAAATTAGCTGGGGGAATCCCTCAAGAAACTAGGGAGTTTGTCATAGTCTCTTGGTTCCAGTCACGTTCCAAGTTTTGGAATCAAATCACTGGCATGTCCAACACAATCATTTTTTAAATGCAACTGTCCAATCTGATAAGGCAGAAAGAAAAATATATTTTTATGTGATACTATTAGCCATACTTCATTGGATATCGGAAACTTTGCACTAAAAATTCTCCACCCACTATTGGTGGTTCTGATGCCTAAGAAAAAAATCTGGTTTATATCTTAAGTTCTACCATCTGCTTTATTTGTTTTTATAATTAACAGATTGCAAACAAACAGCTATCTCAGTTCTGAAAGTGACACAGCAGATACTCCCTGCTGAAAAAGATCTTATTGAACAGTATTTCTGGTTTAGAACAAGAAAATACATTCTAAACTCTGCACGGAAACAGCACGTAACAAACTCCCAACAAAAATGCAGGGCGTTAAGACTGCCTTCCTGGATACAAGTCTTCCAAATGAAACACTTAACCCTGCAACACACACGTATTTCGGTTCTGTTCTCATGCAGTTCTGGGCACTACTGACTTGCAACAGCAGATAGTGCCCAGAACTCCTTCAGGGGCTTTATGACAGCAGAAGGAAACGTACGTTCCAGCGTGCCTTTTGGAGTCACATTTGAGACATTTATGAAGTAAATTTCCATTTCATCACTGAGCTGATGCCTAGCAGTTCACTTTACTTGTAACAGGTAGTTTGCAAGTACAACATTATTTCAAACTAAGTACTGTCACACTGAGTACTTTTATAGGACAATCAAGTGAGCAGATTACTATTCTTGTTCATTCTCCAATTAAATCACATTTATTTTGTTAAAAGGCAAAATTGATGAGAATTTGATTATTAAAAAAATTGGCTTCTGTTGCTTCTTCACTGCATGATACATTTGAAAAAATATAAGGCATAATCACAGCACAAAATTTAAGAGCTGTTTTTATTCTTCAAATGAAGATATTAAAGGACAAGCAGCTATCACTACTGGGTGAAGAGCAGGAGTTTCTACTGTGGACATTCACAGCTCACACCATACCACATCACCAACATGGTGATTTCCATGGTGATCTCCAAAAGAGCCCTCCCCACTAGGGCACACATCTAGTCAGGAAAACAGAAGTCAGAAGAGATGTCAGCAAAGAGGCATGAGTTGATCCTTTCTAGGCTTAAGCCTTATCTTTTCCAAGGAGTTTCACATTTGAAGCATCATTTTGAAAGAGCTAATCACCTTGTAGTGAAAAGCAAAGAAGCTGGAGAGTAATACATGCCAAATTGCTTTAAGCAATTCAGAGAGAGATGCTTGAGGAACAGTTTAATACTCAGATACTAGAACTTACAACCCATGCAGATCCATAGGTTTTGGTAAAGGATGCCCAAGAGAACAACTGCAACTGGGCCACTGTTTCTCTTCTCAACAAACAAAACAAAAGGAGAGAGAGCACACAGTAGCTTGCAATATTAAATTCACACTTTTAATTGTGCATATAAGTCTCTGTTAGCAAGCACGAAGGTGATTAAGTCATGAGATCTGGCCCCCCTGCCCTGCATTTCAGCAGAGAGGCAGCGAGCACTGGTCGGTGCCTCTGTGGGGCCTGGGGACATTGCTGGCTAACCCACCAGATGGCACTGGAGCCACACAGGCCACCATGGAAATTGGGACAAACTCCAGCCAACAAAGCATTCTGCCTTGTAAGCGGAATTAGGGTTATTTTGAAACAGATGGGCTCTAGAGAAGCTGCTGCACTGAACAGTATAGAGTTGTTTATCGTCTGGCTGGTTTGAAACCCAGGGATCATTTGCCAGCATCTAGCAGTGCCTCTGTCACATCAGGTTTCATCAAAAGGAACGCAAAGTGAAAGCCACTGGAATACATATGCACTTTTTTTCTTTACTAAACCAGTGCTAAATTCAGAACTTAACTTGCTACTGTGTACAGTGCGCCGCAGCAGAGTATCTGTCCTACAAGACCACCTGCATGGTCAACACCTTAACCCTGAAACGGAACAGGTAACACAGCTGTCTTCCATACAAAAATCCTCCAAATTCTGCCGGGCTTGCTATTAAGTATGGTTTGTCTATAGGTGAGGTAATTCAGCAGAAAATAAACCCCCCCTTATGTCCCAGCTTATCCTCAGATGTCAGAGGAGCTGGGGGTGGCTAGGTTTAGATTCTGAGTTACGTCTAATTAGCACTATCAGCCAGGTCATGTTCACTTCATTGAACGACCACAATTACGGTCACACTAATAGTGCACTGCACCTCTGGCCAGCTGTGATCTATGGACTTGAAGAGTTTGGCGGCACCCAGTGAGAAACATTTGCAGCTGGCTACATGAACAGTGCAGTTTATTAAAGCCACAGAGATACAGGTTCTTACGGAATGCCAGCAACAGTATACTGTCTGCAAAAGGCACGTGCAAATAATGATGTTACAAATAATACTGCGCACAATATTAGGAAAGTAACTCTACAGAGATTTTCTAAGTTTCCCAGAGGAAGCATTCAGTATAGGTCAGATCTCACCCAAAGGCATCCCTGTGGGGGGGAAGAGAGGCTCAGCCATTGACTGATCCCAGGAGCCAGAGATAATTCACAATGCTTGTCTGCGATGGTGTCCTCCCTGACTTGTCCATGATGATATTTTCCCTAACTCCCCTCTCACTCAAGCCATTTTTATACTATTTCTTATTTACAGGTGGAGCTTGAATGACTCTAGTCACACACATCTTTTATTATGATTGGTGTAAATTTCTCTCACTTTGCTTTTAAAGATATAGTAAAGAAAATTCAGAGCACAAACTTGCGGAGGGGTGGCCAGGCTTCAGAGGCAGGTAGCCTTTGGGATGGAGGTGTGTTTTGGTATTATAATGACATTATAATGAGCAAAGTTCACACAAAGGACAGCATTTTGTCAAAATATGAAAGACCCTTGGCCCAGGGTGTCAAGTATACAGCTTATCAATTCCATAGTACCATCAAGTTCCCACCTCTGCAGTGTTATCACAGAGCCTGGCCACAGACTCTTCACTGTGCTCCACTCTCCACGCTGTTCCTCTCAGAGTCGGCAGCACACCAAGCTCCCCCAGCGCTTGCCAGCGTCTGAGGTTGCAGGTTATGTTGCTCAGGGAGCCACCATGGAATGGATTCCTTGCAGACCAGCTGCACTCCACCTGTGAAGCTTCTTTAGTGTTAGGCCTTTCCTTAACGTGTGAACAATGCTGTACCTTTAATGTAAATTTAATTTTCCAGTCACCTCCAGCAAATACCCCACATGGTGTTTTTCTAGTTTTATGCATCTGCAACAACGCTGTCACTCTTGGACACGCACACCACAGTGAGGCTTTTCACTGTAACAGTGACCAGCTCAAAGGTTCCTTTCCCCAGATCTTCCATACATTCTGAGCCCCTCAAATACTAGAAAACAGTTACCAGGTACATAATCTAGAAAGGCAGACAGGAAAAGGTGGAAAACCTAACATCATTAGTGACAACAACAACTCATCACTTTGAATATTTCTGTAGAAATACCAAACCTCTAGGTGCGAGGGAAAACACCAGTTTTTCTAGTATCAGTCAAAACTAGGAACGTCCCACACCACACCAAAAAACCCCAAAGACAAGTCCTGTTTCCCAAAGCAAGCACACAGGTGAAAGGACATACCTGGCATCGTTGGAATTAAAATTTGTAGCTCCTTCAGTCTAAAAGGTAATTCAGAACACGTGAGCCTCCAGCCACTCTCACTGCAAACACAAGCAGGTGACTCCACCACAGCGCGCACAGATTTCACAGCCACACCAGAGCTTGACCTGGCTGTGGCGCAGCAAGCCTTGCTCCCAGCAAAGCAAAACCCACACAGCCAGCTGGCAGTGCAAATGAGCCATCCGCTTAGTCTTCACCTATACACTGCCCTCTAGTCATCAAGATCAGATGTAAGGACAATGTGAAACACGCCATCCTGTCAGCATAACACCACCACCTGTAGAACGTGTGTGAAGTCTGCATTTTTTGCTCCTCTGCATGAAATTTGGCATAAGGAAGAAAAGAATATCAATCGGTCATCTTACAGGGTGTGCCAAACAGACTAAAAGAAAAAACAGACCCCATGTGGGGTTTTAGTTCCACTTGTAGTACAAGCCACAGAAGCATTACATCAAACACACTCACCTGATTTTTCCTCCTCTCTGAAGTAATGGCCTTAGTTTTAGGTTAGATAACAGCATTTGCAAGAGAGCTTCCGTAAGCTTCAGGAAGAACTTATCAAGCTACAAGACTGTAAAAGTCTGACTGGTAGAAATATGCTATTAGGTCCTTGATAAATGTTGGTGCTGCTAGATAAAATAAAGGGAGTGTAGCACATAAGCAGTAATGATATTACAAAGCAGCATGTCTGTATTTCTTTTTCATGCTAGCTCTAGTTGTGTTAAAGAAGAATCTAGAGTATTTCAGTTTAATAGCTTACAATTTTCAGTATTACTACCTTCCCTGGCACCAGTGAACGTGGTACCCATACAAAAACCAAACTATACAAACACTTATATGCTCAAAGAACAAATACTTCTCATTGCCAAAAAGCCTCTTACTTTTGTAGAGGCTTTGCTGTAGAAGATAATCACAGACAAGCGGTAATCTCTCCCTATACCGTGAGGAGCATACAGCTAACCAAAAGGTAGAGCACCCTGCTCTGGATGGGAAGACTGGTCCATGCCAAAAGGAGAGCCCTTAACAGGTGCCGCAGATATAATCATGTCATGTCCAAGCATACCCAGAGATAATCCTGGCTTTGCTTTTCCCAGCCTTTGAAAGGTGTGAAAGACAGGAAGTCTATACTCAGCAGAGTCAATGTTCAGGTATTATGTCGTAGTTTGTAGCAAACTCACTGGGAGATTTCCTCTTTTTTTTTTTTCTTGAAAGAAGGTTTTCTGCAGCTAAGAAATTGCTCAGAGACTGTTAGCTTAGGTCCTCACAAATGCAGGACTGCTAGGATCTTATACAGACATTTTACACAGCTTAATTGCTTCACGGCATCTTCTGTATTATGTCATTTGATTACACAGCAGATTGCCAGCATGTGTACCTACATCATTCTCAAAGGAGTTAGAGAAGTGCTGTATTCATTGGCCTAAGAGCTCACAGATCTGGCAGACTTTTTAAAATCCTTTTTCTAGGAACTGTTTTGAGTCTAAAGATATCTTATGTAATCATGAAAGCTAGGATGTTTGTTCAGCCCTTCAAACCTTTCTTCTAGGAAATAGAGACAGTATAGAACATCTGTGTGTCTGCCCTTAGGTAACCTTTCTGTGGCTCCCATAACAAACGTTAGTTTTCTCCACCTGAAATGAAGAGAATGAAAATATGAAAAAAAAAGTGTACGGAACCCTCTACTACAGACCTCTGCAAGAGAAGTGCTGTGGATGTCCTTTGGGGGTCCCAGAATGCCATCCTTCAAGAAACAGATCAAGATTGTTAAAATAGGTGCAAAAGATTTATAGTTTATTTATTGATACTACTAAGCAATAGTGGTTTGAAAATATTTGACCAAATGTCATAACTTCAAACACTTACTTGGCTTTCATTTGTACCAGTTTCATACACTGCATAGCCTTGCTATGTTAGAATGCCAGGAGAGAATTCAAGTTCACAAACTGCTCTTGGGCATGCTACAGACAGCACGCTGTACCTGTGGTATACACCTGACTTACCTTGCTTTAATACAAAATACCCATGTTTAGAGTGTTCTATTGGAGAAAATGGGAGTTCTCTCAGTTTATAAACATCTAAACATATGGAATTGGAAGAAGGAAACTGGAGGTCAGGGAGAAGTTAGAGTTAATGCTCAGTGTTGCTCTAGTTCTTTTGTATCTTCCAGCCAATTAGTTGTCATGTCTTAAGGTTAGTTTAACCTACTGCCTTCTGATTTATTGTACAGAAAAAGGCAGCGTATATGCAACATCATTTTTCCTCCTCTGATATTTTAGAAGGACTAGGAGGCTTCCAGAAAGGGTTGAGGCAAACAAGACACTCACAGCAGCCTTTTCACTCTTAGATTGGACCAGAAGCCAGACAGGAACTACAATTTTTAAAAAAATAAATATATATATATATACATAAAATGGCAAATCTGCTTTTATTCTTTCATCTCCTTTCCTCTGCAAAATGCAGACATGCTATAAAGTCTGACAGATTTGGCTTTTAGCACTTATCGCTGTCCCATTTTTTTTTCTTATTCAGCTCCAAGCAGACCACATTTAATAGCCTACGCTATTGTTTCTAACACTGCCCTTTAAGTTTCTGTCAATGTATGAAAGAATTTTGTCATGCTATGAAGCAAACTATTCTTCCTGGTGCTGGTGCCAACATTCCTCATCTACAGACTTGAAAAATAACAGACTGGTGAAGAAGAGAAATGGAAGTCTAACTACTGTTTCTGTGCTATGCTTTGGAATGGCTGACAAATGAAAAAACAAATTAGCAGGAAATTAGTCGCGGCTAATGGAGTTAGAAGGAAAGTAACGTACAGTGGATCCAGATGCTTGCTCTTCTAACAATCCAGCTGTGAGATCAATCTTGAACACAAAGTCTCTCTCTCTCGTTTTTAAAAGATGGTAAAATTGAGAAACACAAAACCCTTCCCTTCAAATGGTCTGATAATTTGCTTTGGTTAGAAGAGATGGCTCCGACTTCGTATGGGCATCCTAATCCCTTCATACAGGAGGATTTTAAAATTTGCTTTAATTGTGCCTCAAAGTCTCATCTTTTCTGTATCCACATCATCAAAATATCACACTCTCATTAAAGTAACAAGAGTTAAAGCACATTAGTAACATTTTTAGAGTAGAGACTATCAGCCACTGCCTCAGAATAAGCCAAAAGCTTACTGGCACACTCAGATCATGCATTCACAACAAATAATCAACGCTACAATGCAGAAGAGGATAGAGACCACTGCTGGGCTTGATGCCCTTCAGAAAAAAAAAAAAGGGGGGGGGGGGGAG
>VWZZ01001633.1:1603998-1642024 GCA_013399095.1 Psophia crepitans | reverse complement strand
GTGCAAGGAGGGGGGGGGGTTAGTTTTATAGCTACCTCCAGCTAAATAGCTGGATACTGAAAATACTACAGGAGAGATGACAAAAAAATCTCACTGCATTTTCCAGTCATCTAATAATTCTCCAGATGTTAATTCTCCTAAAAAAGGCTGAACTCATTATTAAACTTAGAATGGTTGGTACATAAAATCAAATATATCTTTCATTCCCAGGTATTGAAAGGGATTTGCTAACCAACTCAAAAAACCTTTGACCTATCTAGACATGCTCCGACAGACAGCTATCTATGCCTCTCGGGAGTAGAAGAAAGCCAAATGTAACTTCAATTACAGAAAGAACTTCAGGTAGGCTATATATTTATCATCATCTATTAGAAGGCTTTTCTGCTGCTGCAAATAGCAAGCTATCCTTTTCCTTATTTCTTTAATTTATGTTAATCTGTTCCAAGCATCTGCAGTACATCCTTCACTGAAAAACCTAGAATTGGAGACCTCACGTGGTTCCACTCTCTTCTATGCGTTTTCTTCCCTCGGTTGGTTTGTTAGTACATATTCACTAGTGTTTGGACGTATTTTCAAATTCCGTCTTCCAAATGATACTTATACATTTGTTACTTTATAAAATTACTCTAGTGACTTATTTTGCTATTCATGTGTCCTGTATGTTATTCTCCTGGACTAGTTTTTACAGTACTCTGAGTCAAGTAAAGAACACTGTCAAAAATACAGTGAAATAAAGCACTAAAAATGGCATCCAAGACAAAGAGTAAAGCAAGAACAAAACAAACAGCATAAGGAGTTACACAAAATAGAACTGAAAAGGCTGAAAGTTTCTCCTGGCACAAAGAAGGAATAAATGCAAGTGAAATTTCACCACCCTTACACAGTTGCTTACAATTATGAAATTATTTGCAAGTTATGTCCTTATTGGTGTAAATATCTGCGTGGTATTACAGTACTTGGTTCAATGCTTCTGAATTGTGAAGCTCACAGGAAAGTTCTGGTCCTTTCTGAATCCTAAAAATGAGATCAGGAAAAAAACCCAACAGAAAAGGTCCCCTGCTCAATAGTTTTTTAAAAATAAATACTTACATCTCATTGATTAACATTAAATATTTTAATAAAAGTCCCTCATTTGATATTGCTAATGTCCCTAATGACTCCATAAAAAAAATGAGCATAAAGATAACATATGGAGTCACATTAGGAGACTTTTGTTTTTCCCCTGAAACCTATTCTCTATTCCTCTTTTTATAGCTTGACTATACTGGTTTTAAAAACTAGCTCATGGAAGATGTAAGGCTGCCCCTCAGCATTCTCTTCTCCAAGATGAGCAAACCAAGTGAGCTCAGCTGCTCCTTGTAAGTGCTGCCCTCAAGGCCTTTTACCATCTTGGTCGCCTTCCTCTGGACACACCTGTATAGTCTGATGTCCTTCTGACATTGAGGCACCCAAAACCACACACAGTACAGATGCAGGGCTGCATCAGTGCAGTGTAGACTGGGACAATCCCTTCCCTTGACCAGCGAGTGATGCTGTGCTTGATGCACCCTGGGGCACAGTCGGCCCTTTTGGCCAGGGCACGCTGCTAAGTCATATTCAACTTGCCATCAACCTAAACCCCCAAATGTCTGCAGGGCTGCTCTCCAGGCTCTCATCACCCAATTTGTACATGTAACGAGGAGTACACCACTCCAGATTCACTTACTCTTGTTAAATTTCGTATGTCTGGTGATTGCCCAGCTCTCTAGTCTATCCAGATCTCTAAGATGTTGCCCATTCTGCCGTTACCTGAGACCGCATGGTACTCTGAGCATCATCATAACAAAATAAACAGAACTTATTATGAACAAAGACATTTAAGTCCATTTCCTCCCAATTTTTATCCCTCTGAAGTGTATATTGCATTGTGAAGCTGACTTTGACTACTTCCTTTAGTATTTCTTGATCAAATTTCTCAAGACAACTAAACCAGTGTTTCGTTGACGTTTGGTGTCAGAAGGACCAGTAAGAAATGATATTTTTTAAGCCCAGATCTTAAATATACCTTTCTTTCTACAGAGCCTATTTGAAATTACTAATAGTTGTTAAGATTTGTATTTATCATCTATAAAAAAACCCAACCAAACAAAAAATCCTTGAACTACAATAACATGAATTAAACTATACATGCTTACTGCCACAGGTAAGCCAAAGAGCCATGGAGACCACTTGCTCAGATCTTAAGACTAGAATCTGACAACAGCTTCTGCTTTAACATATCAAAAGTTTCCTGCTGAGCTTGTGCTGTGTAAGAGATTTTACATTTCAGTTTATTCAGTTACGAACTTGTTCATCTAAAGAAATAACGTGGCAAATGAAAGGAAATCTTTCAGTTATTTGCAGACGAATATAAAGAGTAAAAAGTGCTACCTAATGAGCCTTACTACCTCCAAAAATCTGAATACCATCAGGATCAGAAATAATTTCGGCACATTATTGAATTACAAACAGTAATTTCTTCATTAAATAAGGCAAATGGACTTTTGTTTTTCCACTTAAAATTGTTAAAGATATCCAGAAACATAACTGGATTTTTTTTCTCAACTAAATTCTGATTGTCATCCAAATGTTGCTTCACATGAAAATTGATTAAAAAAATTACTAAATAAATGCATTATTCATCCTTTTGGTATCATCAGGCATAAGAATGTGTTAAAAAACTGACTAAATGCATGTTTAAGCTATGTAACTGCTTGCATTAAAGACAAAAAGTAGCAAGATCTGAATCACCATTTTTCAGTCTTTGACAAAACAACACTCAAAGCTAGATCTACATTACTTCAGGTTCATCAAACCTAGGTGCTAGCCACACTTTTTCATGTATGGGATATAAATGGCACTACATACCCTCGGCCAAGTCAGTGAAAGATGCAAGAAGTGCAGACATTTATTACCACCTTGCAATGCTCTGTGAGCCGTATCTGAAATACCCAACTGATGCTATGATGTCTAATGAATTCTTTGCAGAAAGAATCGTATCTGTCCATACCTGAGCTCGCTAAATGTAACTAACTGTATCAGCAAAACTTCTTGAGCTAATGAAACTAAGACTTTGAAACTAAGACTATGAGCTGGCTAATATCCAACCAGATTTCAGGGCAAGCTGAGTTTACTCACATATGTCTACAAGATTGCACAGTCATATTAGATTGAATATGAAAGACAAAATTGTCCAGTGTATTCCTTTTTTAGCATAATCCTAAAGCCTGCTGCTGCAGCCTGACAACAGCAGGGACTCTATGTCATGCTCAAAATAACTAGATTTATTTTTAAATGCAAGCTAGAGACTCCAGATAGAAAGCAAAAAGTATAGAAGCGAACCTGAACAGTTAGCCTCACAACCACAAGGATGCAGCCACAATGCTGAGTAACAAGATAAAATATGGAGATATATAGTTTTCTTGAAATTACCAGGAATGACTAATTTATTCAGCCAGACATCAGAAATAGGTTCAGAACATAATTTTTAAGATAGTCCCAATGAACAAAATGGAAACTATACCCAGTCAATCGAATTAATCCAATGATAAAACACTAGTTGAAATAGTAAATTAAGGGTAAACCCAAGATTAGGAATATTCACTGACCTTAGTTTACCACTGAAAGTACCCCCAGACCAAGTTTAACATTCATAAGAATCTTAGTGTATATATAAAAATCACATTTGGAAAAGAAAAACCAAAACACTTTGTTTTTCCTTTACTTCATTTCTGCTTGCCTAAAAGAGGTACAAGAAAGAAACTCCAAACAATAACCAATTCCCCATGCCGAGGGGCTAAGAAACCCAGACATATCGAGACACCAGTGCAGACTGTAGCCACTCCACAGCAACTACCTCTTTCTCTAGAGTGGAAGACAGTCATTCTACGTAGCCCAACATACAGCTTCTTCTAATTATACCCACAGCTGTCAAGCAGAACTGCCTGTTCTCCAGCAAGGTGATCCCCCTAAACCCACTGTGAAAGGAACAGCATTTGTTCCTTTAAGAAAAGTTCAAGTTACTGAGGGAGGAAAAAAAAAAAATAAAATCCAGAGACCACTAAGGTCAGTGAATAAACTCCCATTTGTATCACTGAATCTGGGATCACAACACCAAGAACAGCCTCTACCTCCATACACAAACCGTGCTTTTATAATAGATGTAGTGTGAACGTAAGAAAAACACTTCTAGCTACAGTCAAAGATTTAACCATTTCTTCAATAAAGTGTTTTTCAACTGCCAAAGAAAACTAAAATAGGAAGTACTTTTGCAAGTGGGAAACCATCCAAAAGAAATCTGCATTGGCAGTACCTTCAAAAATGTTTGCATATTTAGGAAGTCACACACACAGAGAGAAAAGAAATCAGCATTCTGTATACACTTTAGCATGAAAATCTGAATAAATACTTCGTGTCAGTACTACATACTTTATTGCAAACAAAACTAATCATTACTGAAATTCTTACCTCAAAACCTTTTGTAGCAATAATCAGAAGCTAAGAATATGACACTGTCAACTTGTTGCCTAAAGACCAAAGGAAGTTAACACTTCTGGTAGTGTTACCAAAAATACCCGATACACTACCAAGCATCTGATGGAAGGAACGAAAGATGCACTGCAAGAGAGCCGTTGCCTCCAGAATGTTCGATACTGAATATAGCTATCTCAGCACAGTGCCACAATCCAGGGCAAACTGGAGACAGGCAAACAGTAACAGGACAAAACGGAGCAAAATAGCCTTGAAAGATGTGATGCGTTAGGGTGTCAAACAGAATCTGAATTATGTTCTGAACTATTCTCAGAGTACTAGTGTCACAATGCTTCAATATTTTCCATTTTCATATTTTTCACATTTGTAAGCGCAAACACATTATCACTCACACGGAATGAAGCCCTGCTTTTAAACAGTCTGTCTTTTTATCCCTATAACATGTAACTCAGGAATGGCTGCACCCAAGCAAGCCCAAAACCTTAGGCAACGTGGGATACAACAATGGACCAACTTTTTCAGGAAAGGTAGATGAGAGATTTGGCACACTCATTTGCATAACCAACTTTTATATAAATGTAGCTTGGATCAAAACTCAGTTTCTGTTAATGGTAGTTTAACTGGAATAAGTCTCATCTCTTCCAGTTCACCAATAAACTGTTGAACTAGTTTTCTTCTGTACGTAGAAGTGTTTCGACAGCAAGAGGAAAAGGATGCACAAGAAATCCTGAATAATGAGCACAAAGGGAACTAGAAAAGGCAAAAAACCAAACTACTAGACCATACTGGCAGTCTGCACAACATTTTCCCCATGTTGATTTGTCCATCAAAACCATTCTTAGTACAGTTTCCTACAGACATCTGAAGGAACGCTCTCTACACACTATTCGTGAAAGGAAACTGTGCCTCTCCTAGAAGGATGCTAAGTTGTCTGTACGGATATAATATTCTTGTTATTAATAAATACAGGAGAAATGAAGAAAAATGTGTAGCACTGAGGATAAGAGACAGTGGAAAAGAATTCAGTCTCTCCAGTTATGCTAATTCTATGGAAGTCTTTAAACAATTTAAAATCTTGAACACACAATCAACATAGAACAAAAATGTTATCAAGTACCCCATGTTTCTTCGCAAACCAAGTACAATTGGTCCTAAACTGTTTATTACTTGCTCTTCAGTATCTGAACCAAGTTAGCGTTACTTTAAAAGAGAAAGTAAAAAAATCCCACCATAATACTGCTGTGTATCTCGTCTTAAGTTTTGAGTATCTTTAAAGGTGAAGTGTGTACAAAAGTAGATGTTAAAACATCTACTGTTACACATACTGTTGCATTTCAGAAGGAACTAATTAGACCACATTTTTTATTTAAGATCTCTAATCTAGACAAAAAATACACCTTGTTGACATACAAGTACACGAGACCTGGATTTGAAGGAATTGCCAATTCTAGTTGTCCATCCCATCCAAACCTCCCCTACTGCACTGCTACCGAAGCAGAAATAGTTAAACTTTGAACAAAGATGCTTCTGACCTCTCCATTTTCAGTCCAATATTTTTTAGGCAAAGTTAAATAAACATCAGTTTAGATAAAGTGCAGTAACTGCTTCAGTTGTCTGAACCTAAACTGTTTGCCTGTGTAAATGGTGGTTTTCCAATTCACTACTTTACAGACCTATTCTTTACACCACAGTATTTCACAGGTGCTAGCTGCTTGTGGTTCTATTTTTAAAGATAAGCCACTGGTGAAAGGCTTAATGGTGCTGTGGCTTACTTATTTGGTGAACTTCTACCACTGTTGTCAATAGAATAAGGACTACTTTGGTTCTAGTATTTAGTAAACCTGTTTTATCCTACATCAACCACTTTTTTTTTTTAAATGAAGAGACAGATGGGAAAATACCGCTATACATTCATTAAACATTTATAACAGAATTCTGGCTATGCTTCTCTTGTTGCAAGAGGTCTGCTACTTACAGTGACCATACACCAGAACTTTCTGTGTGGAAATGAAATATTTACTGATCTAATTTCCTGGAAGTTTACCTGAAGAAAGTGCTGGTGATAAGGATCATAGAGCATGGTTGTAGTTTTAGAAATATACTTAGAACAAGAGCTCTGCTTGAGGGGGAGAGCTTTTTTCCAAAAAGTGTTGTTAGGTACCTAAGGCCATACGTCGTCTGAACAAAAAGAAAACAAAAATAAAAAAAAAAGAAAAAGTTGGACTTAATCTAGCATGTGACTTTATGAAATGTATTTTAATCAGATATCATGCACTGCACATTTCAGTATATAACCTATTTTAAGACATTTCTACAGAAAACCATCATAGTCAAATGCAATGACAGACGTTCCTACAACTGTGGAAGAGAAAGATAACACTGGGGAAAAACTGAACTATACAGCATTTCTCTACAGTCTTACCACATCAGTTTCATTCTTACTACAATGTTCCACAGATTTGGCAGATTTTATAGACTAAAAACATTCAGTCTCAGAAGACGACAGCAGGAATGGGAACTCTTAAAAATTCATAGAGCAGGTAAGCCGAATGCCTAAGTATTTCCTAACTACATTGCAAATGTACCTATGAATAGCCCATACTTGGCCTCTAAAAACCTTTGAGTGGATGGGTGGTTGTTGTTGTAGATTAGATATACTGAAATGCACATGTAGACAGTTTCACTGTAAAATGTAAGAGGAATATCTGTATGTGTATACTTACAGATATTTTTCTTTAGTAATCATAAAGACTATGACCTACATGTTTAAAAAACTTAGTCTTAAGAAAAAGAGGAAAATTCCTTCATGCAGAGACATGAGCTTGCAAGGGATTCTTCACGTTATTGAGACTGAAAGACAGACACTTCGAAGTTCAACTCAAAAAAAAATCCCAACACGCACCAAAACAAAAGTCCAAATCAACATACCACACTAATCAAGGTATTTCTTCTGAGCAGAACAGCAAGTAAACAATAGATAAGAGATACAGTATACCGGGGTTACACTAAGGACTGTTGCTAATATTAGTATGAAAAGTGGCAGCTGTATATTTTAACCTCATAATAAACCTATAGAGTTTAAATATCAAAGGCTATCAATTTTTTAATCCACAATTATTTTTTGACTTAACTAAAGGAAGAATTATCACAATTTGTAACCAATACACAATTATGAGAATAATAACAAAAATTAAAAAAAAAACAAACCCACAACTCCTTGGAGAAAGAAATTAATGCTGTTTAAACTGATTCTTGTTTGAGACAAAAACATATCTAAAACTGGGAATAGAAAGAGTACAAATAAGTTCCTTTTAGTCAATGTGCCTAAATTGTTATGGCAGTTTGGTATCTAGCAATTTCTTTTATTGCATTAGATACTAATTATTATTTAATAAATTTTCAGGATCTAGCATAAAAACAGAATTGCAGTTCAGGAATGCCTGACTGCAGAATAAGCAAAAACGCAGTACCTTTATGGTGGGTTTAGATAATCTATGCATGGGATTATAGAAGAGTAACTACTGAGGTTAAATTCAATGCATGTCTTAACAACAATTAGTCTGCAGTTGTAGACAACTGCTATCAGGAAATTATCTACTATGTCAATAATTCTTTTAAAAGCTTAGTAGGATACTAACACAGTAATCCGTAAGAATGGGTCAACATTCCAAATCCATAACAGCAATTTTGTGGCTTAAAAACCCTAATACATTTGTCCAACTAAGAGAAGGAAAAAATAAAATTAATCAAAATTACTGCGGAATACCTTTGTACAAGCTAGAGAGCAACTGCGATGGTTAAAATGTTAGTTAGAAAAAATATAAATAAGGAAAGAGAGCCTTACATTTTTATTGTGGTACCTGTTTTTACATCTATTTAGCTATCTATTTCAAATAATTTTATGTAATTTTTAGAAATGTTAAGTACCTGTTTCATCATCCACGTAGTTGCAAGCAACTGTGAATGTCACGCTTCAGGGAAAAATGTATTGTGTCCAAAGGACAGTGCTCATCACGCTAATTATTGTTCAAACTGAGAGGGAAGAATATCTTAATTGCTCTTGAGCACAATAAATTTCATCTCACCCTTTGGGTCACTAAACCAGATATGATTAATTACATGCTCTGTGTTACTTACTTTGTGAAATAAAGCATCTGCCTATAGGCAAACCTAACCTTTAAGCAGCTTGTTTAAGGAAATATTTTAAGAGTTCAGCTCTGAAGTCTTGCTTTTCCAAACTGAAGTGCTCCAGCAGGTAGGAGACATGCAAAATTCAAGCACTCCTGTGAAACCACTGAAAACATCTATATATATTTGATCACACCAAGTTATATTGGAAACAATATACAGTGATACACTTTCCTGCTTCACTCATCTGTGCGGCTTAAAAAACTATAACTAGCACTGAAAACAGACACTACCATAGTCTTAGGAAATGCTGGTGTCTCAAACTGAAGTTAAAAATGTGACTTGGTATGCCACAGTTACTTATCAGTGAGATATACTTAGTATAGAGATGCTATTTAAATTCTCTCTCACATTTCAAAGGGCATTCTCCAAATAAGAAAATATGCCCTCTAGACGAAAACTTATCTTTGTCCAAAACCAACAAGCAAATACTTACCTAGTGATGTACGTTAAGGCTACAAATGAAAGCTGCAGGTGCTCCACACTGATATATGAACGCCTTTAAAGTATACACTATCTAGTTAAGTATATCATCATAATTTCATCATTATTTGTATTGTTACCTTTATAGTTTAAGAAAACCGACAAACCCACAAATATGGCTCATATTTGCAGATAACATTTCAAAACACTTTTAATATTAAAGCTTTGAAGGATTTCTCTCTCCAACTTTATGTTAAAAATGATGTAAAATGTCATATAAAAATGACAGTAAAGAGTAACCTTTACAATAAAGCTCATTTCAGATGCATTCCTTCCCAAAATCTAGTGCTTACATAGGACAACATATTGATATAACAATTTTAAAAAATTCCTAGACAGCATGAACAGTAACTAATTCACTATCTTCTGCTGACAAACCAGATGGACTAAACACTATTTTATTGATTTCTTTGAAAGCTAAGATTCTCACTGTCTTCTAAGGTTTTCAGTACAGTTTGATTGAAATGGGACTGCTCAGGTTGCGATCATTTCTAGAACAAATATATTACAGGAATAATCTTGCGGTAAAAAATGTATTTTTTTAAAAAAGTTTCTAGCTTCACAGTGTTGAGGGACAGAGAGACAGAGCGACATTTAAACAAAGGTGAACACAAAAATGAAGATAACTAGAAAAAAAAATAATCACTTAAGAGCCCTAATTTCCCCACAAGTCCACACTTCTGCCTGCCAGGTGACTCTTACAATAGATGCAAGCTTAACAAATCAAAAAGCTGTATTTACTGTAAAAAAATACATTCATTAATTTTTCAGACTGGAAAAGCCTTTTCCTATCGCAATTTTGCCTCATCTGCTGCCTTTTTAAAACCATCTTCCAGATAACACATGTTCTTCATAATAAAAAATAGGATCACAGAAGGTGTGAAAGTAAAAGTGATGATGGTTTGTCAAGTTACTCATTTTCATATTTTGCCTGGTATTTCTCTGACAGCCACAACACAGTGGTGTAAATTAATCTTCTGAGCAGAGATTTATGAATGGTGCTCCACATTTTACGGGTTGCAATTACAAGTAGAAGCTTCTATATCTTTTTCCTAATGGATGCTTCCTTGCACCCAGGAAGGTAAAATACCAAGATTATGAAAAAGAAAAGTGACATTCATAAGGTATCCAGTCAGGTTATTTTTGTTAAGATCAAATGTTACAGCTTCACCAAATTTTAAAAAAAAATCTTTCCAATTTCTTATATTACAGAGCACCTAAAGCCTTTGGCCAAATTCCCAAAAGAATACATTTTAACATGCAACAGATTAAAGAGAAAGAAATGTTTGATATGAAGAACTCTCTCAATAGCAGACAACATATACTATGTTCATTTCTGCCCTTTATCACTTCAATATAAAATTCTGCGTAACTGAGTAATGTAAATTTTACATGTGATGTTAATTATGTGCTGTCAGTCCTATTAAACAGACTTTCCCTCAAGTCTTGAAGTTTTCAGAAGCTGAGAAATACATTCTACAAATTATTCTTTCCCTCTTGATTTGACTTGTGTTATAAAAAGAAAAAATATATTCTAATGGTTATATTTTATACCAATTTAACTAATAAATTTCAGTTAAAAACAAACATCATTTTTCTTTCTATACAATTCTGTTTTTAGGTCTTTCAGCTAACTAGAGTATAAGCTTCCTTTAAGGTAGAAAAGGACAGTGCCAAGAGTAAGAAATCAGTACATTTCTTATCCATTAAATTCATATAAAAAGCAGAAATATACACACAGAGAAAGTTTAAATATTGGCAATGTCAATTCTTCTATTATACAACTTCATACTACTTTTTTTAGAGTATTGTAAGATTATTATTTCTTTGGCACCACAACTTAGTTTAGTTAAGGGGTTTCTGTTATCAAAGCATTTCTTTTACTATAGTAGTATCAAGGTAATCAAACAGTAAACAATTGGTGAATAAATGCAATTACAAGAAGAATGATACCACATCTTTACACTGCATTCTCTCAAAATTCTATTAGGAAACTCTCATCTGCTTCCAAAGATACATCCAAAATACTGAAAATAAATAGTGAGCAATACATCTTTCCCCCTCCCCTCACCCCCTTCTCAGTATGACTCATAACTTAAAACATAAAATGCAGTAAAATTCCTACCTCTTTCATTAAGACTGTTTAACACTGCCCTTTCAAGCTGTTCTTCTTCAGTAAGCCCACCTGTATAATCATAATAGCTCCTTGCCGTGCTGTACCGATATCCTGGATAGCCGTAATAGTCTGTAAAATGAGTACCAAATAAAGAAAATAAACTGATGCTAGTCAGTAGGAGACTGAAACCAGATATTACCTTTATGCGTTCTTTCTTCCACAAATTATTTTAATTTAGGAAAGAAAAAAATTATTAGAATTCAATTACTTCCACAATATATGTCGTGAATCAATTGCTGATTTACAAAGACAGACTATGGTAACAGGAAAGAGAAAAACAAAAAAAAGACGGATCCAACATCTCAGTTTTTAATAATTGTTATAAACATGTGTCACAGAGTTGCCATTAGTAAGAAGTTTCATGCAGAAGTTGAAAGACTTTTCATCAGCTCCTTTTAACATTTAATTGCCAGTATTTGGGCACCTTATTAATGTCACAGGAACAGCAACAACAAAACAGGTTGGTTTCAGGCTTTTTCCCACCTGTCTCTCCCTTCCCCCCCAGCATCCATAAACAACACATGCCAATGTCATCATAAATTCAAGTAATATTTGGACATAGAAAACAGATGGGAAAAGATTTCTGAAAATTTTTGCAGTAATATATACAGCTAATATTGTGCTTTTGCCCAGCTACATTTGGCCTGGGAAAAAAACAACCACACCATAGATCTCATGTAATGTCACAATCACTGTTCATTGCCTGCACTACTGACAACCAAGAATTTCTGACCATTTGCAAAATTTGTCAAAACCAAGCATGAACAAACCATCATCCACCCAAACACATGGGATTTAAAAGACAAAAAACTATTCGGCTCGAGAATTGAGCAAGACACACTTCCTTTTAACACAATCTAATATTGCCTGAGCACAGAAAATCTAAACTGAGAAAAACTAAGGAGAAAAGTCCCATTTTTCTATTCCATTTTTCCATCTTCAAAATACAAAGCTTTGGCTGATATTTTAATTTCTCTTCCAGACAGCTGGACAGGGAATTTTGAACAGCCAAAGCACAAAACATAGCCAGTTTCTTCTGACAGAAAATGCACACAAGTTTTTCAAAACAAAAGGAATATTTTTGCATGAAACAAATAGAGCGTGCCATTTCCCTTTATCTTCAGATTAGCAGCATCAATGATATTCTTGTGTTATCTCATGCGTTATATTGATTCCACGTGTAACCTTCCTGTGGAATTTGGGATATGCAAGTCCAGACTATAAAGTGAGGACACCAGAAAAAAAAATCGAAGAGAGCGACTGCAAACTGTTTTATACAGGAGTATATATACCCCCCCTATTACGCAAATACACACCTACCGATATTTTATACACATGTGAATGTGCACATCGATGTATGTATACATTATACTCACACAGAGGAAAAATGGAATTCTGTCCGTTTACAAGTGTTTCCTTTTTGAAACATACAACTAACATGGGATAGTTTTCATACACCTGCAATGAACACTTTGTATTACTCTCCAGTAACCTGAAATTCTGCTATTTCTCCAAAGACTGGCAACTGCCCTGGTTAGAAAAGATTATTTGTACTTTTAAATCTGTATGAATTGCAATCATATTTTCAAACTTTAAAAGCCTGTAAATCATACTGGCTACATTTAAGAGAGATAATTCTGCAGGAAAATAAACTGACTGCAAGATACCATTTAGCTGGTTTTTATAGAAATATAAATATACACACACACTTCAAATGCAGTTTTCATGTATTCCCCTCACTCCCCTCCGCATTATGTTAATCTGAATAACTATTTTCTCAGTATATTTCCTGGAGGCTTCAAAACTGCATGCATGAAGACTATAAAAGATTCTGGTACTAAAAGCATGAAGTCACCTGATGAAAGAAAAAGGATACTGTACTTTAAGTTTGTTCTGTAACTAAATTTCTGTATCCTTGATGTTTTACACTGTCATCAAGTTGTATGTGCTCAGAAAGCTGTAATCTTATTTTACAAGCAGTCTGGTAACATTGACATGTTCAAGGTATTCCTGTTAATCAAAATAAATGTCCTAATACTTTATTCATGAACTGCATTTAGAGAAAAACTAATTCAGTTATTAAATACTAAGTGTGTTATAAAAAAAAAAATCTCTTCTAAAGCTGTTTCCTTGTACTGTTTCCATAAAATCTGTTCTGATCATAACTTCATCTATTTTTGTATTTAAATTGGTATTTAAAGGCAAATAGTAATAAGTCAGCAATACCAGAAAATGAAAAGTTAATCAAGATAAGAATGTATTGTGTATATGTATCATTAGCCTATGACACTAGAGAGTTTTCTTAATTCACAGATGGCCAAATTTATCACATACATCATACACCAAGCAAAAGGTTAAATGTTCCATGAAGACTTAAAATGGGATGAAAAACAATTACAAAGCATATGCACAAGGAACAAACAACAAATACATATTTTTTTTAAACTGCAGTTGCAAGTCATTTTGGAGAAATAAGTTTAGTACCACTAAAAAAGTAGTTACATCTAAAGCCAAGCTTGGATGCCTCAGGTTAACTCTCTTCCTTTATCTCCCTTTTAGTCCACAACAACTCAAAGCAACAGCATGGCTACTTCAGAGACTGCTTAAAACATGCAAAAACACCCCAGACTTCCTTCCTGTCAGCATACTAAGTTTTTTTTCCTTGAGCTGCTATGTAGTCCCCTACCATGCTAGATATACTACATGAAATCTCTTCCCTTTTCTCTGCTTCGCAAGAGCTGGAAAAGTAGTAAAGGGCTGTTCAGAATCTGCTCCTATTCCACAAAGGCGGTCTTTTATACCCACCCAAGGTCCCAGCAGCTGGTGTTTGTCCAGTGGCTGCAACAGATTATAGAGTTTAAATGTCAAGTACAAATTCTTATCTTCATGAGCTGTTAAAGTACCTTTTCCAAGACAAATCTTAAGAGCTTCCACCCACCCTGCTCTAACTGGAATACTGAAGGAAGATTTAGTCTCAACGAACATGGGATAGAGAGCAATGCAAGCAGCACACCCAGGCCCTGATGGACTGAATAGCACCTGTAGCAAGGTGAACATCTTTAACTGGGCTGAGACTACCAGTCATGGAAACAGGCAGCTCATGTTCACTACGTAGTCTATGATCACATCTTATTTCATTTCACAATACTAGTTTTGTTTCACTGGCCTTTAGATCTAGCATGTTTTTTTCCACTTGAGAACTGGAATAATGGAAATCCTGGGTAAATATACTTTTAAGTTACAACAATCCTCGTTGCTGCTGGTAAGGAAAGTAGGTTAAGATCTTTTGGTTCAAATGTTTCAAAAACATTCAAGGGCCCATAATTCCACCTGTGGGAATTATTTAACATAGTAAAATCGTAGGTAGATAATGGAATATAAAATCCCTCATGGAGAATAAAAGCAGCACTAGCTTCGGCTCATTGTCTCAGAGTAAGCACATCTCACTTATAAGAGACTAACAAAACAAAAAACCCAGCACGACTAAACATCACAGAACAGTAAGAATGATTAAACATATGAAATATTAATCTCTTCTCTCTGATAAGTTGTAGTCTGTGTGGTTGCTCATATGAAAACTATGGTGAGTACAGGACTGAAGTCTGTAAAACCATAAAGAATATGAAGAAAGTACATAAAGAATGAAGGTTTGATTTCCCTTCCCAGAGAAGAATTAATGTGCATCAAACGAAATCAGCAGCTAGCAGGTTCAAACAAAAGTGACAGATTCTAGACCAGGAAGTAACCTGTGAAGTTGTTGTTCTGTGGTGCTGTAGGTGTTAAGAGTTCATGCCGATTCGAAGAGCTTTTGACAAATTCATGGAAGAAGAATCCATCACAGGCTATTAAAGTCAAAACTCGCCCCATAAAACTTTCTGCTGAATATCTTTAAGCCACTGCACACTGGCAGATACTTAAGGGAGTTATCACCATATATTTATCCTGTTCTTACAGCAGATGCCTAGGGAAGAGTATAAATCACTGCAGGAGATAAGATACACCGGGCTATACGTCCCTTAGCTTTGATCCAACCCATAGCTCTTCTCACAGCTGGCTCCTCCCAGACAAGGCCTCCACCTATTACTTCTATACACTCCACATATGACTCAATTTTCTGCTTGAGAAGTGAATCAAATGTGCTACATTCAATGTATGCCAGGATTCCAACTATCCAGCTATATACTGTGAAGATAGACTAAATTTATGCTGGTGAGGAGTGGGCTTTTTGCATGTAAATTACTTGATTTACAGAAAGTGTCCAAAAGGAAGAGTTCCTTGGGGAGGGGGGAACCCACATTTTTGAATGGAATAGATAAATTCGCCAGAACAGGGCAGATTTATCAAGGTTTAAAGGGCTGCTTTCACTGCACAACTTCCCCTCTGCTGCACCTTCGGTAAAAGGGATGGTATTTCCCCAGGGTAAGATTTTATGAAGTTGTGACCTTAATTTGAGGTTTAAAACCTCTTGTACAAAATACACACAACACAGTTCCTTAAAAAGGAAAGGTGAGACATGGGTAGAGAAGTAATAAGCTTAGCAAGTATACATACGTGCAGAGTAGTTTTTATATTATATGTTTCCATTTAACTAGCTCCTCTATAGGTTTTTCTATCATTAGTGAAAATTATGTCCCTATTTTTTAATTTTTCACATAAGCAGGTGAGAGTACTTACCTGAATAGTATTCCCTTGGCCTGGCAGGGTCAGTGAATGAAGAAATGCCACCTAAATATAAGAATAATGCTTGTACTATTAAAATAATCACATGGTCTTTCTTTATAAAAATACAAATTCAAATTTAAAGTGCTCTCTGAGTCTGTTTCGTAAGACGCAAACATGAAACAACAGGTATCTTAATTTTTTGGGGGCATCCGTGATAGAATATAATACTGTTAAACTTGTACGTTGCTCTAGATTTGATAGCAGTGTCCCATGTTTAAGCAACGTACCCATGTAGAGTAGAAAAATGCAAACCAACCTAATAAATGTTCGCCAGAACATATAATGAATAATTTCTGCACTGAGACTGTATATTGGTAAAAATGGGTTAAAGCACAAAACCGAGGACTGGAGTAACACTGCACTGTTTCTGCTCTGCTAGATAGGAGCAGAGATGACCTGTGTACTGGAACACTCCTTCCTCCAGGTCTTAGTCACACAGTAGCAGCCTTCACAGCAGTGGGATCTCCACAGCATGTCTCACTAACAGTACTATGGGTTTTATCTTAGAATAGGATTATAGAATAATTCAGTTTGGAAAGGACCTCAGAAGGTCCCTAGCCCAATTCCTACTCAGAGCAGGGTTAACTATGAGATCAGAACAGGTTACTTTGTCAAGCTATTGTCCAGGCTTGAAAATATCCAAGGATGGAGGCTGCAGAACCTCCCTAGGCAGCATGATCCAATGCTTGACTGTCCTAATAGTCAGATAGTTCCCCCATGCCACAGACACATGCAATATTAACATTTAACTAACATGACGCTATGTCTGTTCACTCCACTGGGATAGGAAATCTGACACTTTAGTCTGTTTTTCTTTTTTTTTTTATTCCAAACTGCAATAAAGCTTCCTGTGAAAAGCACTCACATCTGACCAAATAATTTCCAACTATACAAACACCATATCCATGCTCAATTTGATGGCACAGTCATGAATAAAGTGCTCAACATATTAAGTAATCAGACATAAAAACCAAATATTCTGACAACCAACCTCAGCACAGTGTTGACAGGGCTTAGACTTCCAAATAAAACACAGATTCTTTATAGCGCTCATTTAAAAGTTTGCAGAGTTCTATTTAAAACAATTGTTACACTAAAGATGTCTAAAAATACCTTTTTTTTTTTACATAAGTGTTATTACAATATGAAAAGTGTAGTTTCAGTGAGCTGTAGACTCACTCAATTTTAAAAATAAAGTGTCTTATGGACATTTTACAAATTGAGCAAAATTATATACCTGCACAGGCTGTCATGATCTTTTTCAGAGGTCCCATAGTGTACATCAATCCAACAAGAATGCCTGCCAGATGCCCAGCAAAAGAAGTCCTACAAAAAAGAAAAGTCTTGTGAGTGATAAAAAGGAAGACTCTTTTTGGAGGGATCCAGAAGGGGAAGTGCAGAATTTGTGTAACAGGAATTTCCAGAGTAAGGCCAAACACAGAGAAATGATTTGCCTTCAAGGACGTAGTGCCAAGTTTTCCTTCTTTATAACTACCCTAAAATTGGTAGGTATAGGCAGTTACAGAAAAGTACCTAATGAATGTCCTGAAGAAATTGGAAACTAATTGTACAGATCATTTTAGTTGCTAGTACAAAGGATAGAACATCATTTTCCTGAAATAAGACTTACTGAGGTAGAAGACCAGTTTTAAGCTATAAAAAAAAAGTCCACAGAATTATGCTGAAATGTCTAAGTAGGTTCTATCAAAACCATTTAGAGTTTCAAGTGAAAGCATAAATACAGTACTTTCTACTGCGCTATCAATGTAGTCCTACGATTAGTCTGATAAACATGAATGCAGATCTGTTGCAATTTTTGTAATACAGTGCCTTCAAATTTAAAAGAACAATGACGGATATGCTGAGATTCAAATTTTTTATACATACCAACAACTTTTTTAAAAAAGATTGCTGCCCATGTGCATACAGAACAAAAAAAGGCTCTAGAGTCTTTTGAGAAGTCATCAACATGGAAGCATATATAAGGAGATTTGCTCCAAGTATTGCCATGACTGTGAGGTACTCTATAAATTCATAAAACAATTTTCAGCATTCAAATTAAGACTTAAACTCTTGAATTTAACCAGGCTTAAACATTATTTGTAAATTGTTCACCTCTTATAAAGTTAGAGAAAACAATACACTAAACATTAAGATTTCCTAGTATATGCAATTATAAGTAAGTCAGTTAACTGGATTTATACTGGTTGTCCAAAGATTCAAGTAATGAGTGGTTTTGCCTTTATAAAGCAGAAAAACCTCTGTTTAACTTCTATTTAAACATCACACTTTTTACATTCTGGCCAGATAGCCAAAGGACTTTCACTCATGATAGCATGTGCACTTGTGACAGTACAACTTCCAGGACAAGAAAATGCATGTCACTATAGGGAGATAAAGATAAAATCTAAATTTACTCTTTTGTCACCTATTTAACCACAAACTTGTATTCTGCTATATAGAGATGCAGTTCTCTCCCATGAGTAATGAGCAATTTTTTTAAAAATTTTTTCTTTTTTTTTTTTTTAAGAGTAACACATACCTGCTGATGTGAAAATTTATAGGTAAGAGGTAGTTAGCAAAACAAAAGTATCTATAAGGAACTAATTTTCCAAACAGATTTTTCTGGAACAGCCTTTTCCAAATTTGTAAAAAATATATGCCTGACTTTAAAAATGTCTGTACATGTAAAACATTAAATACTTCAAGATGCCTTACTCTAGAAATCATCAACATGACAGTGATTCACCTATATTCATGGCAGTGTTTTAAACAAATTTTATGCTCATCTTCATTTATCTGAGCACAACACTGATTCACAAAACCCAAAATCAAGGCCTTTGCTTGCAATACAGTGCAGCTGTATATTTACATAATATCAATAATCAAAACCCTTCACCTTTAAGAAGTCTTTAGGGGGTAATTTCCACTTCATGTCTATTGAACAGGTTAGTGTACTAGGTGCCTATTCACTATTGACTCTTGAATTATAAATGCTATTCAAGGAGTAGAAACTTACAATGGAAATACTTAAACAGTGTTTTCAAAATGAAAAATAATATCAAGATACACTGTCACACATATATACTATCACCAACATGCATAAAGTGAGTACGTTTATAAATCATAGAAGAATTTTCACTACATCTTGTTATAGAATTAATTTCAGTGTGATCAACAGTAGCACCTTGCTACTTATAATTACTAAGGAAAAGCAATTCTGTAGAGTACAAAAAGACAGGCTGCCTTACATTAACAAAATGCTTACTATTACAGTCAAGTTAAGCAAGCAAACACTACTGCATTTCAGAACATTCATTTTAGAATGCTAAGTTAAACTTCTTTACTAATGTTTGGTATGATTTACAGTACGGAAAACATCTTTACAGGTATTTTCCAAATGTATGAACTAAAACATACAGATGATATGCAATTAAGCATATATGTTGCAAATATGCAACAAAAATGTAGTTTTAATAAAAGCTTTTAACATTGTCAAAACAAATGTAAAGTCAGAGAGAGATTTAAAAAGCATTTAAGTAGTAGAACAGACTGGAGAAACTGAGGGGGTCTCGCAGTCCACATCAGGCAGAGGCCTCCCAGATCCTCCTTGGTTCAGAGCCTATTCTCCCCCATGCTTCCCTCCGCATCGCAAGGGAAAATGAGAGGGCTGCGAAGACCCCACAAAGAGCAGAGCTTATTATAGTGATGGTCTTAAAGTGCATTAGACTAAATATTGATAAGTGTAAACCATATATACACATGTACGTTTATATACATGGTTTTCCTTCTGAAGTTATCACTCGAACCATTTGTTCTGAGATCAGATTCATTCAGAACCCCTATAATTTTTTTTAAATAAAAAGTGGGATTATTCTATTTCAGTAAATTACAAAACCGTTTTACACATGCTATTAATGTTCTTTTATCCACATGCCTTAGTCCAACGTGTATACTCCTATTTCCAATGAACTTAAATGTATTTGAACCATTAATACCCAATAATACTTCAATGTCAATCATCTTGACATTTTCCTACATTTTGCAGTGAATTTTAATTTTCAGTAGACTGCCTTTTCTTTAAAAAAGTTGCATAATGGATTTCTTGCCTATGAGGCTGCTTGAGTTTTATCTGCAGACATTAAAGCTAAGGGGAAAATTACAACTGTTTTCACAATGCAGGATTATACCTGAAGTTTA
The DNA here is from genome assembly GCA_013399095.1 of Psophia crepitans. Lineage (NCBI taxonomy): Eukaryota > Metazoa > Chordata > Aves > Gruiformes > Psophiidae > Psophia > Psophia crepitans. The sequence goes on along the minus strand of VWZZ01001633.1, from coordinate 1,621,746 downwards.
GAACTGAATGCCACGGATTTTGGCTGAAATCAACAATTTACAAAAAGCACAAAATAAGTTGTGTGAAAAAGTCTTGTCCAAACATGTACTACCAAGACTCCTTTCACCTGTATTATAAATTACATTCTTCCTTGTCTGATCTAGAAAATTGAGTTTATTCCTATTGTCTGTTTTTTACATACAGTAAATAACTCTCGATACAATTAGAAACTCTTACAGTATCAGCAATAAAGCAACCTCCATTATCAACCAATTCCAAAACAGCCTTTTTACACTATCCATGAGAACAGCAATATCTTGATTGGAATGTCTATTTTACCAGGTAAAAATTGACAGTTATTTTTCACTTAGACTAATGAAGAACCATTCTTCTGATTGCAACAGCCTTTTTTCCTGCTGGTTCATAAAGAAAATCTGATAATTTTTTTCACAGTAAAATTTTCAGTTTCTATAGAACAACCTGAACTTTTCTAATAAAAAACCCCAGGTTCTTGACTTTTTAAACTGCATGTTTTCTTCTCTAGATGTCAATGAGCTTTATCAATATTAACTAATGTTCTCACTGGTACAGAAATTGAAACATCTCAATTTTTGTTTGAAAATGTAAATATCCCCAGAGATTTTATTTATCTCAACCATTCACTCCATACTATGTGCACATCAAGCTGATGTGCACATTACTTCAGAAAAATCTTCTAAACAGAATTATACTTTTTCATTTGACTGTATAATTTCCATGAAAACTAGTATCGCTTGAGGGAAAACCATTTGGACTACACTTACTTTTCACATGAGAGATTTTGACCCAACATTTACAAGCCTCTTAGTATTAATTTTTATATTAATATTGTTCCAGTAACCTTTCAGTGATTTCAAATCAATTCCTCACTGTTGGTGAATTTATCGTTAACTATTTCAGTTCTGTGGTGTCAGTCACCTGACTCAACAAATGAAAACAGAGCAAGAAAGTCTACGCCTATCACTCCCCATAACTTCTTCCCAACAGCAAGCCTCAAAGTCTGGTAGGCATTATTATTTAGGCATACAATTCTCCCAAAGGACAAGGTCACTTATTTAGCAGCAAAAGTATGTCTTTAGGTTAAGCCATTGCTGCAAACTTTCGTAAAGAGATCTTATTTCCATGCATCTCCTATTCCAAGGCTAGGAAGCGTGTACTCACTGAACAAGGAAACAAAGGAAAAATATTGAAGCAATGTACTAGAAGAATCTAGACCAACTTTAAGTTTTGAAAAACGATGAATTTTTTGAGATCATGGGAATCAAATCTATGTACTTATGCACAGTTTATTTCCAAATTACCTCAGGCACAGTCACCTGCACATGACAATTTACATACTTTGCTACAAAATTTAACCTTGCTTAGAAAGCAAGCCATGTGATCAATTTACCAGTGCTAAACAACCTACCTAAATGCAAAGTAAAGCAAATTAAATGACTACATAAGTAAAAGTCAACTTGTTTTACACAGCCCTATACAGGAAAATGCCATTGCTTCCTTAAATTGAAATGGGAAACCTTTAGTAATTTCGTAACATGTTGGGAAACTAGCATAGAAAAGTAAAAGCTAAATTCAACAAAAGAACAAAAGGCTGTAAAATGGTTCTCATCACATAATGCCACTCTTGTCAAACCTGGGAGTTTTTGGGTTGGTTGGTTGTTCTTTGCCCTTTTCTTCCTGAGGGACAGTTCTCATCAATGAACAGTATAATAAACAGTTCAACAGTAAATCTGATTGATAACCAGTGATGACTAAGTGATAGTCCTAAGCATATTTTGTTGTTTAGTTTTTTTATTAAAAGCTTAGGATTCCTATTATCTTTACTATTTTGACTGTGATGTGCTTTGAGATTTTGATTTGCCATGGATCCCTGAACTCAGGTGAAATGAAGCAACACTAATTTTAATTGTTGATTCATTATATATTACAACTGTGTAACATTTTCAATTGTCAGCTATAAATGCTTATGACAATGATCTGCATCTCTATTGCCAAACGTAGATCTGTTGCTGTGCTCCTGTTCTTGTGTGGGATAAGACCACTTTGCAAACTGAGAACTTTTTTTTTTTTTTAGATGAAGAACTGTAATAAGCATCTTAAGTTGCCAAAAAAAAAGTCAACAGAACTGGCTCAGATCAACACTTATAAATACAGTTTATTTATAAACTGTTATGAAGAGAAATCTGTAAACAAACTTAAGGCTAGAACTAAGCTAGAAAATAGAAAAAAATTCAAGAAGAATTTTATACTTTATGGGATTTCATGATCCATAGATCTGAAGAACTTCATCTGACACCTGAAAGTCAGTAACTATAAAACCTACCAAAACACAGGTTAAAAGGAGGCCTAGAGAAATGCCTACGTCAGTTTTAGGAGATGCAGTGAGTTACAGAAATGCGACACATCCTTGAGATTCTCTGAACTCCAGAATAGCAAGTCTCACTATTTCTGACAAACTGCAAAAAAAAATAGCAAACCTTAACATCTCTGAACAATAAATAATAATAATAATATTACAGAATCACAAGGGTTGGAAGGGACCTCGAAAGATCATCTAGTCCAACCCCCCCTGCCAAGGCAGGGCCACCTAGAGCACATCACTCAGGAACACGTCCAGTCGGGTTTTGAATGTCTCCAGAGAAGGAGACTCCACAACCTCTCTGGGCAGCCTGTTCCAGTGCTCTGTCACTCTCACAGTGAAAAAGTTTTTCCTTACGTTAACCTGGAACCTCCTATGCTCCAGCTTGGACCCATTGCCCCTTGTCCTATCACTTAGTGAGGCCGAGAAGAGCCTGGCTCCATCTTCCCAACACTTACCCTTAACATATTTATAAACATTGATGAGGTCACCCCTCAGCCTCCTCTTCTCCAAGCTAAAGAGACCCAGCTCCCTCAGCCTTTCCTCATAAGGGAGATGTTCCACTCCCTTGATCATCTTAGTGGCTCTGCGCTGGACTCTCTCTAGCAGTTCCCTGTCCTTCTTAAGCTGAGGGGCCCAGAACTGGACGCAATACTCCAGATGCGGCCTCACCAATGCAGAATAGAGGGGGAGGAGGACCTCCCTCGACCTACTGACCACAGCCCTTCTAATGCACCCCAGGATGCCATTGGCCTTCCTGGCCACCAGGGCACATTGCTGGCTCATGGTCATCCCCCCGTCCACCAGGACCCCCAGGTCCCTTTCCCCTGCACTGCTCTCCAGCAGGTCAGTCCCCAACCTGTACTGGCACTGGGATTCTTCTTTCCCAGGTGCAACACCCTACACTTGCCCTTATTGAATTTCATCAGGTTCCTCCCCGCCCAGCTCTCCAGCCTATCTAGGTCCCGCTGAATGGCAGCACGTCCCTCTGGTGTGTCAGCCACTCCTCCCAGTTTAGTGTCATCAGCAAACTTGCTGAGGGTACACTCCGTTCCCTCATCAAGGTGGCTGATGAAGATATTGAATAGTACCGGACCCAGCACCGACCCCTGAGGAACTCCACTAGTCACAGGCCTCCAACTAGATTCAGCCTCATTGACCACAACCCTCTGACTTCTGCCCTCCAGCCAGCGCACAATCCACCTCAATATCCTCTGCTCTTCTCCATTCCTAGCTTTCCTCTCTTCCATTATTTGCATTCTTTGTTACTCTCAGAACAGAAAAAAACTGTTATGCCCAGCTTCCAACTCCAAAGTTTCTTTTTTGTCAATTGGATAGGTATTTGAGCTAGTTCAGAAACAACCTGAAAAATAAGCTTTTCCTTTTGTAGTGAGTATAGGTAAGGCACCTCCATGAAAAAAGTATAGATGACTTCCGACATCACTTGCCCAAATTTGGAAGAGGCACAGAGATTAAACACACAATAAGTTTTCACATGCCTCTTCTTCCATCAAAGAAATAATCCCAAGAATTGCTATAAAACGCCTACATCTCGATATCCTTACTTTACAGAGGCTGAAGAACGGAAATATTACACGTGTTTTAAAATTTCCCTATAAAAAAACATTAATAAGAAAAGCATTTTTAAATGCCAGTAAAACCCTAAACCCTCTCCTAGCACACAAATCAAAGGTTTCAATAGTCCTTCATTTGTTATGGTCAGGAGATCGCAATACATCATTCCACTAAAGCAGGCCCAGATTTATTGCGTGTCTTTCTGACTGGACAGAATTCTCCCCCAATTACTAACTTCTTACCTATTCAAAACTAAATTATGCAACTTAATCTACAAAGGGACACCATTTAATCAGACAATGCAAATATTACAACATGCCCTGAGCACGCAGATGAGCATGTAAGAGCGACGCTCTGAGACCTACAATTGTTATGGTTCATTTCAAGGCAGTTGGCAGTTACTAATTAAACATGCTGTGTTCTGGGACATGAATTTCTGGAGATTACTACTTGTTTTCTATGGCCCCAATTAATATTTAAGTGCTGTGAAATTATTCTATCAGGATTGCATGTAACAATGTAGAGGTTCTTTAGAGCAGGCAGCTGTCTGAGCTTCCATAACATTATGAAAAGGTTTTTGACATTATTTCTGCACCTCCTATACACCTACTACTCCAAAGAAATTTCTGCAATAAAGCAACTGAAAAACAATAGCACCCAACTACTAAACTCATGTTTTTTCCTCTACCACATACAGCATACGCTCATTGTTTTACTTCAGACATCATGCACTTTCATTATTCTTTAATAATAAACAATCTAAATATTAAACATATCACCAAATAAAAAACTATGTTCAGCTAACATGAAAGTTAGGTTTTTTTAGAAGATTGCTTTTAATGCACTGCAAAGTTTGGATTTATACCTATAAAAATTCCATGCAAGTGACTTCTTAGCTGAGACTTAAAATTGCATTTGGAACAGACCACTCTATAGTTCTTGTGTCTTTTAGCCTAGGATTCCTAGCTGCAGTCAATCAGCCAGTAAGTCATAAAGTAATAAAACCAGTGTTTAAAGTAAGTAAAATTTGAATGTCATTCTGGTCTAGGAAATGGTCTGTCTGCTATATCATGGCATCTGATGAGTATGTCAGTATTGATCCCCTCCCCTTTTTTTAAATCTGAAAAGCAGCAAACTGTGTACAAATTGTAATTTGGTAGTTTGTAAGTTTGATGTCTGTGCTTCACATACATTCTCCAATATGACTGACAGTTATAAAATACTGTACAAGTTACTGATTTGCAACTAGAATTCCAGAAATCAACTGCCAGAGAAGAGAGCTCTCACAGAGCTATGGGCAGATGAACTGTGCTGACAGAACACAGGAAAGTTGAGGGAAGTGATCAGCAAGACTGCAATACAATAAAGCTGCATAAAATCTGTAGAATACCGGATGATAGCTTTATCATAAATTAGAAGGGTGACTAAAACAAATGGACAGAAGGGACAAGCACAGAAATAGCAAGCAAGCACTGGAGTTTTGTTTTCCTAACGAAGCCCTTGGCACTACAGTATATTAGTTTAGTTACTTTGCTGAAAACACGTGTCCCTTTTCTTTGTCCATCAACTTCTATTACCTTCCCTCAAATAATTAGTAACACCTTCTGGGCACAGTATTTCAGGTTTTTATTTTGACATGTGGTCAAAATAGAGGGCTTTAAGAAAAAAGCAGACTGTAGTCTCAACACTTAATTGTACCACCAACACTCCATTTGGATACCAGCTAACACTACACATACTTCATAATATATTTCAAACTATTTCAGATAGGAAAACAGAATTGGGCTAGCTTTGAAATATTAAATGCACTTACCCTGGGGAGATTAAATGAATAGCCACCAGCTCCACCCAACAAGCATATTTACTGGGTATCTGAAATCCAAGGACACTGCTGACTCTTCCTGGATTATAATGGTTGTTAAGAACTTTCAAAGCAAACAAGACTCCTGCAAACAAGAAGGAATCACATAAAGAGAGAGAAGTACTTGTGTCCAAATAATAAAGAAATACAAACAACAACTACAAAAATCAAAGTACCATGCAGTTTCACAGCACCACAAAGCATACTGTTGCATGCCAGAACAACCTAAGCTGTTTTTTTCAGGAACTTAAAACAAAGGATAAAAATTTACATATTTGTATAGCAGCCAATTCTAAGTTGCTTTTTAACATGCCTACTCACTCTAGCTACTCAGGTATTCAAAGCAATACAAACATAATTTAAAAATTGGAGTTCTATTTTAAATAATTAACAAAATTATTGAATGCAAGTGTTCCATGAGTTGAGAAAAGCCATTACTGAAAACATGATGAATAGATGCATGTGACGCTCAGCTGTAGGCTCAAATTCTGAATTAATAGAAAAATCATCTTACATATACTCCAGAATCACTTGTTTCTGAAAAAAAGTAGATAAACCATCTTTAATTATAATAATAATTAATCTCTAATTGACTGCAACTGCTTTATCATACAAGCAATAGCCGATATGACAGAATGAATTCACTTAATTTACTGGAACTCTGAAAATATTTTTGAAAAAGTTCCTCAAGAGAAAGCTCACACAGCTGTTGCAAAAAAAAAATCTGAAAAAAAATCAAGTAATAGTTTTGACATGGAAAAGAGTTGAACATTCATACAGATAGACTAAAAAACATGAAAAAGATCTCCCTTCCTAACACAATAGAAAATGGGATAGCAAAACTCCTTACATCTATCCAGTGATGTAAATATTATTGTTCCAGAATCAAATACGTGTGTTTGCACATACACATGCTCATCCTATTTGTTGCTGATAAAACTGGACTTACTCAGAAACTATAAGAGAGAACTACTCTATAGCAGAAGCGTAGCTTAGGAGTCAACTCCATCCAATCCACTCTCAGCTTACAAGAACTCTGTCTGTACAGCTTTGATTTTTATTTTTTTTTTTTTAAAGGTAAACTTTTAAAGTGTCCACTGGAACTGCCTGACCCAGTTTGTTATCAGGTTCCTTCCAGGGGGACAAGAGGCAGGTCTGTTTCATCCATTTAAAATAAAATAATTTTAAAAAATTCAGGCACCCTAAAACTCTTAAAACCTGGTATAGTGAATGAGTCATAAGTATGTACACACATTGGCTCTTAAAGAAACAGTTATCAGGAAAATACACATATTTTCAACAGCTGTTCCATATACATGCTACTTAGCCTCATTGAAAAGAAATTACCTATGCTGAAGGTCATGTTGAGAATGTTGAAGGTTTAGAAAGATCAGCTATGGATACTAACTCTGTCACACCTACTTTAATTTGCTGCCCAAATAAGGGTTAAATTCACATGCACATCGGCTGCAGTCCCACTTTTCCAAGCTTGGAATACATTCTGCAGCATCTTTTGAGTAAGTCGCATCAGGACAAGCTGCATTACTCAATGCTAGATCTGAACTATCTTGCAGAACCTGTAAATTAAAATCCAGCTAGGTAATCTCTAAATTGACAAAAAGGTTGACTTTTTGTCCTGTAAGTAAATGGCTTAGTAGATTACAGGCTTAGTCCCACGCTCTTTTTAGTTCACTAAAGAAATCCAAAGTATATGCTCCAGCCAAAATTGTAGTATGGGTGACAAGTCTCTTGTAACAAACGAAATGGGGACCAGATCTGGCCCATCACCAATGCCTCCCCAGGCTGCCAGCACCACTGCTGTTCAGTAACTTGGTCTCTTTTGCCATAAGGCAAAAGCTGCATCACCTAATCACATCACTCAATCTAACTTCCTTTCTGTTTGTTCAAGGAAAGGGATGTGTATGTTGCTATCTGGCTAAGTGAGAAGCTGGAGACTAATCTGGTGAAAAAATGTTGTAATGAAATCTCAACATTAACCAATTATATGGTAGTATTATATGCCTAGTTATGAGTATAAAGAATTTTCATCATAACTTCTTGAAACATTCACCCTTCCATTCCTAGTAAGCACTGGGTTGATACTTAGCTATTTTAAGGTACGGATTGATAGGAAAAAACTCATACGGATGGTGCATTACATAAGTGAACACCCAAAAGGGATACTTCTTACGATTTACAACTTCTGGGGGTCTCAGCCTCTCATCCTACTCTAGGATGATACAAGAGAAGAGGCTCAAGAAGCTTGATGGTGGCACCTCGCAGTTGTTCAAAGAATATTACTACAAAGCATATTTCCCCCACAAACTAGCCAGCAATAATTGGAGTACTGAATAAAAGCTAACCCTTTAAAGGCCAGCTGCGACTGGACTGAGTGCACACAATTCAGGCATTTTACCACTAATAGTAATACTCAGTAGGGTTCTGCAGTCACTTCGGGAGTAGCAGGAGGGAGACGCTTTGCAAAGTAAGGGTATCCAAAGGGAAGAGGGAGGGAGGCAGGCATGTAGCAACCTCCCCAGTAGGGGACCAGTCCCACAGTCCTCGAGCAAAGTGCACAGGATGGCTTGTGATGGGAAGTGGGGGTGCCAGGAGGTCAGGTCACCTGGCACATCTTCCAGACAGACCAGGGTCAAAGTCAGTCAGAGAAGCACATGGCCAGACACAGATGCAACATAGCTCAGATAGGGACAACAGAAGGCTTGAGCTTAAAAGCAGCTGCTGGCAACAGGGGAAAAAAGGCCCCGGTGAGGCTTCTCTCAGCTGTCTCACACAGATCTTTTCCCACTAGTCTGAGGTGGGTCACAGCTGCCCCATATCAGAACTGGCCTTCAGCATAGGCAGCTAATGTACTCAGGGGAAGAGGTTGCACTCACAGCCCCTACAGCCACCATAAAGATTAATATTAGAACTCGGCATGTCTCATGGGTGGGTGACCAGAGAATATCTGAAGCTCCAAATGAGCAACTACCAGGATGTTCCAACTAGTATCCACATGACTACTCCAACGAACCTTGAGAGGTGTTGAATCACTCTGAGGAACCTTCAGAGGTTGTAAAGAAGGGCTTGCCTTCTAATGCCAGGTCCCAATGACAGCATGAATACAGCATATACCCAAAGTAAATGCTTTAAATTAAAAACCAGGCTAACTTTACTGACGTAACAACCACATACATGCATATGGATGTACACCTATCCATTTTCTGCATTCAACAAATTGCTATAGAGCACCTATAAACAGTTCAACTTACATATGTAAAATTAATGTGCCTTACCTGAAAAACCTACAGCACAATTCTTTTCATACATAGGATCATCCAGAATTTTCACAAGCATGAATTCCAGCATCATATAAACAACTCCAGTCAGCACTGAAAATACTGCAATTATGTATGCAAACCATACGCTCTTAAGCTTTTTTTCCAGCATTATCCCCTTCCAAAGCATGGAAATCATGTTATAATATAAATGCCAGTCATCAGCATGGTGGACAGGAGAAAGCAGTAAACGCTGCCAGTTCTTTCTGTAGAAGCCTTCATGTACGCTGATACACACTTCATGCAGTGGGCTCACAGGATTCAGAAAGAGAAAAATATTCAGTGCAAGTACCCCAAGGGTTACAGAAGGAATGTTCTGAAGTCCAACTTGAGAAATTTGATAAAGCAGCAAAAGAAGTCCAGCATTGACTCTTCCCTGCCTTCGATGCATTACTACTTCTTACTCAAAAAAATAAGTGAAGATTATTCTGACTTGAGTGTTCTTGTTCAAATCCAAAACCCTAGAAGTTTTGGAAATTCTGAAAGAAAAAAAGATAACTGCATTACTGTACATATACAAGGATGTCTTCAAGCTCACCACTTTTTTAAAGCACAGCAAATTCTTCAAGCTAATCATCTGAGACCTATTTTTTAAATCAGAACAAAAATTCAAGTGAGGAAAAAAAGTTACAGTTTTTAAACTTGTATAAGACACAAATAAAAAGGATTTATAGATAATCCAGATAAGAATTATGAGAAAAAGGAGTCTGCAACTTCTCTTTCATGTCCCTGGACAGGTTTTACTTCTTCTATAAGATTGCTGGGTGTTCCAGGCACATTCTCATCAATATCCTGATTCACAATTATTAAAATTTCGGGAAGAAAACCAGTTAAAAGTTCTTCTCTAGACTCTCAGGTTTCAGACTTCCCTTCTTTGCTACATACACTTCTTTTTTTGAGCATTCTTCCAACTTTTACAAATATTCAATACAAGGTAAGAATGAAAATTAAAACTTACAATTTCAAAAAGCAGCAGAGATACAGCTAAGTACTCCTAAATGTAAGCTTTGAAAATTGTTATTGCTATCCTAGTGACTAGAATTCAAAGTTTAGTTTAAAAGCATGCAATGGAGAAAAAAAAAACTGTAGGAGGAAAGCATCTACAAGAACAACACATAAAACTTCCAAACCATTATAGCAAAATATTAATCTCTGCCCTATTCATGCCAGATAAAACCGATGACTAGAGAGGGCTATGAAAGTTCTAGATCTTGCTAGAAATAGGGTTTCTATGACAGAAACTGACAAAGTGCATCAAGCTAACCTGTGCAAGCCTATAAAGAGAGGAGGGAGGGAGCTGCATTGGAGAACACAGCACAAGATGATGTGGAGTTTCTAGAGAGCACAACCACCTGCAGAAGACAGGAAGAGACACTAAATTTCAAGTAGCTTTTAAAGGCCACCTCAACTTGGCCAGGACTATTTTTAGTTCTTGAAAGTCTCTAAAATGGCATAAAAATAGCATGGCCGATCTTCTCCATCTCTAGGATGACAGCTCTTTGCTGAACTATTGAAGATACACAATGTATTATTTCACACCTAAGTATCAGCTATGCAGAGCCAGCAAAATGCACTTATTCTTCAAAATTTTGCCATCAAGTTCAAATGAAACTTCCTGAAATATCTAGATATATACAAAATCATCATCTCAACCCTTTTTTCCATTACATTATAAAATAGAATAAGTTGCTAATATACTAACCTTTTATTTAGTTTAAATTTCTTTCCAATTCATCACCTCAAATGCCTCCTCTAAATATTTTTATCAGATAAACAATCTAATTTTTCTGGAGGACAAGTGGAAAAAGTGACACCTGTATAAGGAGAAAGCAACAACAGCTCAAGATGCAAAGCTTAAGATTCCATGTTATGTCTATTGGGATTTACTACATTGCACATTTCTACAGACCATTGATATGCACGCAAACACTTTACTAAGCATTTTCCTTTATGTATTCAATGTATCATTAATAATTTGATCGGGTTGCACTGCACAAAGCAAGCACATGGAAAAGGAAATCACCTCTGAATGATGTTATCCTGTAATAGCAAAAGGAACTATGAAACCTGCACAGGGTCGAACATCAAAGATGATTATCTAGGGGCCAGCCTACCTCCTCTACTTAGATGTGAGAGGAACACACACCTCCATGCTAGTTCACACATATAAGTAGCATTAATCAAATTAAGTCATTCTAGCCTCTGGATTTCTCTTTAAATTGCATTTGTGCTTATAATAGAACTTTAAGGAAAAAAAAAAAACAAAAAACCCACCATGCAACCCTGCTAGCATCCTCAAGACAACTGTAATAGAACAAAATGGAAAGAAATGTATTTGCCACATTAAAAGGAAATTCACTGCCTTTTTTCCCCTGGTTTAATCTCGTATGTAGCCTAGATGCCACATTTAAGTCTTGCCCAAAACAGGGTCTAAACAGCAGAAACATGCTTTATACCAGGCCTCTTGAACATATAACTACACTGATGCCTTAAAGATCAGTTTCCAGTCCTCACAATTTAACTATAGAGACTACAGCTGTAGTCCCTACAAAGTTCAAATGAGCTAAGGCCTCATAAAATGTACATTGATTGTTGCAGATAATTAACTTTCTCAGACTTTTGAGTTTTCTATGTCATTGTTACAAAAACAAAAGTATCAAGTAAAAGTTTAATCAATACCATTCTCTTTTTCAACGCTACATGCTCTGATACCAGGTATACCAACATCCCCAAACTGTTCTTATATGCATCCGCTCAAACCTCTGACTTTTTTCATATCACTGACACAGCTATGTTTTTTCCCACCACAAAATAGTTCATATAAAAACTGTTAGAATTTAAGTCAGCATCATTTAAATCCAAGTTATGTAGAAACCCCAAAAATCTTGCCATACCACGTTGTTCAAGTTGTCAAATACTATGGTCTTACTTTTTAAAATTCCCTCCCTACTTCTGATACTCTTTAATTCCCAATTTTAACAGTTTTAACATACATTCACCTAAGAAGAGAAACCCTCATACAGCACATATCTGTACAATAATCATATAACATGACTGAGAATGGTTTACACCACAATTATAGTAGTGCTATGTATTATAAATCACTCCCATTATTGGGAGCAACAAAAAACATTAGCCAAGAACCATTAGGTGTTTGATTATTAAGGAAAAAGATAAGAAAACAGCAGTTATTTGAGAGCCTTCTGGAATGCGACTCACTTCAGATATATAGGGCTTTCCACTGTTTGAACATTCTTCCTCAGCCTCTACTCTGTTTATTAAAATTCTAATGAGGCTTGAAACAATGAAGCACTTACTCCTTTTTCTTTTTTGAAAACATGCCACCCACTTCAAAATGTACAAATTTCCAAAACAGACTTGAAATGGACATTTGTCTTGAGTCTAGGCTGCCACGTGTCTGCATTTTTGTCACCTACTCAAGATAAATGTCTGAACTAAACATTCTCCAAATTTGTCTGTTTTGTACTAACCAAGTGCAAAGCATTTAAACATTTAATTTTTACTGTGACAACCCCTCCTTGCTCACTTGGCAACCATAAAATATTATGACTTCATATTACTGAAAACTTACGTAAAGTAAGTATTTTAGCAAATACCAGTAGAAATGAAATGTTATACTGTCTTTTCTTATAGCTATAATGTGAAGTCAGAGGAAAAGAGTCTCCCTGTACCCTTGTTCCCCCCAAAATGGACAGAACTACCCTGAAATTTCATTTATGTAAGCCAAATCCAGCCCATTGCCCTTCTCCTTAAGAAAAATAGAATTGAAGTCTGTGACATAAGAATAAATTTTTATGAATAGACGGAGACAGAGAACATCTCAGTCCCGGTGAGGGTGAATGCAGCCATGACCTCCAGATTTTGCCGTTACCTGCACAGCACATCCTGATCTTCACATCTATCACCAACCTGCTCCCTGTATCTGCTTTGTTCTTCTCATTGCTTTGCAAAAATGATTTGCAATGGAGGCACTTTGGCATTGCATAACTCTTTACTGACAGAAGAAAATCCCAGGGGTACTCTTTCACTTCAGGAGTACGATTTTTAAGTGAGTTTCTCCATTGTCCCCACTGACTTCACTGTGGTTCACATTGTGGAGTGGCCGGAGGCTGCATGAACTAGTCTCTCTTCAGAAGAAACTAAACCAGGAGATGTGTTCCAGGAAAGAACCCAGGGGACTAACAAACAATTGGGCATTCAGCCTTACATATGCAGATTAGAGCTAGACCAATGTATAAAACACTTACAACATGTAAAGGGTAGGTATCAGATCCTGAGCATAAACCATTTCACAGTCTCAGCATAGAAAGACCTACCCAAGTCAAGAATGAAACAGAAACAGTGTTTTTAGGGCAAAAGAAGAGTCCTCAAAGGAACCAGAAGCAAACTATAAACCTATTTCCTATTGCCTTCAACTTTAGGGCAGGGGGGAAGGAAGGCATAACAAAAAAAAAACCCAATGCAAGAAAAAACTCAAAAATTTGAACCCTGTTCAAATCATCCTGTTTATGTTTAATATGTATGCAAGGAGAAGGTCAACCACAAGCTGTCAATAACAATAAGCACTGAAACGGCTAGTCAGTTGCACAGTTCATAACAAAAGACAAGGTTCTGACATAATTATAAAGGTAATTACTTTATAAAGAATGACTTTTAGATTAATCAAATATGCCTTTAAAGGGCATAATGTACTTTTATTCATAAAGGAATACTTAACTTTAAACTGAAGAAACATGTTTCAGAATTTGTTATAAGAAGCCAAATTATTTTGAAACGTTTGTATTACAGATTAAGTCAGTAACTGTCTTGTTGAAAGGAAACAATATGAAGTTAAACACCAGCAAAAATGACTGCGTGAAAGGCTACATCACAAAGTCTTTTTTTTTAATATGCCACATTTTATTTTAAATGTCTTTCAAAGTTTTCAGTGAGAAGAAGGAAGTTCATCTGCCTCTTATTTTAGCTTCGGGAAGAAAATTTCCAGTGTTTTATAGTTCTTTTATTCTCTTAAGTAATACTAAAAAGAAGCTTAAAAGCTTATTTTGTTAAGGGCAAACAACTTCAAGATAAAACTGAAAACTGTGTTCTAAAGGGTGTGGCAATTACTATTCACAATATATACATCTTAAAGAATACAGGCTAAGAACACTTTTGGACACCTTATCCCAAAATAAATCAGACAACTTTCAGAGGAAAGAACAGGAAGGACTAGGTCGAATTCCAAAAATTCTCCTTTTTGGGTATCTCATTCATACTCTATCTCACATCTTAGTTATGAAGATCTGAGACACTAAGCATTTAGGCTTTTAATTGCCTCATTAGTTTGACTACTGCTACTTAATCTAAAAAGAAAAATACTTAAACCCTGCAACCTGTCCATCCTGCAGTTAAAAGACTTATTCAAATTGTTTCATTATAATTATTAACTTGCAATGTCACTGGTAGCCCTGCCAATTTTGGACTCATGTTTTCATTCACAGGAGAAATTTGCTTTATGCATTATATTCTCTGTCATCATTTGAGACTAACATTATCTCTTAAACATGCTTAAGATAACTATTTCATCTGTCAGCCCTTGTTTCCTACACAGCACTCACTTCTAATTCAAAGTCTTCAAATTACTCATTCTGCTACAATGACACTGAAGCCACAGCAAATAACTCTTCCTTGTGCCACACATGGACACAGCGTGTGGAACCAACGAGCTGCCTTAAGCAGCTCTCAGAGAGATATAACCTTAAGAGCTTTAATTCTAGCAGAGGTCAGTCTGATTGCTCAAACAGTCCTTCAGTTCTAAGGAGCTACTCCATCACCACGTATAGCTAGAATCGGCTGCACATTTGCTCTGTCAGAGCTTCCCCCAGAGCCAACAAAGTCGACTAAGCATACCCTGGAAGACTTAGCTTGTATTTCTTATATACTTAGCTATGTATTTCAGACAACAGCTTGACCCTCAAGCTGATATGATGCACTGCAGGCAATTTACAGCTTGGGTATTATACAGCAGTGACTTAAGCAGCCAGAATCTGAACAAGAATAGTGATCCGTAGTTACAAGAAAAATAAATGATGTAAGTTTAAAAAGGCTAAAAAAATGCAATGGTAGCAATATGAGAAACATTATTTGATGTAACAAAGTCCTCAAAACCTCTTCAGTTTGCAGAACAATTACTGAAAACTTCTTTACACTGTAATCCACGAAATTATTGAAAACATACTCATTATGTGACTAACCTACGATTAAACTCATTCCTCCCTGAACTTTCAGTTTCTCCATTACCTTTGGTAGGCAACCACAAGGAAGAGGTTTGTTCACATGCCTCAAATCCAAGGCCTCAGCTATAGCGAAGAGGATTTACTTGCAGCACATATACTAGTGATAGTTCCCATTTCCCTCTCTGGAGACAAAGATCACACCAGTCTTCCCATAGTGCAATATAAATTAGTGCATGAAATGCAACAACCTAATAAAAATCCTTTTCATCATTATAACTTATTCTAGTCAAGCAGCAGCTGATTACAAATACACTGTCAAAAGGAGCAGGTTTTCCTTCTGTAAGTTTTATACACTAGAAATTCTGCTTCAATTCCAAAATAGTGATTTTGATGTAAGAGATGGAAAAAGCAGGAATCTTCATAGATTTTTATAGTTTACACTTATGAAAGTCCACATTTTAGCAAGTCTCCCTAGACATCACCAAGTTTTCCTTCATTTAAAAAAAAAAAAAAAAAAAAATCTGTTCAGGATCTATACAGAAGCCACAACAGTGATGTGCTACTACTGCTATTTTTGGTTAGAAAACCTAAAAGCAGAGTTTTCTCTACCTCTGAATTTATGTACCACATATAATCAAACACATAAAGCATTTTAACATAGCTACAAAGAAAACATCAGTAGATAATTTCTTTCTTTGACGCATCAGGGTTGCTGAACCTCTGTGGTCTGTTAGTTGAAATTATTATATATTTGAGGGGAGATACTGGACATGTTAAGTCCCTTGCCAGTTTTGTAGAAGGAAAGGGATGTGGAAAGGTTTGATAAGTATTCTTACTATCCCCATCTCATAACAGATAGTAATTAGTAAGCTACCTCTCAAAATACTAGGATGCATCTACACATCATTCAAGTTAGAGAAGTAAAACAATAATAAGTATTTATAGTTATGTCACTCTACTGGTGAAGGTGAGGGCATAACTCAGTTTAAAACATAAAAATACATCAAAACAACAGTGGACTTCAGATTAGGCCACAGTTTTAATTTCTCAGACGTTTAACTACTTTAACATCAGGGTGGTGGTTGGGTTTCGTTTTTTTTTGTTTTGTTTTTTTTTTACTTGACTGCAAAACTTGTATAATCCTAAACCCAGGTAATTATACTAGAATAGCACCCTCCTTTATCTCAATAGTTTTGTAACATAATTAGAATGAAACAGCCAATGCTTCCCTGACTCTTAATTGCGAAATGTGAAGCACAGGGGCTATTACACATTTAGCATTCCTTTGTTTGTGTTTCTTCTAGGGAAAGTTTGTCTGCAGTTTGTAGGAGAAAGGACAGACAGGACGCTTACTTTCTAATGAAATCCATTTTCAATGATACTGGTTAAGCATACAAACAATTCAGAAATATACATTTTCTACTGTTAGTGTTAACTCTTGTAAAGACCTCAGATCTCTTTGAATTAACAAAATGCAGCTCCAGGAAGAACATCACTGCAGTATCTCAGGAAATTAAACTAACACAGGTATCACTAAAAACATTTTATAACATAGCAAGTTTTATAAACATAGCAAGTTTACCAAATACAGTTGATGTACATTTGTCACTGCTTCTCCTCTGATACAGATGCATGTTATTTTCAGGTTTTAAGGGGGTTTTTTGTTTGTTTTTGTGTGTGTGCGTGGGTTTTTTGTTGGCTTTTTGTACCATTTTAACAAGGAAAGAATGTGATATAGCCTGGTAGCTTTAAAACACCCAACCCACAGTTGATTATTTACATCATCTGTGACAAAAACTGCTGAAGGGAAACGGAGTACAGAAATAAAATAAATACTAACAGCGTTAATATGCAGCGCATATTACCGTGTCACTGCAATTAAAACACATTTGCTGCAGCTCACTGATACGACAGGGGCATCTGGGCCTCGGGCCCCGGCCCCCAGCACTGCCGCAGCCCCGCCGTCTGCCACCGGACACGCTGCTCTCCCCGGCACTGCTCCCTTCTACCACCTCCAAAGTATCGGCAAGAGCCAAGTCCTACGGAAAAGGGAGCGGGGGGCTGCTGAGAGTTACCGAAATGTTAAGTAGCAGGTGTTTTTGCGCTGAGACTCACTTCATTTCCACAAACCTCACTCCGCTTCCAGCGGTGGGTGACGCCCTAAGCTCGGCGGAGGGCAGCTTAGTAGCAGGCAGCCCCAGAGAGCCGACGGCTTCAGGGGAATCTTCCCCACCGCCGGCGCCTCTACAGCGCTTTCGTTTTGGTGCGCCGGACAGCCGCCCGCACAGGAAGGCGGCGGCTCGCCAGACACGACACCCGAGCCCGGGCTGCGCCTTCGCGCCCGTCTCGCCCCAGGCCCTCCG